>OU343224.1:171232460-171409308 GCA_910596185.1 Chrysanthemum makinoi
TAATCTTCAGTTGAATGGTTCCAGTTGAAGGCATGTTTTTTGCAGCTTGATGGTAGAAAAAATCTAAAAATGACATCCCGCAAGCAAGTGGCCTCCCTCAGAACCCAAATATCGCCACCATTGGATTGATGTCCAGTCTTCCCATTTCTGCATCTTCTGGTGCCATCATTGACTCCATGGTGACCAATGAGCAAAATCAAATGTCAGTGGAACCAGTTGGGAACGAAGTCAACGGGAACAAAATAGCTGAGAATCCTAATGTAAATGCTGGAAAATCCGAGGCACAAGGAAAAGTAGAAGAGGGTAATATTAGTAATGATGAAAAGGCCATGAGGCAGTTCAAGATCATTAGTAGAATTTGTCAAAGAGATATTGAAGCCAACATGGAAGGAAGGTAAGATGAGTAGAGAAGTTTATAAAACTATCGTAAAGAAAGTGGTGGAGAAGGTTACAAGTACCATACAAGGAGTTCAGATCCCAAGAACGCAAGAGAAGATTGATCAATATCTCACGTTTTCTAAATCCAAAATTACTAAGCTCGTGGAGGTAAGTTCCTTTCATTTAGTTTTTGAACTAACTTAATATCTTATGTCTTTTTAATTTGAGTTAATTGCATAAAAGTTCATCCTTAAAAGGCCACATGACTTATTTTACTTCTTCCCAACAATTTTTTTGGTTTCTCATTATTCTGCCCCTACTATTTTTTGTCCTTTGTTAGTGGATGAGGGTAAAGTTGTCAAAAGCCGAAAATTTGTTGTGTGTAAATTACCCCTCTCCTTTCAAAAAATAATTACCAACTCATAATGCTGATCATCACTTTTTCGTGGTGGTGTGAAACTGTTTACCTGCTATTAAGGTAAAGTTTGACGAATTGAAACTATTACCCGAAACATGGATAATGAAAATTGGATAACCAGATTATCATATGTGCTCTGTTCAGTACTCGTTTTCTTCTCTTTTAATGTTATTTATCATATGTGTATAGAACTGCTTTGTGCGTCATGGCCCTTATTTATTTGTTAAAATTGCTTTTATTCATTATGGATAATAATTGGTAAGAACTAACATATGTTTCTTTCTGCAGGCGTACGTGGGAAGGTTACTGAAGGCTTAGCAAGTACTTTTGGCACACTCTTTACCAAACTCTCACGAGGTCGTAAGATTACACGAGGTAGGTTATTAATTAGGGAAGAATATTTTTTGTATAGGATTTGTTTTAGCCACTCTATTAAGTTTATGTATTTGGTCACTATAACGCATGTTCCAAACAGTTTTTGCCTATCAGCTCTACTCTCCCACGGCCGTGTCATGACACATTTGTCTTTGTTAAACATTAATATGAAATTATTTAGTAAGGGTGGATTACAAGTCGTCCTTTGTTTTTCATGTCGAGAAATAGTAGTAGTGGTTCAAATATGAGCTACTGATATGGGGGGTTGTTTCAGAGTGTTATGCTTAGCAGTATAACTACAAGATTAGATCATTTTAAAGCACGCACTGAATTGTCAAAGTGTGTGAGTAATCTTAATCCTGTTCTTGGGTTCACGAGTGTTGTCTCGAGCTCAAAAGTGTTGGTTAGCGTTTCGTTGAGATGGTCTTAGCTAATCTTATAACTGGGTGTAACTAGTTCATTGTTTCATTGTAACCGTCATTCATTTCATCATTAAGTAGTACTGTTGTAAAACAGTGCAATAGATGTTTCTTTGCTATTCTTTTATATATGATACTTGTGCCACCAGAAGCGATTTTTCATGTAGTGCTCTAACTGTTATTTCATGTCAAGTCTTTGAATACTTGAGTTGATATCTGATTTCACTTGGCTTGAGCTAATGAGTGTAAGCCAGTGAAACTTGTACTTTGCAAGTCACAAAGACGATTCGAAACTAACTTAGAACTAGTCTAACAATTCTAATAAATTACATAATGAAATCTATACAAATCGATTTGACTAACAAAACTTTTCAATCACAAGAAGTATGAGAAAAATAAGAGGATGCTTATCTAATAAATTACATAATGAAATCTATACAAATAGATATGTGTGTATTTGCTCATGTAAAATAGCTATTTTACTCTTATATTCGTGAAAACTTTATTGACATCGAAGATAAAATGATCATTTTATATGAACAAAATACTACTAAAAGTCAAAATTCAAAAGTTTAGGGTATATAATAGCAAAAAATTAAGAATGCTACATCTATACTACTATATAAAGATTTAAGTTATGGGCTTGAAAAATTAAGATAAGAGCTCCAATCATCGGTGTATTAATAACCTTAACTAATTAATCACTTTTATTTTTAAATTTAAATATCTTTTAATTGCTTGATTTTTTATGATCTAATTTCACCATTTTTTTAAAATTTTGTCTTTTTTAATTCAACATCCATTTTGATATACTTTTGAAGTTTTCGCTTTTCACATTTTAGAGGTTTATTTTATTTTGATTCAAAATTTTATAACTTTAACTTTTATTTCAATCAATACAAACTTTATTTATCAAAATCATTTACTTTTGGGAACGTGTTAGGCGGTCGAAATTGTGTAGATCTTTATATATGGGAATAATGATGTCACACGGAAAGATACAGGCCCAAAACAAACATACAACTCATATACATACATTTAGGTGTTTTGAAACGAATTCACTAAGCGGGTAGAAAATTGCAAGAAGAGTTGGGTTAACAATTCATTTACTATATTTATCCAGGCCATTTGTCTTGTAGTATCTAACTAAGACTATTAAAGAAAGTGACAAGAATTATCGCAAAAATAAAATGCAAGATCATGACTTTTTAAGAAACTACTTGCGAAAGTGCTGGATTATTCAGTCAATTACATGAATCATCTCTTTGGTTTGTTTAAAAATGTATCCATCATCTTGAAACTGTTACTTTAAAAGCTCAACTCGTTAACACCCCTCTTAAACCATAATTTAAATTTTGTGTTTAAGTTAGAGCATCTCCATGGGAGTTTTTGCAAAAGCTTTTCACTATTTGAAAAGGCAAAAGCTTTCCAGTGTAAGTGAACTTTTCTCTGGTTTGAAAGAAACACATTGGCATTGCTGCGTTTAAGGAAACTTCTTCTTACTAGCATTATTAATAAATGTTTCAAGACAAAATAGGTTAAGCGTTTATTGCATACTCTTGCAAGTCATCAGAAAACTGGTGCAATGGATGCTCTTAGAGAGGACATCATCAGAATTGTCATTCAACTAAGGTGGTTATTTTACAAAGAATTTGTATCAAATTCTTTGATAATTTCTAATATGAATTTTAAACATAGAAATTTTGTTGTGTATACGTGGTTTAAATTGCTTTACGTATTCTTGCTTTAAACTGTGTAAAACTAAATCAGATTACATGAAAAATGATTTGATTTAGTTATCTCAGTCTAAATCATTCTAAAGGAAACAACACTTCCCATAATAATTGAAGCTAAAATTTGATGTTAGACATCAGCATATTCTACATCAAATTCTTTGTCACAATTTCTAACCTATGCAAGGCAAATTTATTTATTTATTATTATTATTTTTTTTTTTAAATAATGGTTTTATTATAAGGAGAGTTAATTGCATTTTTGGTCCTTGTGGTTTGGACAAATTACAGATTTGGTCCCTAAAACTTTGAAAGTGCACTGGATGTCTTCATTTTGAAGTTTTCGTTGCATTTTTGGTCCCTGTGGTATGGTCAAGTGCAGATTGGTCCTCATGGCATGACAATTGCGATTTGGTCCCAAAACTTTAACATCGTCGGGCGGAGGACCAAACATGCAATGAAACTACAAAGTGGAGACGTTTAGTGCACACTTCAAAGTTTTAGTGGATCAAATCTACAATTTGGCCATACCACAAGATACAAATGAAATTAACTCCTATAAGGAGAAGCAAGGCCAAAGCCTTTACAACCAACACAAATAAAATACCATTACCACCAAGACTATAGTCCATATGAAGAAACCCCCTAATAAACATTCCAACGACAAACTTGACAGGCGCAAACGAACCACTAAACCTCGAAACGACTCGATACTCTTTCCATATAATTAGAGGAGAAGTACAATAAATCCCATCTTTAGCTAATTTATCAGCATCAAAATTGCATTCTCGATATATATGAACAATCGATCAATGTAAGCAACTTGATAAAAAATCATCTATCTCCTGGAAGTGATGCAATAACTTCCATGGTCTCTTGCTTGGATCAAGAGCCCACAAAACCGCATTCGAAGAATCACTTTCGATAACGATTTTTACGGATTTAAACTCGTCTTTCTTACGTAACATCTTGCACGCTTTTTTTATGGCCAAAATTTCAGCAACATTAGAGTCCAAAACACCAACTGATATAGAGAACCAAGCAATGACAACAACCTAACTATTGCGTAACAACCCACCAATACCCGCCAAACCCGGTTTACCTATTGTTGAACCGTCCACATTAAACTTTAACGACCCATCGTCAGGTGGGGTGGATACCACTGCGAAGGCCATTGAACCTTCTGAACATCACTATTACATGCTGAAATTGAAAAAATATTCACAAGAAAATCCAGTATAGAGTATGAACAAGCCGGAAAGAAAGCCTTGATCCAAAAACCTGTTCTAAATTTAACTAGATCAAGCATTTGAGACCAAGAAACTTCCTTGTTTGAAAAGACTGAATTATTTCGAGCTTCCCATGATGTGCCACAAAACTGAAAAGAAAGATGTTTGCCAAACTTCTTTACACTTAACGACCTTAGCCGTATAGCCCACCATACAAAAATTCGGTTATGCTACGGGGAATTACCCAACTACAGCCCCAACCCTCAACTAAAGCCTACCAGATACGAACCGAAATATTGCATTGAACAAAAAGGTGATCTATTGACTCCACGTTACTCTTGCACAATGGACATTCAATAGGATTATCTAAAATAATGCCAATTCTCGATAAAAGATCTTTAATTGGCAACTTGCCTAACAAAATAACAAAGAAGACGAGCCTTAGGTGGAACTCTGAATTTCCATAACGATGAAAGAAGTGGGTTACCATCATGATTCATGTTCTCCACCTTAAAACTAAACGATTTCGACGCCACCCAATCAAACAATGTTCTTCTGAATTTAATGACCCATTTTAATTAAACATCCTCCCAAAAGCCAAATTCTCTAACCGGGCCAACTTTATTAGCCGCTAAGCAACATCCTCGGAAAAGATACTTTTAGAATATGACCTTCCACCCAATGATCTTCCTAAAAATCGTATTGTTACCTCTTCCTAAACAATGCATCAAACCACTTCTCGCTATATTACTTGAAGACGATTGTAGGTGAACTAAGCTAGATATCTTCTTCCGCACCGGAGAAACAAAATATTTACTTGGTTTTGAGGGAGATAGACTGTACTCACATTTCCCATACTTAGCGTCGATTAGCTTTCTCCAGAACGCCTCTTTCTTATTTACATATCACCATAACCATTTACATAGCAATGCTTCATTTCTAGTTTGGAGATTTCCAACACCAAGGCCGAAATTTCGTTTGCTTTTAGTGATCTTGTTCCAATCAACAGTGCACTGTTTCCGCTCACTAGGATCTTTTGCCTAGAAGAAACTTCTCCTAATTTTATCAATCTCTCTCTAGTACATGATGGGACTCAAAATAAAGATAAAAAGTATAAAAGGAGACTGCTAAAAACAGATTTTAATAGGATTATTACCGACCAAATGAACCTAGACTTCCATTTGGCTAAACATTCTCTATTCCTCACGATGATAGGATCCCATACAATTTTGAAAGCAAGATTAGCCCGACCGGAGACCAAGGTATCGAAAGGAATGGTGCCGACAGGCAGCCGATATCATCACCCCATGAATGAGCCACGCTATCTTCAATACCAACTCCGATTAACGCGATTTTAACAAGATAAATTTTTAACCCTGCCGATAGTTGAAAACATCGAAGAACTCTTTTCACATTCCATAGAGATTGCTTATTTGCATCACAAAAAATCAAGATTAACTGGTTGCCCAACTACTCGGAGGTCGACTTCGGGATATTGTGTATTTCTTGGCAACAACTTAGTCTCATGGTCCTCTAAGTGCCAACCGATGCTTTCTCGTTCCAGTTCTGAGGCAGAGTATCGTGGGGTTGCCAATACTGTTGTAGAGACTTGTTGGTTGTGGAATCTCCTTCGTGAGCTTCATACTTCGGTATCTTCGGCTACGCTAGTATACTATGATAATGTTAGTGCAGTCTACATGTCCTCCAACCCTGTTCAACATCAGCGAACAAAGCATATCGAAATTGACATTCACTTTGTTCGGGATTTGGTGGTTGCGGGTCACGTCAGAGTTCTTCATGTTCCTTCTCGGTATTAGTTTGCGGATATCTTCACTAAGGGATTACCTTCAACTTTATTTGAGGAATTTCGCTCCAGTTTGAGGGTTCGGTGTCCTCCCTGCCCTGAAGGGTGTGTTAGTATTATGTATTTGTATAGAAATATGTATAGGCCTGTTAAATTATGTTCGGGCTAAAGCCCATGATATCCTAGGGTTTGTCATGTATATGTATGATCCGGTTTTGGATCCCTAGTCAATCAAGTAACCATTCTAGAGAAACGGCTGTACTTTTTCAACATCCAAACCTTTAAACAGCCCCACTTGAACTGCTTTAGAAATTAATACATTAAGCCCTTCGCTTACAATATTAAATAAGAAGGGTGATAAAGGATCCCCTTGTCTTAACCCTCTTTTCTAAGGAAAAAAATTTGTAGGAGATCCATTAACAAGAACAACCGCTCTCGCTTAAGATAAACAAAAATTGATCCACGTTCTCCACTTAGGAAAAGGACCACTCTACTGTATCGTATGCCTTTTCAAAATCCATTTTAAAAATCATTCCACATTTCCACCCTTGTTCGAATATTTTAATGAATGGCAGACCTCATTGGCTATCAAAATACCATCCCAAATCTGTCAATTCCTCTTAAAAGCTAACTGAGAGGTCCCAATCACCAATTCCAAGACTGATTTTAGTCTCTCTGCTAATACTATTGCGAGTACTTTGTACATACTACTGATTAGTGATATTGGTCTAAAATCATTCAAATCTTGAGGACACAATTTCTTAGGAATGAGAGCAATGAAGGAGTTGTTCAAGGCCTTAGGAAAACAGCCCTTAGCATAAAATTCTTCAAAGAAACAAATGCTCCAATTTTGTTTCAAAATCTTAAAATTCAAACCATCTGGCCTGGGAGCACGATCTTCACCACAACACCAAATTGCTGATTTTATCTCAACTTCTGAAAATGGAGATTCAAGCCGAACGTAATGAGCTTCTGAAATTGTTTTGAAAGCTCCTCGTAAAGGCCAAAAAAATGGACCTTCATTACTCTGGAAGTGTTCTCTAAAGGAGTTTGCAGTGGCTCTTTTTGCCTCGCCTGGATTAGAGTAAACTTCAGCGTTTACCGCTATAGATTGTGAGGAATTAGACCTCAAACGACTATTATAAATCATGTGAAATTTTTTTGATTTGCAGTCATCAAGTCTAAGCCATTCACACGAGACTTTTGATAAGAATTCATCGCTTCTTTTCTTAGAGATCTGATCGAATAATTTAAAGTAAGGAACTCCTTCCACAGATCTTCATTAACGCTATCGTTCTCTCTTAATGCTTCCACCTCGAATAACCTCTTCTCTTTCACCTTAATTTCTTCCATCACATAGACTGTGGTTGAAATTTTGCTTTAAATCATTTTTCACATTCTTTATTTTTTGTACTAATCTCAGACCTGCACCTCCTTCGACACCAGACGACTTCCAACCATTCTGAAAACTCTGCGTACAAGAAGGGTCTTCAAGCCACCAGTTAAATACTTTAAATGGCTTCGGACCCCAATTAATTGACACCCATCCTACCCCAACTTTACCCCAACTGCATAATGATCCGAAAATGAGTTCTTAATGCACCATTGTCTAGTTTGTTGAAATTGAGTAATCCAAAGAGACGAGAGCAGGAACCTGTCTAGACGACTAAGCGACAAATATGATTGGCGATTGGACCAAGTAAAATTTGCACCCATCATAGGAAGATCAATTAAATTAAATTCTTCTACAAAACCTTGGAAATCTTTCGTCTAAATATCCAAACAAGTTTGGCCCAACCTTTCCTCGACGTACATAATCTCGTTCCAGTCACCACCAAGAATCCCAAATCCGTCTTTACCTGCTTTGTGATCTATTAGAGCACTCTGTTAATACAAATAAGCTGTAAAAACGTTTATTTATATTTTTCGATCTTCTAATGTTTTGTCGATAACAAACGTAAAATCATATTAACGAAACAAATAAAATACGTAAATGGTTTGAATTAATAGTTTCTAACATATTCACTTTTCACATAAAACACTAAAACAAGTATATGTGATTCTATGATTTAGTAATACATATGTACAACAATTAGTGTTTATATATTTGGATATAATATACACATAACTAGTATGTAGTATATTGGGTAATATAAATGGGTAGAAACTTAAGTATCACAACCCATTGGGCAAATACATTGAATGTAGTTGGGTACAACCCAAAGCCCATAACCCATTGATCTTGACCCATAACCCATTACATGACATCATGCTTATATCACACATGGATAATATCCATAACCCATGGATCAACCCATACCCAAGTCACTAAGTGCATTGCACTCAAAGATACATTGTATCTAGCCAAAAGATCCATGGTTCAACGCATGACCCATGACCCTTAACCAAAATACCCATGGGCAAGAGGGAGTTCCACGGATCCCTAGCTTTGTGCTAGCCGGATCCTTATGGTAGGGATCCGTGGGATCCGAGAATAGTAGGATTTTCCTATAAATAGTGAGCCATTTCTTCATTATTTCTCACCCCTTTCCAATACACTTTCTCCCTTGAGTTAAATCCAACAACCTTAGATCCAAGAGATCTATGTTTGTAGTTTTGTTTTAGTGTGATCTTTTAGATTCCTCTTAAAGGCAAGCACCCTTTGAAGTCGAGCAAGCTCAAGTCCATGAGTTTCCATGCTTCCTCATCATCAAGGCTATTGAAGTCTTCTTGTTGATGATTCCTTTCTTTCCTCAAAGAAGTGTAGTGTTGAAGACATTAGTGAAAGATGTCTCAAATGTCAAGACGAAGATATTAGTGAAGGGTATCTATCGTCTATAGGATAAGCACTTGTGGTAGGTGCTTAAAAGTCAAGACAAAGAAGCATTAGTGAAAGGTGCTTAGAAGTGAAGACACAAGACATTAGTGAAAGGTGTCTTGTAGATCTAGTCAAAGGCATTAGTGAAAGGTGCCTTAGATGTACATTCGATATGGTGTGTTTCGATGTACAAGATAGACTAGTATTAGATCCCAGGATATTGATATCCTTGATGATGTTGTAAAGGAGTAGATCTCCTTTGGGATTAGTCGTTGGTGTAGTGTGGTAGTAGTTCCTCCATTGCAATGGAACTAGGTGCTTAGCCTAGTACCTAATAAAGGGTAGGCGGCGTTGTGAAGGTGTAGTTCACCTTGGGTGAAAGAACTAGGTACTTAGCCTAGTACCTTATAAAGGGTAGGCGACGTTGTGTAGGTGTGGTTCACCTTGGAGTCAAAGAACCCGGTTGGTTAGCTAGCACCGAAAAGGGGTGGCGACGTTGTGAAGGCTTCTCCGCCATAAGGAGATTGGTGTAGTGATTACGAACTCTCGAGTAGGTGACTCGGGGAGTGGAGTAGGGCACGGAAGGTGTCCTTGTAGCCGAACCACTATAAATACTCGTGTTGTGGTTTTGTGCTTCTTACTCTTATCTTTTCATTACTTACCTTTATATGCTTGTTTATCAACATCCAACACACACATCCAAATAGATTGACGTAAGTCGATATAAATAGATTAAAATGAAGTTTTAATTGGCAAAACTATTCACCCCCCCCCCCCCCTTCTAGTTTTCCACACACTCCAAACACATCTTCTATTCACAATGTCATTAGGAGCATACACATTAGCTAAAGACACATCACAATCCAAGCTAACTAAAAAACCTTTGAGAATGATAAAATTGAAATCCTTTTCTTGACCATACAGCTTAAAAAAACCTTGTTTCTGTATAACCATTATTCCACGAAGCTCCATTGAGTTGCACCAACTAGCTTCCAAATCATTCCTATTCAATAAGTTTTCAACAACCTTCATCAAAATCTTTTAGCTTAGTTTCGGTATAAAAACTACATCAGGATCTTCATAGCCAAGAAAAGGCGACAAGGCTATTTTTTCCATTCACTATTTAGCCCATTAACATTTATAGTTATAATTTTCATAGATAAGATACAACCACACCCAAACTCAAAAAAATACACAACATACTAACCCTTTCGATCCAACAACTCTAATTGGTATGCAAGTTAATAATGTATATTCGTCAAATTCTAGTAAAAAAAAGGTAAACTACTGAAGCTACTCAAAATAGATTAAGGCCAAAACCTACCCATAAAGGCATAAATTGTGTAAGATATAATAGTGTTATGTTTAAGTTCCTATAAAATTCTTAATAACTTTGCATTAAAGCACACAACTAATAAGAATAAGCTTTTGAGTTTTTCTATTTCCGAATAAGCTCACAAGCAACAACTCACGTATATCAAAGTGTTAAAGGTTTGCAAATTTCATCACTAAAATGTGAGTCGTCGTGCCTGCGTGGCGGTAGGCTTAAACCACGTAAACTAGTCGGCCAAATGTTAAAAACTATAGTTAAAAGGGGTGTTATGAGTGATAGGGTTTTTTGATGGGTGAGTGTTAAAAGTGGAAATGCTGATATGATAGTGTTATGCTTAAGTTCCTATAAAATTCTTAATAACTTTGCATTAAAGCAAACAACTAATAAGAATAAGCTTTTGAGTTATTCTATTTCCAAATAAGCTCACAAGCAACAACTCACGGTATACAGGCAAAGTGTTAAACGGTTTGCAATTTTCATCACTAAAATGTAAGTCGTCGTGCCTGTGTGGCGGTAGGCTTAAACCACGTAAACTAGCTGGCCAAATGTTAAAAACTATAGTTAAAGGGATGTTATGAGTGATAGGGTTTTTTGACGTATGAGCGTTAAAAGTGGAGATGCTGATGTGACACCCAAGAGTGGTTTTTGGCATGCCATGGTACCCTTTGCTTGTAGAGTTTTAGCATAGTAACAGTAAGTTTATGGATGAAAAAGCTTATAAATTAATATCGGTATATGATATAGAAATATTATGAACCTTTTAGAAAGATTTACCATTATAGAGATGCTTTGAAGAAACACCTCATGCCACATATGGTAATTGTTAGGTTTACTTAGGGCCCGTTTGGTTTGTAGACGGGTTTAAGATTTGGATTCGGATTTGGATTAAGATTTGGATTTGAATTTGGATTTGAGATTTGATGTAGGAATGAGAAAATATATAAAATATTTTATTTAATAAATAATAAGAAAAAAAAGTAAAAAATATAAATGCTTACACAATAATAGTACACACTTTGTGAGAAAGAAAACAAAAAAGCATAACCTGAAAATTTTGACTAACGAATTAAATTTGATACGTGGGCCCTTGTCATTGGTATTAAAAGAGAAACCCACCTTTCTCATATGGAATCATTTTTTTGAAATAATCTACTGTGATGAATCCATTAATTTGGCTAATTTTGTACCAAACAATTGAATCAACTAGTGAATCTATTACTTTAAATCCACACCCCCACACCAAACAGGCCCTAAAATATGAACGAGCTTATATGGGCTTATAGCCCAATAAAATTTCCCATATATCCTTTATAAATAGTAAATAATCCCTACAAACTTGCATCGTATATTATAAGTTCGGTTCAGCATAGATAACTTAAAAAAATAATTCGAAGTTAAACTTTTCCATTGGGGATTTATAGTTACTGCCGTAAGTTTGAGGTATGTTTACAGACATCTTTTTGCTATTTTTCTAATCGCATTTTTTTTTTCCTTTCTAGAATAACATGTGAGATCGATTCTTATAAACTGCTAAAAATTGAGTTCACATACTGTTCATAACCTTTCTCAACCATCTCCTTTGGACATAAACGTCAAGGATTCGATCCTCACTCAGGCAGGAGGTGAAGCAGTCTCTCTACCTTCGGGTTGAGGTAAGGCTGTTTACATCTCACATCTTCCATACCTCGTGATAGACGAGATTGGAGAACGCTGATTTTTTTTTTTTTTTTTTATTACTTTTTATTTATTTATTTTTATTTATTATTTTTATTATTTTTTTTTTTCATAACATCAAAAAGTTAAGGGGTCGGGTAAACAGTTCAAGAACATGATGGTTATTAGGGCATCTAGTATAGACGTATAGTAGTTTACGAAAAGGTTTAAACATACTCAATATCTTTATAAAACAAGAAGGTTCATAAATTAATATCATAATAAAATTATAAACCTTTGTACAAGTTAACAAGTTTAACATAGTGGTTGCTCTTATGTTTTTGTGATCTTGTAACGTCAAATAGTTTAAATGTATCATAACACTTATTAGTTCGAGTTACCTAAGAATACAGGTAATTTTTTTTCTACACCATCTACTACACATCTTCTTTTCAATTCTTGAATGAACTTGAAATATTGTTAGGAGCATATAGGATTATGAATATTGAAATATTGTTGCTGCTACATTAATGAATTTGAAATACTTTTATGAACATCTAGGATGGAACAAAAGCAAATCTTTTGTGGTGATCAATTCCCTCCACTATCTAATAAACATCCATGGTTGGTTTCTCAAAAAGCCGAAGAAGACGACACTGAAGACCAAATTTTCTACACCATAAATGACCCATTGACTCAATACCTTGTTCGACATTTCCACCCTTGTTTGAATATTTTAATGATTGGCAGACCTCTCATTGGATATCAAAATACAATCCAAAATCTGTGTATTCCTCATAAAAACAAACTGAGAGGTCCCAATCACCAATTCCAAGACTGATTTTAATCTCTCTGCTAATACTTTTGCGAGTACTTTGTATATACTATTGATTAGCGATATTGGTCTAAAATCATTCAAATCTTGAGGAAACAATTTCTTACGAATGAGAGCAATGAAGGAGTTGTTCAAGGCCTTAGGAAAACAGCCCTTAGCATAAAATTCTTCAAAGAAACTGATAACGTCTTCTTTAATAACGCTCCAATTTTGTTTCAAAATCTTAAAATTCAAACCATCTGGCCCTAGAGCACGATCTTCACCACAACACCAAATTGCTGATTTTATCTCAACATGAAAGAAAATGATGAAAGAAGAGAAAGAGTATATTATTATTATTATTATTATTTTTATTTCCATTTTAATTAAAGAAGCATAGAGTAGAAAGACCATAAATAAAGAAGCATAGGTTTGGAAAAGTTTTAAAAAACTAGAGGAGAAAATCATTTGATTTTTCATACATTTAATCCAAAAGCATAGATGTGGAAGATTGTAGATGAAAAAGCATAGGTTGGGAAAGGTTTTAAAAACCAAGCATAAAGTGGGAAAAAACTCCGAAATATCCAAACAAGTTTGGCCTAACCTTTCCTCGATGTACATAATCTCGTTCCAGTCACCACTAAGAATCCCAAACCCGTCTTTACGTGCTTTGTGATCTCTTAGAGCACTCCAAACACATCTTCTATTATTCACAATGTCATTAGGAGCATACACATTAGCTAAAGACACATCACAACCCAAGCTAACTAAAAAACCTTTGAGAATGATAAAATTGAAATCCTTTTCTTGATCATACAGCTTAAAAAACATTGTTTCCATATAACCATTATTCCACCTGAAGCTCAAATTGAGTTGCACCAACTAGCTTCCAAGTCATTCCTATTCCATATGTTTATCAACAACCTTCTGTCAAAATCTTTTAGCTTAGTTTCTGGTATAAAAAATACATCGGGATCTTCATAGCCAAGAAAAGACGACAAGGCAATTTTTTTTCCCGCACTATTTAGCCCATTAACATTTATAGTTATAATTTCATAGATAAGATACAACCACACCCAAACTCAAAAAAAAAATACACAACTTACTAACCCTTGCGATCCAACAACTCTAATTGGTAAGCAAGTTAAGAATACATATTCGTCAAATTCTAGTAAAAAAGAGGTAAACTAATGAAGCTACTCAAAATAGATTAAGGACCGAAACCTACCCATAAAGGCATAAATTGTGTAAGATATAATAGTGTTATTCTTAATAGCTTTCCTATAAAATTCTTAATAGCTTTGCATTAAAGCACACAACTAATAAGAATAAGCTTTTGAGTTTTTCTATTTCCGAATAAGCTCACAAGCAACAACTCACGGTATACAGGGAAAGTGTTAAACGGTTTGCAATTTTCATCACTAAAATGTGAGAGTCGTCGTGCCTGTGTGACGGTAGGCTTAAACCACGTAAACTAGCCAACCAAATGTTAAAAACTATAGTTAAAGGGGTGTTATGAGTGATAGGGTTTTTTGATGTATTAGTGTTAAAAGTGGAGATGTTGATGTGACACCAAAGAGTGGTTTTTGACATGCCATGGTACCCTTTGCTTGTAGAGTTTTAGCATAGTAACAGTAGGTTTATGAATGAAAAAGCTTATAAATTAATATCGGTATATGATATAGAAATATTATGAACCTTTTAGAAAGATTGACCATTATAGAGATGCTTAATTAGAAGAAACACCTCATGCCACATATGGTAATTGTTAGGTTTACTTAATGTAAAAACTAACAAGTATGAACGAGCTTATGGGCTTATATAGCCCAATAAAATTTCCCATATATCCTTTATAAATAGTAAATAATCCCTACAAACTTGCATCATATATTATAAGTTCGGTTCAGCATAGATAACTTTAAAAAATAATTCGAAGTTAAACTTTCCATTGGGGATTTATAGTTACTGCCGTAAGTTTGAGGTATGTTTACAGACATCTTTTTGCTATTTTTCTAATCGCATTTTTTTTTTCAAGAATAATATGTGAGATTGATTCTTATAAACTGCTAAAAATTGAGTTCACAAACTGTTCATAACCTTTCTCAACCATCTCCTTTGGACATAAATGTCAAGGATTCGATCCTCACTCAGGCCAGAGGTGAAGCAGTCTCTCTACCTTCGGGTAGAGGTAAGCCTGTTTACATCTCACCTCTTCCATACCACGTGATAGACGAGATTGGATAACGCTGATTTTTATTTATTTATTTATTTATTTTTCATAACATCAAAAAGTTAAGGGGTCGGGTAAATAGTTCAAGAACATGATGGTTATTAGGGCATCTAGTATAGTAGTTTACGAAAAGGTTTAAAATACTCAATATATCTTTATAAAACAAGAAGGTTCATAAATTAATATCATAATAAAATTATAAACCTTTCTACAAGTTAACAAGTTTAACATAGTGGTTGCTCTTATGTTTTTGTGATCTTGTAACGTCAAATAGTTTAAATGTATCATAACACTTATTAGTTCGAGTTACCTAAGAATACAGGTAAATTTTTTTTCTTCTACACCATCTACTACACATCTTCTTTTCAATTCTTGAATGAACTTGAAATATTGTTAGGAGCATATAGGATTATGAATATTGAAATATTGTTGTTGCTACATTAATGAATTTGAAATACTTTTATGAACATCTAGGATGGAACAAAAGCAAATCTTTTGTGGTGATCAATTCCCTCCACTATCTAATAAACATCCATGGTTGGTCTCTCAAAAAGCCGAAGAAGACGACACTGAAGACCAAATTTTCTACACCATAAATGACCCATTGACTCAATACCGGTGTCGGATACCCGAGTTGGTTGGGAGATATATAGACGGGTGTTTACACGGCTGGGTGATTCTCTCTGATTATCCACGCGATGTTATGTGGTCTCTTTGGAATCCCGTGACTCGTGAGATCATACATCTCCCACCCTTGATATTGAAAGATGGAAAGTCTAATGTTTTGGAAATTTCTTGTTTATCACACCCTCCCAATCATCCTAGTTCAATAATCTTTGTCACGAGATACGATGAACCTACCATTGTCTTTTGTCGGCTAGCTGGTCATCAAGAAAACAAGTTAACATGGACGGAAATATCATACATGGAGCAACTAAAAAACATAATCAATGATGATGATAATGATGATGATGATGATGATGATGATGACGATGACGATGATGATGATGATGATGATGATGATGATGATGATGATGATGGTGACGATGATGATGATGATGATGATGATGATGATGATGATGATGATGATGGTGGTGGTGGTGGTGGTGATGGTGATGATGATGTGTTCTATTTACGTTCCACTACTTGTTGCAATGGTAAATTATATGCTTTGAGTAAGTATAATGTCGTAGAAGTTGATATCGTGGTTAACGATACAGAGGTTGTTATTAATTTATTGCCATTTACCAAACTTCCTTATCTGCCATTTGCCGGTATTTCCACCTATGATTTTTTTTTGAAAGGATATGGTACAGACTTGTTCTACATTTTAATTGGGTTTGATGAAATAACAGAGAAATTACTTGCTGTGTATATGTATAAAATGAACATGACTAGTATGATGTGGGAAGAAATGGAAGATCTCAAAGATGCTGTATTTTTCATAAATCTTGCAAGTGATGACATGATGTCCTATTTTTATATGCCTAATATTGCCTCAGAATTAGGGGGTTGTATACACATTCTTGACAAAATGCGCTAAGTAATGTATTCCACCAACGTTAAGGATAAAACCATCTCTATTTCTTCTATGCCTTGCGCAGTACCGAAGCGCTACCTGTCACTCTGGGAATGCAGGTATCACTCACTTTTTGCTCTCATATATGTTCGATTACTATACACGTTCTATTGCTAACACGTCATAAATTTACATAAAATATCACATCGGCAATGCAAGGTATTAAATAAGTTGTTGCTCACTTGATCATAAAAAAACTTCTATGAGATACAGTAGCAACAAAAAGGTAATTTTGGTCGAAATTAAAATAGATCTGAAAAAAATTAACCATCCTTAATTGGTTAAAGTTTATCTTTTACGAGTAATTCTTTATAGGTAAATCATTGATTACATATGCACACATTCTTTGGACAAAGATCGAACTTATGTTACCTTTTGATGAGCGAAAAAATAGTTGATCCCCACACTAGTAAATTAGGTATTTTATGTTACATTTCTTAGTACGTAATCATCCCTTTCTCATATAAAGTTTTGTGTAGTTTACCAGGTGATCACAGGAAATTATTTTCTAAACAAGAAGAGAACAAGAAAGATGAGATCGCCGCAAGATTAGATAGGGTTAACAAGATTGATTTAGTAGCACCTATGATTCGATGGGATAATGGAAATAGATTGGAGACTTATTCTTCAGTTTCACCATGGCTGATGGTGTTCGACAAACATAGAGGCATTATCAGCTTTACAGATCCGATGTTTGGTGACAAGTATTTTATTAAAATACCGCAGAAATTAATTGGTGATTTACGAATACATTATTCTAAGTATGGTTGGTTGTTGATTGAAAAATATGAGACAACAAATGAACGGAACCCCTTCGTGTTTTTTAACCCCTTCACATGTGATATTCGCGAGCTTCCGGTTGGGGGGGCAGGGCCAGAGCCTTTTGCAAGTAGCTTTTGTTTCTCGGCACCACCTACATCCCCAAATTGTATGGTTGTTGGACCTGGTAATTATGATGACTCAAGTTGGGGTATTTACATCCGTCGTGTATCTAGTAAACGACCTGCGTCTATACTTGCTGTCGATTCTGGTGATGCTGATTGTGATCCTTCTCTTCGTTATCCAGCTTTTTTTGGCGGGGATCTTTATGCCTTGCTTGCGGATGGAAGACTTTTAATTTTGGAAAAAATAGAGGACATGGATTCATCTTCAGGGCACGTATTAGTCGAATCTCCAAGAAGTTGTCGCGGACCTTCAACAAGTTATTTCCTAGTGAAATGCGATGAACATGTTTTACTAGTCATCATGTGCGAATTTGGCGAATCCTTAGAGGTATTCAAGTTTAATGATCTTACAAAGGAATGGGAGGAAATAAAGAGTTTAGGAAGGCACATGATTATTATTAGCGATAACACATGTCTATGCATAGAAGCTAAAATCCGAGAAATGGAGAACAAGATATATTTTTCATGATTGCATTCAGAAAGCGAGAAGATTGTGTTTTATTCACTTGAAACAGGCAGATATAACACATCAAACGGTAAAAACATTAAAGAAAGTTTTGAGGGTTTCATTGGTACCAAATACCATCTCTATCCTCATACTTGGATTGAACCAAGTTGGTCGTAGTTTGCTTCATTTAAATAGTACCATCATTAAACTATACTAGTACTATTTATTCAAAATTCCAACTATTCAGTTCATTTAATTAATGTGAAAAATAGGTTTTATTCGATTATGTTATTTCTCAAATATCCTAGATATAGATAACAGAGATCACAACATAATTAGTAGTATGTCATTTGGGTTTTGTTTTGATTCCCTGTTTTTTTAGTAATATGTCATTTGGGTTTTGTTTCATTGACTATGTGGTGAATGGAGTGTTGATGACTTTATGTTTTTTAGAAACTTGACCCATTTGGGTGGAGTGCGGAAACTGAAGAAAATCATCCCTGTAAGGGCGTTTGGTTGCTTGAAGAAGCTGGAGTCGTAGTACACATAGGAAAATAAATGAGGTGAGATGTGACGTGTATCCTACATGAAAAACTTTGGAAAGGCAACCGGTTAAAGGTCAAGCAGGTCGCACAATACATGAAAAAGTCGAAATTTGAATGGTTTGTGTTTTAACAGTAAAAACTTAAGATAATTACACTTAATAACAAAAAATGACAAGTTAGATGCATTTTCAAGTCATTAACCCTAGTTTTTAGGTTTTAACCCTTTTTATTCTAAAACAAAAAAATATATATGTGCAGATTCTAATACTATAACAGGGTCACAAAACAACTTTAGACAAATTGGAACCTATAGGTGTGAAATACCCCCACAAAGAGACAAAACAAGTTAACGACCTGTAAGGAAAGTGAGCAAAAATTGCAGTTGAACCAACCCAGCCAACAGGATTGCATCATACTATTTTGCATACTGATCCCATCTTTAATAGACTTGCAGCTTCTGAACCGAAGATCCTTGCGTTCCTATTTAGCAAGATTAGATAGCCAGCAAAACTAGTGTACTTGTTAAACAAGGTCCTGACGGCATGAATAAAAAATATCAGTTGTTGTAAAGGTGTCCAAACACTCAACACATCCTTGCACAGAACCAAACTGTGATCTATCTTAAGTGTACCAAGAAAAATATCAACTAAAAACAAAATATTCTCAAAACAAATATACAATGCCAAAAGAACTGAGGCTACATTAAGTATCACTTATGTTTAGACCGGGTGGTGTAATTCTTAGAGAATATTTAGTAGGGGATGAGTCTAGTTAAGTCTCCGTAAATATTACTAGCAGGGTACCCGCGCGTTGCAGCGGCGGGTACACTGAAATAAAAAATTTCGATGAATAATGTATTTTAGTTGATTATGTTCTTTTCAACAATAAATTTACGGATATCAAGAATTTCGTATAGCCCGTGCCCGTTCGGGCTCGAACCCGTTGGCCCATGTCTGCTCGGGCTCGAGCCCGTTTGGTCCGCGTCGTTTCGGGCTCAAGCCCATTTGGCCCGTTGCCCGTTCGAGCTTGAATATTTGTATAATGTGCTTTATTATTTGCAGTAGTGAAATTTAATGGAGGAAATGTGTTTAATTTGGTTTTGATAATTTGTATTTCTTATGTAAGGGGTGTTTTAATAACTGTATTAATTGTATTTATTAACCAGTTAAATAATTGGCTACATAATAAGTAGTATAGATAGATGAGTCTAATTGGGTAATTGGCATAAAGTGCAATTATATAATAATTACCCAACAGGTCTAGACGGGTAAAAAAATTTACCTTCTTTTCATGGTTTTTTTTTTTTTTTTTTTTTTTTCTTTTTTTTTTTCATCTTTTACTAAAAAAAGAAAATTGTTGATAAGACCAAAATCTATCTAGACCCAAACTCGACCCGGACCCGACCCATGTAGACCCATATTTCTAGAAGACCCATCTATACTCGAACCCGTCTAGACCCAAACCTATAGACCTGTAATCCAAACTCGACCCGACCCATGCCAACTTTAGAGAATATACGTTCACTATAAAGAGACACGCACAAGTTATTGATCCTTTAAGTGATACTCTTTTATGATGCTTCACAATATACATAATTCCCATAATATTTGAAGCTAAAATTTGATTTTAGACTATTAGAGGATAAATAGGTCCAAGCCCGGTTTGTAGGTTTAGGGTATTTAGCGTTTCACCATTATAATTAATGGTCAATAATAAAGATATAATGACGGGGTTTTAATGTCTAACATGGTATCAGAGCTCGTTTGATCCTCAGACCTAGGTGCCTACGTTGAGCAGCCTCCCTAAACCACCCCGTCAAACCCTAGCCGCCACCCTCCAACCACTAAAAAAAAATGCTATCTCCGCTTTGCTTTTGCTCCTGCTGCTGTTAAAAGATTGCTACCGCTTGATGTCATATTTATGTTTATGTTTTTGTTTTATTGTTGAAAAAAAAAGTTATAGTTGTTTTATTGTTTGTTTGTTAGTCGATTGTTTTGTTACCAGTCGACTAAAGTTGACCGTTGGTACGAGTCCTTAAAGTCGACCGTTGGTACGGTTTTCTTACCAGTCGACTTAGCCGACCGTTGGTACCAGTCGACTAAAGTCGACCGTTGGTACGGTTTTGTTACGAGTCGACTAAAGTTATGTTTTTCTTACGTTAATGTTTTTTATTCCAGCATAGACATCATCATATTCTATACCAAATTCAACTAAGGCTGTTATTCTACAAACAATCTGTATCAAATTCTTCATTCTAATGTGAATTTTAGACTTTGAAAAAGTTTATTTTGTATATCTTGTTTAAATTGCTTTACGTATTCTTGCGTTAAACTATTTAAAACTAAATCATATTACATGAAAAATGATTTGATTTAGTTATCTTTGTCTAAATCATTCTAAAGGAAACAACACTTCCCATAATAATTGAAGCTAAAATTTGATGTTAGACATCATCATATTCTACATCAAATTCATTGTCACAATTGCAGATTTGGTCCCTGTAGTATGGCCAAATTGCTGATTTGGTCCCTAAAACTTTAACGTCGTCTGGGCATAGGACCAAACATGCAACGAAAACTTCAAAATGGAGACGTTCAGTGCACTTTCAAAGTTTTAGGGATTAAATATGCAATTTGGCCATACCACAGGGACCCAAAATGCAATTAACTCTTATAAGGAGAAGCAAGGCCAAAGCCTTTACAACCAACACAAATAAAATACCATTACAACCAAGACTATAGTCCATATCAAGAAACCCCCTAACAAACATTCCAACGACGAACTTGACAGGCGCAAACGAACCACCAAACCTCGAAATGACTCAATACTCTTTCCATATAATTAGAGGAGAAGTACCATAAATCCCATCTTTAGCCAGTTTATCAACATCAAAATTGCATTCTCGATATATATGAACAATCAATCAATGTATGCTACTTGATAAAAAATCATCTATCTCCTCGAAGTGATGCAATAACTTCCATGGTCTCTTGCTTAGATCAAGAGCCCACGAAACCGCAGTCGAAGAATACTTACGATGATTTAAACTCACGCTTCTTTTTTGGCCAAAATTTCAGCAACATTAGAGTCCAAAACACCAATTGATAGAGAGAACCAAGCAATGAAAACACCCTGACTATTGCGTAACAACCCACCAATACCCGCCAAACCTGGTTTACCTATTGCTGAACCGTTCACATTAAACTTTAACGACCCATCGTCAGGTAGATACCATTGCAAAGGCCATTGAATCTTACGAACATCACTATTACATGCTGAAATTGAAAAAATACTCACAAAGAAATCCAGTATAGAGTACGAACTAGCCAGAAAGAAATTGTTGATCCAACAACCTGTTCTAAATTTAACTAGATCAAGCAATTGAGACCAAGAAACTTTCTTATTTGAAAAGGCTGAACTATTTCGAGCTTCCCAGATGTGCCACAAAACTGAAAAGAAAGATGTTTTCCAAACTTCTTTACACTTAACTAACTTAGCCATATGAGCCCACCATACAAACAATTCAGTTATGCTACGGGGAATTACCCAACTACAACCCCAACCCTCAACTAAAGCCCACCTGACACGAACCGAAATATTGCATTGAACGAAAAGGTGACTATTGACTCCACGTTACTCTTGCCCAATGGACATTCAATAAGATTATCTAAAATAATGCCAATTCTTGATAAAAGATTTCTAGTTGGCAACTTGCCCAACAAAATTTGCCAACAAAGAAGACGAGCCTTAGGTGGAACTTTGAATTTCATAACGATGAAATAAGTGGGTTACCATCATGATTCATGTTCTCCACCTTAAAACTAAACGATTTGGATGAAAACTTACCGGATGATTCCAAAGACTAGATAACTTTGTCGTCGTTCGACGCCACCAATGTTATTGAGTTTAAAATTGATGTAAATTTTTTAAACCGATCTAGCTCCCAATCAAACAAAGTTCTTTAGAATTTAACGACCCATTTCCATTAAACATCCTCCCCCAAAAGCCAAAGTCTCTAACCGGGCCAGCTTTATGAGCCGCTAAAGCGAATATCCTCGGAAAAGATACTTTTAGAATATGACCTTCCACCCGATGATCTTCCCAAAATCTCGTATTGTTACCTCTTCCTACACAATGCATCATACCACTTATCGCTACATTACTTGAAGACGATTGCAGGTGAACTAAGCTAGATATCTTCTTCCACACCGGGAGAAACAAAATATTTACTTGGTTTTGAGGGAGTAGACTGAACTCACATTTCCCATACTTAGCTTCGATTAGCTTTATCCAGAAATCCTCTTTCTCATTTACATATCACCATAACCATTTACATAGCAATGCTTCGTTTCTAGTTCGGAGATTTCCAACACCAGGGCCGGCATTACGTCTGCTTTTAGTGATCGTATTCTAATCAATAGTGCACAGTTTTCGCTCACTAGGATCTTTTGCCTAGAAAAAACTTCTCCTAATTTTATCAATCTCCTCTAATACACATGATGGGACTCGAAATAAAGATAAAAAGTATAAAGGGATACTATTAAAAACAGATTTTAATAGGATTATTCAACCCGCTCTTTAAATGAACCTAAACTTCCATTTGGCTAAACATTCTCTAATCCTCACGATGATAGAATCCCATACAGTTTTGAAAGCAAGATTAGCCCCGACCAGGAGACCAAGGTATCGGAAAGGAATGGTGCCGACAGAGGAGTCGATATCATCACCCCATGAATGAGCCACGCTCTCTTCAATACCAACTCTGATTAACGTGCTTTTAACAAGATTAATTTTTAACCCTGGCGATAGTTGAAAACATCGAAGAATCAAAGGTGATTAGTTTTTTTTTTTTTTTTTTTGAAAATTTATCTTTCTAGTGCTCGGGTATTCTGTTCGAGGAACCATTCCTCTTATGGCATTGTTGAATAGCGGCGACAATGAAACACTAATAATAAATCGCAAGTACACCAATAAAGCATTTACCTACACGACAATAACATATTGTCGAATCTATTCAAAACATCAAAGAAACTGTAACTTTTAAATCTAAGATATTGAAAATAAATAGTAATATATTTTAGCCGAAAACTACCTCAAACTAAATATTACTCCCAGTATCATCAATATTACCCCAAACACCCTCTTTAAAACAAAGTTCAAGAACATAAACTATTTAAGACCATTACTAACATTCACTTACCTGATTAAAAAAACATACACAAAATGCTTAAGAAAGTCATTGGCCTCAGTTATGAACACCATGTGTCTCATTTCTTTTCGAAAAGATGTTTTAAAAATAATAATCGGCCTCCAATATGTTATATTCAAGTCAGATATTGAACCAGATTTCAAAAGAATTACCTTGAAGATCTACACCATATCAAACACTATGACCATTAAAGATATTAGAAGCACACAAGCAAACATCATATCTAAAGTGAACCTCACGACATCGACAGAGCTACAAAACGAAAACTACCAAACCAACCGACGGATTCGGGTTTCTCAAGTATCACCACAACAACATATCTAGAAAGAGCAGTAAGATTTAAACTTTGTAAAAAACTTTGACAAAAAATTTACACCTGAACTTTTAAACATAGTTTTTTTAACATAGTTACCAATAGGAAACCAAACATAACTTCATTAGTTTTGGTCATCATTGCTTCAAAAATGTATAACAGTCCATTAAATTGTTTTCTTTATAAGAGTAGTTTCAACCTTTTAAATGTTTTCCATATTAAATCGTTTTCTTTATAAGATAGTTTCAACTTTTCTAACATTGACCATTTTTCAACATTCAACGATTCAACTTTGACCATTTTTCTTTTTATGTAGTAGAGATTAATACATTAAGACCTTCGCTTACTAGGGGTGAGCATGGGGCTGGGTGGGGCGGTTTTATGGTAAACCCAAAAATCGAACTGTATATTTCGGTTTTTGGAAACTACAAACCGTTTGGTTTCGGTTTTTCGGTTTTTGACATTGAATCGGTTCGGTTTCGGTTTTTATTCGGTTTTTTCTTACTTGAAAACAAGCAAGTTTTAATGTTAGGTCACTAGATTTACAACACAAGCTTAATAGAAAGATAGAGAGGCGATTGAACAATTATCCAAACACACACACACGTATGAATGAAATGGTTATGCGTAGGAGTATGTGAAAGAAAATAACTTGAACAACCAACCTTCAAATGAAGGTTTACAAGAGTATTTATAGGAGGGAAGCTAGGGCAACACTCCTAGTTCCCATCCTTTCCTTAATGGACATGGGCCTAAGCTCATGGGCCTTCTACATAAGCTTAAGGCTAATAACAAACATAAAGGCCATAATAAGCTACCTATTACATATGAGTAACTAACACTTGAATAAAGGTTTAGGAGTGATTCCAACAATTTCCCCCTCAAGTGTTGGTGATGAAAAATGGTGAAGGCGTTGATGTAATAGTAGCTTTGACGTCTTCTGACATTCTTCTTTCTTGTGAGAAGAATTGCCTTGATTCAAACCATCTCCCCAGTGTAGCGAGATAGTTTTCTTTGAACAGTTATGCTTTGACGTCATCTTTAACTTTGTTCTTTGATCATTGTTCTTTGTGATGAAAGTGATAGTATGTTGTTATCTACATCAAGTTACGCCTCAGTGCTTGCCATGAGTGTCTCCGTCTTTCTCCAACATGCTCACACTCTTTAATATTGGATTACGGTATCTGATGAAGTTCTTTAAGTCTTTAACTTTGTAGATTCTTTGATTTGACGAAGAATAATTCTGAATTTTGTGTTGCTTTAAGATAGAACTTCTTTGATGATGTTGTTGGTGTGAACAAGTGGAGAATCTGCACGATCATTCCGCTCCCGAGCTTCCATAAGAAGTAAACATTAAAACGGTTAGTAATAAGCGGATTCCGGCACTTACAATTTGAACTTCGAGAGTGTTGACAGCATAGTGTGAAAACACAACTCTAATTCTTACAAAGGCCGTTCCTAAATCGGAGTCCCACAAGTGAGATAACACGATGTACCAAAGTACACCTACGATTGAGGATGAGTCGTGAGGTACACCGAAGCATCACCTCACGGCTGTAGACCGTTTGAGACCACTAAGCGCAATCCATGGGGAGTTGCCGGCGACTGCTGTCGGGCTGTTTGATGTTGACCCGGCAGAGTTTCCATTCAATCACGAGGATCACAAATGTGAACCTCTCATAAATGTTCTCGACGATTGCTAAGATCATGAAGGACTCGATAATGTACCACCGAAATTCTTATTGTTGAACGTCAAGTGATGAAATGTCAAGTGTACCTAAGAGATCTTTTGATGAATCTCGTGGCTCTAGACTCAATAATGCATTTTGGTTTTCTGGCGGAGAATAGGGAGAGGTCTCCTTCTTCAATACCAGCAATCTCTAAGAGAAAGCCGATAGTTTACGTAGGGTTCCCTGTGAGAATGAAACAAGCTTCTGTTGAGAGAAACTTGAGTGGTTAAGAAGGTTTAGTGCATGCGTCACTGGGTCCATGACGACTTTTAATCTTCAATACCGGTGTCATCTAGTGACAACCAGTAGCATATGAATTGAACCCGATGTCTGCCCTAAGTTGAATAATCTGGAGGGCTATTTCTTTTCACCCTTTTCTTTGCATTTCTTTTTAATTCTTCAACTCCTTCTTTCTCCGATTCTCATTCTCTCCTTTTTACAATCATACCTAAGGACTTCTAAATTCTAACTATTGGTAGTGTCCTTGGGTAGATCCCTCCGCTCTGGCGGATCATAGGACGGTTATTCCTAACCTTAATCACCTTATAACTCCATTGCCATAAAACCATTTTCAAGAAAATCTCTCAAAGGGTTTGTAGATGAAAACATGTTTGAACCACTATGAGAGTTTTATCTTTTAGCAGAAATACTCCCCCTCCACATGTGCTTTAGAGTTTTGAAAGAAATCTGCACAGTGAGGAAAGCAGCCGCACTTTTGAATTGATCGACTCAAGATAGACATTCCCCCCCGAGACACGGTTACGTGGCATAGTTAAAGAGTTGCATTATCAGCTTTTAGGTGACAACTAACTCTAATAACTATCTTGAAGGTGTGGACAATCCCGAAGGTTGTCAAACCCGTCCAGGTTCATGTCTACCAAGAGTTTCTCGAATGGTACATTCTACTCGGACAAGTCCTTTGAGACACGTTTACATCACTAGCGAACTAGCTTGAAATTATTACCCGTCGGACAAGTCTTTTCGAGTTACTGAGGTTAAGATCTCGTCAATTCTTGGGTTAAATTCTTTTCACACGAGAGTTCATATAGCAAAACACAACATATTTCTTATCACGTATTTTCTCCCCCTAAAAATGGCATATAAAATGTTATTTTTGAAAAGTTGAGAATAAATATGACCATTTCAAGTGTTGCGGGAAGAATGACCACTGTGAACAATTTGTGAACAAAGTTTTAAGTCAAATACTCCCCTCAACGAGTGATATAAACGGTTGAGGTTTTGAAAATCATAAGGGAAGTACTTGTTCTTTTGAGCAAAACCTTGAAAAGTGAAAGGTTTGATAGGTTTTACTCAAAAGTAAGAAGCTTTCGCTCCTTTTATAAGGATTGTGGCATTGAAGCGTACCACAGGGTCCTTTATTTACAAGTACGGGTTGTACACTGTAATATGTGCACAAGCCATTGACAGATAATCAAACAAGCAAAATCACAATCAAGAGAATACCCAATGATTACAGACGATCAGCTACTTTCTGAGGATGTTGGAAAGTCATAATCGGAAAGTTTGGTCATCCTCCCACATAGCTCTCCAACCGTTGCATCTGATCCGATGAATCAAACATTCATCAATCCTAGTGATTAATCAACGAACATCCTTGCGATCCTTTGAATTCCATCTCTTCGTCTGAATTATACCCAACTCAATGTCCTTCAATCGATATGACAATCCATATTGAACCATCTCCAGGGTGGCGTCTTAGAACTTAGTGAATTTCATCGAAAGCCATGAAGCAAGTATGATGATTTTCACTTTGGTAGACAAACCCAAACTTGTGTTTATGACCGATTTTGTACTGAGGTTCTTGATTGATTCCGATGAAGTGTAGAATTTATGTAAGATTTGACCCCAGGTGAAGAACTTCAATACGCTCTTTGATTTGAAGCGTATGAAAACAAGGAGTCAGATGAATGTACTTGATTTAAATTTTGGTTGAGGTTCGTTAGGGCTCGGGTATGTCGTGATCCTCACCACCAGTGTATGTAAAGTGATCAACAGTTTTCTCCATTGGTGGTGTGGTTTCTGAATCCCTTGGTTGATCGGATGGTGGTGGCATTGTAGCTTGTTGTGTAGTGGTGATAACCTGCTTAACCATTTATCGAATCATTGGATGGAGTTGCCTTCTTAACAGATTTTGTTGTTGACATAGGTGTTTCTTATGTTGATGGAGGTGATGATTGAGATGATGATTTGGGTTTGGTGGTAGTGTCAAGAGGTGTTCTGAAGACTGTTGAGGTTTGTGTATAGGATTGTCAACTATGTAGTTGTCTGATTCCTTCTTTAACTTTTCCTCCTCAGCTCTAGCAGCTTCTTTTGCCTCTTTTCGAATCATTTCCTCTTCAGCCACCAAATTATCATCATTGAATCTTTCATCCTTATCATGATCGTAATCTCCTTCGTCATATATTTCCACATCTTCACCATGCTTTTCTTCTTGCGGTTGTATAAGTTGTTGTTGTGGTTGCTTCATTTCAACAGTTGTAGAGACATTGACACCCTGATCCTTACCGGGTTGATTAACCGGATTGGATGGGGTAAGAGATGTTTACAATGGATCTTCCATAAGTGGAGGACTCTGCTTGACCCCCCCCTACCGGTTGATTAACCGGAAAGGTTGAAGCATGGAATTCCATCCATTTCTGCTTTAATGTCTTTTGAAATTGTATTACCTCATCTATTGAATCATACTCATCATCAGGATGAATTTGTGAACATGAATTTAAATGGATGTAGTAGAAGGATGTCCACAACAAATCTGCAAGATGATTATGAGCATATGAAGTAGTTGAAGATGACACGGAGATAGTTCTTGCCAATTGTTTTGTCGTATCCTGCTTGGAATGTGTTTGCCATCGAGCTCATTGGGGCATTGATGTTTGCTTGATTTGCAGCCATTTCATGATCTGAAAATCATTAGACAAAGAGACAGACATATGGAAACACAATGTGATTGTATTAGTCTGATTTATTATCTAATTACTTGTATGATGGTAACATGTTTATGTTAGTTACAAGTCCTAAGTCACATTAGTCCAAATGTATGAAGTTGATGTGATAAGTTACGTGAACATGTTAATTTTGAAATTTCAAAGAGCAATAATTCACTTAACACACAACATATTAACTTTTGTAAGCTTATATGAAACATCAGATATTTGTGACCAATGCGTAACATTTAACAAGTAACATATGCGTAACGGGCCAAAAAGTAGTGAACAATGGGTTATGAGTAACAAGGATCCTTATGCGTAAGAAAAGAGCTTATGCGTAGGGTAAGCTAAACATAAGACCAAGCTTAGGCGTAAGAGTTTCTTACGCGTAAGACAAGTTCAAAGGCTTTAAGCTTACGCGTAGGGAAAAACTAGATGTTACGCGTCTAGGTTACTCGTAAGAGCAAAGCTTATGCGTAACAAGCCTTGTTTACGAATATCTTTCCAAGATACACATAATCAGGTAGACCCCTTATGCGTAAGAGCTACGCGTAAGATTACTCTTAGGCGTGACCTTTGCGCATAAAGTATTCCTTAAGCGTAACGGTTTGAACACCTAAAGATTTTGACATTACGAATAATTAACCTGTTAAATATAAACATGAAAACTTGATTGCAGTTAACTCCAAACATCTTTTAGATCACAAAACAAGCATAAGAACATATCAGATACACACAAAAAGACTTAGGAGTAAAATTACTTAAACCCTAAACCCTTAATCTACGTGTAAGGGATATAGCTACACAAATCAAACAAGAATGTTTCTCGAGTGTCCTAGATGTCATATGAGTGCAATGGAACAAGATTTAACACATTTCCACCACAGAATCAAAAGATTTATGGGAGATGAACCCTAAAAAACCTAAAAACTTAAGTTCATACAGTTTAGATGCTTCTGGCTAATTTAAAGGTTAAAAACATGCATATAAACTTATTCTAACACTTTCTTGACTACCTAATAACATATCACAGAAAAGAAAAACCCTAGATGAGCGCAAGAACCATAGAATTCAAATTAATGAAATTTAAGATTCAGGATGGTTTTGGACGATTGAAACAAGTTTAATAGATACTAAGAAAGGTTTTAACACAACTCATTTCAATCCAAACACTTTTATGCATAAACACCCAATTAGTTCGAGTGAACAATTTTCCAAAATCAGTTTAAAGAGTTTTAACCGTTGGATTTGAAAGAATTTTGGAAATCCTTGTTTATCATCTTGATTAAAAACAGTTTAGAACTTATAGAGTATGAAAAACTTGAACGGATTTAGAAGATTTGATTTGGGCCGTTTGATCTTGGTGGTTTAGGAGTAAATGAATTAATTTGCCAAGTTGACACATTCAGTCCCTCAACCTTAAAGAGGTTCCAACCAAGATCCTTTAACTTCCGTTTAGGTAAGACAAAACATTTGTAAGGCAAGAAACTTCACGATACTCCCCTCGACTTTTGAAATAATGAAATGGTTAAAACATTTGAGTCCGAGGAGAGTATATGACAATAAACTTATCCACCATTTTAGAAGAAACAACATAATTTTGAAAACATGGAAATACAAGGTTTTATGAAACCGAAAAATATTTACTTTTCTCCCCTCAACACTTGTTCGGGAAAAATAGTGAAAGATTTGATAGAACAAAGTGTTGAATGAAGATTTGTACTTGCGATGTTTGAAAGAATTTAGATAGAAGAATATTTTTGAGATTTTATCGATTTTATATTTTTGTATTTTGTTTTTGAAAGAAAATATTTACAAAAGAGGTTTTGGTGTTTGACGGTTTTAAGATCTGTTTTAGGAGGTCATCCAATTCTTCTTGAGTCAAACACCTCATACCAATCCGGTGGACCAACTCATTAAACCTAGCGGAGGCAAGGCTTTGGTGAGAAGATCTGCCAAATTGTACCCTACAAAAGTATAATTCAACTGTACCCTGCTTCCACGTGGTCCTTGATGAAATGATATCGAAGATCGATGTGCTTTGATTTCGTCTTGACTGAGTTGCACGAGATCGCAATGGCACTCCGATTGTCGCAGATACATCGGATTCGTCAAATACGTAACCATAGTCTTTGAGTTGTGTTCTCATCCAGATGACTTGAGCACAACTCGCGGACATGGCTACATATTCCGCTTCGGTTGAGGACAGTGATGTACAATCCTGCTTCTTCGATTGCCATGACACCGGTTTATCACCAAGAAATTGTAAAGCTCCTGAAGTACTTTTCCGTGAATCTAGGCATCCTGCGTGGTCGCCTCGAAAAGCGATTAGTTCAAAACCGAATCCTTCGGATACCGGATCCCCAAGTTAATGAGAGGTGGGTTTCAGGTTGGTCGCCGATAACGGGAGCAAAGATAAACGGCAAAGACAATATCAGGTCTGCTGGTCGTTAGATACATGAGAGACCCAATAATACTACGGTATTTGGTAGGGTCAACCAATTTCCCATGTAAATCAGCGTCCAGCTTCTTGGTATGAGCCATTGGTGTGGCATAAGTGTCACAGTTATTCATTCCAAATTTGTTTAACAATTCAAGGGCATATTTGGAGTGACTCAAGAAAATACCACGGGGTGATTGATGAACTTGTAATCCTAGAAAGAACGTAAGTTCACCCATCATGGACATTTCAAAATTTTTCTTCATTAGTTTTGCAAAAGCGATTGAGTACTTTTATGTGTAGACCCAAAAATGATGTCATCCACGTAAATTTGAACAATTAAGATATGTTCCCGTGATATTGTATAAAAAGAGTAGGGTCAACCGAACCTTTGGTGAAATTATTGGCAATGAGGAAAGATGATAGCTTGTCGTACCATGCCCGAGGAGCTTGTTTGAGACCATACAGAGCTTTGTTCAGTTTGTAGACATGGTTCGAGAACTCAGGATCAACGAATCCTTCTGGTTGGCTGACATAAACCGTTTCTTTTAGTTATCCATTTAGAAACGCAGTTTTGACATCCATCTGAAAGACCGTCATGTTCATATGAGCCGCGAACGCGAGAAATATCCGAATAGCCTCAAGACGAGCAACCGGAGCAAAAGATTCTTCAAAGTCAATACCCTCTTCCTGACGATAACCCTTAGCCACCAGACGTGACTTATTTCTTATAACGTTTCCTTCAACATCCAATTTGTTTTTCCAAATCCATTTGAGACCAATGACGTAGACCCCTGTTGGTCTTTCAACCAGTTCCCATACTTCAAGACGTTTGAATTGGTTGAGTTCTTCTTGCATGGATTCGATCCAGTTGTCTTTTGTCATTGCGTCTTTGATGTTATTAGGTTCAGATTGGCATGCTGAGTGCATAAATGCAATGTTCACCACCTGAGTGAAGACGTTGTCTTGTAACGACTGGTTGATTCGGGTTGCCAATAATGTTTTCCGGAGGATGGTCTTTTGTCCATCTATGTGTGGAGGGTTGATGTTGGTATACATTGTGCCGATTTTGAGGATTCAAATGGCTTGTTGAAGATTCCGCGACATCTGGTGCAGCAGTCTCATTAGCAAACGGGTTAAAAAAGCATTTGGATCAAAATCTGGGTGGGGTTACTTCATTCGAACATCATCACCGGTTCATCATTGTTGGAAGCGGTTTGTTCAACTGTTGTGTTGGAGTCAACTGGTGGTGCTTCTTCAACCGTAGTTGTTGTAGCAGGTGTATCAGGTATAAGAGTATTATCGGGTTGAGCGGAAAAAAGCGGATACACACGAGCACGCGTTCATCAATATCGTCACTGAACAGCGGAGCAAATAACCTTTCCATTTGTTGACGAGTAAGCCCGGGGCTTTGTTCACTAATGATGGGGTTTGGGGGAAGTTTAAGCGGTTGTGACCGGGTTCCAAGCTGTTATACTCCGAAGCCATTTCCGTGAGTTCATCAAAATGAGCATGAATCGTTTCCATAACCTCCTTTGTTCGACGATTCCAGATTCAGAAGCCTATAGAATTATCACAATATCCTATAAAGACTCCAATGCTAGCTTTGGCTTTGAGCTTTCCAAAGTCATCACGATCATTATTCGGATAGCAAAGAGATCCAAATACATGAAAGTGTTTGAGATTCGGTTTTCTGTTGTGGACAAGCTCGAAGGTGTTTTGTTGTGGCGTTTTGTAATCATAGACTGGTTTTGAGTATAGCATGCAGATGATCAGACTTCGCCCATAAGTAATCTGGAAGTTTAGCATTGATTAACATTGTTCTTGCAGCTTCCACTAACGTTCGGTTTCGTCTTTCAACAACTCCGTTTTGTTTGGTGTACGTGCAATAGATGTCGATCTGAATTCCCACTTTCTCATAAAATTCACGAAGAGTTTGGTTAACAAATTCAGGCCTCTGTCTGTCACTCTCGATTTTTCGAATATTGTTTCGTAGCTGAACTTGTATTTTTGTGAGAAAGGTGATGATCATCTGTGGAGCTTGGTCTTTGCTTGAAGAAAGTAGACCCAAGTCCAGCGTGAATAGTCATCAACAATTACTAAGATGTAGCGTTTGCCATTGATCGTTTGCACGCGCATCGGGCCACACAAATCCATGTGAAGAAGATGAAGCACATGCTGAGAGCTGTGTTCCACCTTTGAAGGAAAATGAGCACGAGTGCTTTTGCCTTGTTCACAAGCTGAGCAAAGGTGATCTTTGGAATACCGAAATCGTGGGAGTCCTTCAACTAGTTTGTGTCGAGCAAGGTTGGTGATGGTTTGAAAGTTTAGATGTGAGAGACGACGGTGCCATAGCCAGGATTTTGTTGATGTTGCCTTTGAAAGTAAGCAAATGGGAGAAGAAGCAACCATGTCTTGCATAGAGATAGTGTAAAGACTGGAATTACGCGAGCCAGACATAAGGTCGTTTCCTTGAAGATCACGAATGAAACAAGTTTTCTCCCTGAAAGCAACCTCCAAATCTCCATCACAGAACTGACCTACTGAAAACAGATTGTGACCGAGGCCTTCCACATAATAAACCCTGCTTATTTCGATGTTCCCATTGATATAATCTCCGTAGCCCATGATAGCTGCGAAGTGATCATTCCGAACGACAGTGCCAATGAACTTTGCAATAAAGTTTGATAACAGTTTAAGGTTGCCGGTCATGTGTTGGGAACATCCGCTATCAAAAATCCAGAGAATGATCGTATCACTGCATTACACCGCACAGATGGAATAGAAGTAGATGTGGAACCCGAAATGTTAGAGGGTTCCGGAGCACTTATAGTAGACATACACACATCAATAGCTTTAGGTATCCATTTAAATCCTAGTGTGTTATATATCCATTTCTGCATCTCCAACTAGTATTTGCTTTAGTCTTAGTGAATGCACTAGGTGTTATTACATTCCTAGGAGGTGGAAACCGAGCTACAGGGACAGACAAGCGTTTCTTAGAATCTAAAGAGGCGGTCTACCAAGCACAGACTTAGAAAGATTAGTGGGCCTAGAGGTATTCGGTTCTTAGGATTCCTTAAACGAGAGATGATAGCTTTAGCAACACATTTATCATGACAATCCGAATTCATACTTTTACGACAAATAACACAAGGTGCATCAGACTGAATATCGAAAGTGCTTAATTGTTTAGCATTCGTTACATCACTATTTCTATTACATTTGCCAGACGCAATATCTATAGTGGAAGCAACGTGAGTCTTATTCATAGTCCTAGGGTGTTCTTCTACTTTAGCATTCCTTATTGATCTTTTCTTAGGTCGCAACTTCCTATTCTTCGATGTAGTGCTCCTAGGCTGTGAAGTGCGGACGTTTGGAAAAGACGCAACTATTCTTGTTTTAGTAGAAGGAAACACATTAGCAACTTGTGATTTGGCAGTAGAGATTCTAGGTTCACGATTACTAAGTGTTACTGGTGCTATTCTCTTAATCACTGTAGGCGGAAGTTGTTCATACTTTCCTAACATTTCTCTTAACTTGAAGATAGTGTGAATCAGATCTTGATTTTCAGACCAAATATTTCTAGCAAAATGCATAACTTCTTTAGTGTGTGCAAGATAATGATCAAGTTCATTTGATGCTTCATCACGAGTCTTTTGAGTAAATCAAATATGACACCATATTCCTTTTTAACTTTTACAAGTTCTTGTTCATATTTTGAGATTTGACACTTAAAAGACACGTTTTGATCATCTAGTTGCTCAATTTTTGGATCGGAAGTTTTGTCACGCAACTGGGCTATTTTGTGTTGAAAAGCAAGTTGTTGATCGTGAATATCTTTTTGACACCAATTAAGACGACGTATTGCATTTGAAAGTTCGTTTGACAATCGTTTGTTTTCAACTGTTAAGGACTCGATCTGAAGCACATTATCGGTGTTCTCAACATTTACCACAGAATCAACAATATCAGCAGAGATATAATCAGATGCATATGACAAAGAATTCAATAACACAACATTATGGACATCAGCCCAGATGACATCTTCCAAGAGTCGATCAACATCTTTTCTCAACATTTTCTTTTTACGTTTAGTTATAGAAATAGATGTTTCGTTTTCTAAAACGACCTTCATCAATCCAAGTTCCTTATGAAAGTCCCTTTCCCAAGACAATGCACAACTTTTCAAATTTTTAACATTTGGTAAAAGATTTTTCTAAAAGATGTCTCTTTGTTCTCGCCAGAGGCGATTGAAAATGTTGAACTTTGATTTGAGAATGATATTCTATCTCATGTTGTAAAGTTTTGAGGTCAGCCATGAAAAGGTCAAAATATCGAAGAATTTTGCGATTTTCAAGTTTTGAGTTTACTTCACTGATGGAAGGTAAAGGACCATAAGTTTGTGCATAATATGGTTTGGGATTAACATTAGAAGACTCAGACGTTTTATGATAATCCTGGGTGTGTTAGAAGAATCCGTTGGTGTGACGAAAGTGACCGCTTTTTTATAATTAAAAGGTTTGTTGTAAACAACAGTTTTTAATTTTGATCGACTCTCGTCTTCCGCATCTAATTCCTCTTGACGATGATATTCAACAACACTCATAACAGACTTATCAATTTTATATTCGTGCACTTTGGAAACTTCGTGGATTTGGTTTGAATGCTTTGGTTGAAAGCTTAGGTTTGTAATCAGCAAGATTCGGTCCATATCCATTTGGATTGGGTTTTAAAGTAAACTTTTCAATAGCTGTGACCGACTCGCCATGTTTGTAAACAACAGTTTTAAACTCTTTAAGTTTGTTTTGCAAGCCGATGATTTCTTCAAGATGATCATCTATTCGTTTCGTTGAATGCTTTTTGTATGCAGAGAACTATTTTTGACAAGTTAACAACTCCGCCTTAGCTTTTTGATTTTCCAAGGTGAGAGCGTTAATTTGCTTTTTATGTTCATGTTTCAGTTGTTCTATTTCAAACAACAAAGCATTCTTCGAAGCGGCTAGATCACACATCTGTCTCTCTAAATATTTTTCATTTTGATGAGATTTGGCAAAGGCTGCTTCAAAACCTTTTTCACGTTTTTCTTGAGTTTTTAAAAAGTTGAGTTGCTTTTGTAAACATTCAAAATCCTTGGTTAACAGTGCATTTTTGCTTTTCAAGTCCTGATTAATGGCATGACATTTTTCCACTATGGTCTGATGGTCTTGTATTAAACGAGCAAAATATGGATGAGGCAAAAGTTCGGTGTGTTCAACGTGATTCACAACATGATCATTACTTAGACCCTCAAGTATAACCACGGAGTCAATTTGAGTATCAAGGGAAACCATAAGGTCATCTTGATCGTCAAATATAACTACGGGGTCTATTTGAAAATCGGCGGAATAAGATGTGGACGACTCATTTTGAACATTCCGAGCCTTGCCGGATTCAGATGTTGGCGGAGATATGAGATCACAGATAAATATGGTTTGTTCGGGTGAGACAAGCCATCGAGTGTCATCACTTGGGCTGTGTCACTCATGTGTAACTCATGCATATTAGCCATCAACATAACAGCTGCATTGGCCTGAAGTCCTCCATATCATCATCGAGTGGCATTTGCCATAAAGCTCTGTTCTTTGTCTGTGAGAGTTCCACCAGCTTCATCCTTAAGAGCCAAAAGAAGAACCACTTTGTGATAAGCACGCGCCCTAGTCCTAGGCTTTGGGCATGCATTAGCCAGTGTCCCTTCTCATTGCAGTTGTAGCATCGAAGACCATTCAACCCATTTTGAGCATTTTCCTGTTCCACCACTTGAGCTCTATTGTTATTCCTACCCACAACATTAAACCCTTGACCACCGCCCATCTGACGACCATAACCACGATTTCGAACTTCAACTCGTCCATTGTTCACAACAGCTTGATTCCTTGTGTTAGATGAGGAACTAATACGGTTGTTGGATTTGTTGGTATAACGGCTAAAGGCATTAGCAATCATAGCAAATCCTTGTTGCAATGCTTCGAACGGGTCGGATTCCTCATTAGTTTCACGACAAGTGCTTGAGCATTGTTGTTGTTGTATGGAACCAATTGAGTTTGTTGAGATTGAGGCTGTGAAGGATCATATGGTGTGATTGTAGGAGTTGGTTGAGTTGCTGGTTGAGGAGAATAACTGTTTTGAGCATATAAGGCAAGTTGTTGATTTTCCGGATGTATCGGTGGAGCAATTTGAGCACGGAGAATCCTTTCCCTATCAACTTCCTTTTCATGAGGCTTCAAGTAATCGTATAACAATCTATATGTAGAATGATGCAATTCTTCGCTGACGGAGAAAAATGACATACTTCTCCCATTCAGGACCAAGACTACTCAAGAACTTAGTATTCACTGCAATTCTTGGCATGATGATGTTGTGTTTATCCAAATCATTGATGATGTCTCAAAAACGATGATGATAAGACTCTAGTGTCTCTCCCGGTTCAATCATGAAGTGTTCATAAGCCAAGTAAATTTTGGATTCCATATCCTCCCGATTGAGTCTGAGATCCTTCCATAAGAAGATGAATATGATCCCACATTTCCTTTGCAGTCTTTTGAGCATCAACACTTTGAAGAATTGGGTTAGGTAATCCTAAGAGGATATATTGCATTGCAAGTTCATCACTTTCATAGTGTAGAAGTTCCTCTGCATTCAAGTCAAACAGTAGCAATGTTGGATTGTTCATCTCTTGGTGGATTAGCATTTGGATCGGCGGGTACGATAACAGTAGGCATCTCAAATGGACCTTCCAAGATAACCTTCTTTAAGAACTTTCCATGTGGCTTCTTCAGATCACAAAACCTAAAGAACCTTATCACCCATTGATCGTAGTTTCCTGGAGTGAGCATTGGAGGTCTATCAAGTGATCCAGCCTCATGAATTGATTGTTGGCTGCTTAAAGCTTCACACATCTTTGCAAACCAAGTGGGTTCCTTCATAGTGTTCCTTGATGGATGTTGATTGAATTCGTTTGTGTAGGGTTGAACTTGAAGACTTGGTGGTGGTTGAACCATTTGAGGTTGTGGAATTGCAGCAAGTTGTGGAGTATGTTGTTGATTAAATTGTTGTTGATTCCATTGTTGATGTTGTGGAGTTAGTTGTTGTTGACGTTGAGAATAAGTGTAAGGGAAATAGTTAGAGTATGGTGGTTGTGACATGTTGAAAACTTGTGTTGGTAAAATGGATCTTTGTAGTCGAATGAACCTTTGTTGATGAAGTATCCTTAGGCGTAGAAATCACAATAAACCAAGTAGGACTTATGCATGAAAACACCAAAGTTACGCGTAACAATCAAGAGTTACGCGTAGATTTAGCTTACGCGTAAGTAGGGTAAAGGCACTAAAGTTATGCGTAGACACAAAGTTAGGCGTAGAAAGTTAGGCGTAGGATTACCTTATGCGTAAGACTAGGCTTATGCGTAAGATGAATCTTATGCGTAGGATTTCTACGCGTAAGCTTTATGCTTATGCGTAAGTTTAGGGTTTTATCCCAAATGATCTTTTACACTATCTAAGTGCAAAAGATATCCAAAGTCGACGTATTTTCAGGCTTATCCAAGCAAGAAAACACGGAGTAAACCACGAAAACGAAGATCAAACCAAGGAAAATCTTACGCGTAGTATTAGGGTTTTGCTACGCGTAGGATTACTCGTAAATTTGATTATGCCCAAAGATGTTTCTAAACCAGTTTTTGTGAGATGAAATAGCTTCAATAACACCAAAATGACACAAAAGTGTGAAACTTGATGATGCAAAGCTCTTAAAAAAGTTACGTGTAGGACGACACCCACGAATAAAAACTAGCTCAAAAACCATGATCCACGCATAAAGTTGAAACTTTTGCCAAAAAATAAGTTTAACACCTTAAAACATTGAAAGTACAAGAATCTTGGATTAAAAAGTGTAAAAAATGTGTTTTTAAGAAAACCAAAGTTATGGTACCGTACGTTAAGCATGAGACCAAAACCCACTTCAAACAATACGTTCACCCAACTAGTAGGCGATTGATACCACTGTTAGGTCACTAGATTTACAACACAAGCTTAATAGAAAGATAGAGAGGCGATTGAACAATTATCCAAACACACACACACGTATGAATGAAATGGTTATGCGTAGGAGTATGTGAAAGAAAATAACTTGAACAACCAACCTTCAAATGAAGGTTTACAAGAGTATTTATAGGAGGGAAGCTAGGGCAACACTCCTAGTTCCCATCCTTTCCTTAATGGACATGGGCCTAAGCTCATGGGCCTTCTACATAAGCTTAAGGCTAATAACAAACATAAAGGCCATAATAAGCTACCTATTACATATGAGTAACTAACACTTGAATAAAGGTTTAGGAGTGATTCCAACATTTAATCTTATATGAAGTTTACAATTCTAAGTTTTCAAGCAAAAATATTTAAAAAAATATCAATAATAGCATATTATCTAGCAATCCAAAGCGCCTAAAAAAGCATTAAAACAAACCAAACGTCAATCTAAAATATAAAATGCACGCGTCTTTTCATGCGGCTTTGCACTTTTCATTCGCTACGAGAATTGTAGGAAATTTTCAAAGAACACTATTGTTCGAAAACAAAGATATAACATCTATAAATAAAACAAATTTTAATGTATAGATAGTAAACAACACATTTTTTTTAATAGATAAAGTTTTATACTTAAATCTTTAAAGATAAATATCAAATCTTTTATATAGATAAAATTATATAAAAACATATAAAAAGGTGGAAGGGGCGGTTTTCTCGGTTTGGTTTTTCTTATGAAACCAAAAACCGCCCCAAACATTCGGTTTTTATAAAATTCAAAACCACCGCCATCGGTTTGTCAAATGGGGCGGTTTTTTCGGTTCGGCTTTTTCGGTTTTTTCGGTTTCGATTTGGTTTTTCGGTTTTTGTGCTCACCCCTATCGCTTACAGTATTGAATAAGAAGGGTGATAAAAGGTCGCCTTGTCTCAAACCTTTTTTCTAAGGAAAAAAATCTGTAGGAGATCCATTAACAAGAAAAGCCGCTCTCGCTGAAGATAAACAAAAATTGATTCATGTTCTCCACTTAGGACCAAAATTCATCTCCTTCATAATCCTATCTACAAAGGACCACTCTACTATATCGTATGCCTTTTCAAAATCTATTTTAAAAATCATTCGACATTTCCACCCTTGTTCGAATATTTTAATGATTGACAGACCTCTCATTGGATATCAAAATACAATCCAAAATCTGTGTATTCCTCATAAAAACAAACTGAGAGGTCCCAATCACCAATTCCAAGACTGATTTTAATCTCTCTGCTAATACTTTTGCGAGTACTTTGTATATACTATTGATTAGCGATATTGGTCTAAAATCATTCAAATCTTGAGGAAACAATTTCTTACGAATGAGAGCAATGAAGGAGTTGTTCAAGGCCTTAGGAAAACTTGTTTAGCATAAAATTCTTCAAAGAAACTGATAACGTCTTCTTTAATAACGCTCCAATTTTGTTTCAAAATCTTAAAATTCAAACCATCTGGCCCTAGAGCACGATCTTCACCACAACACCAAATTGCTGATTTTATCTCAACATGAAAGAAAATGATGAAAGAAGAGAAAGAGTATATTATTATTATTATTATTATTATTTTTATTTCCATTTTAATTAAAGAAGCATAGAGTAGAAAGACCATAAATAAAGAAGCATAGGTTTGGAAAAGTTTTAAAAAACTAGAGGAGAGAGTCATTTGATTTTTCATACATTTAATCCAAAAGTGTGGAAGAATGTAGATGAAAAAGCATAGGTTGGGAAAGGTTTTAAAAACCAAGCATAAAGTGGGAAAAAACTCCGAAATATCCAAACAAGTTTGGCCTAACCTTTCCTCGATGTACAGAATCTCGTTCCAGTCACCACTAAGAATCCCAAACCCGTCTTTCCGTGCTTTGTGATCTCTTAGAGCACTCCAAACACATCTTCTATTCACATGGCCGGATTTGAGCATGTGCAAGGTGCTCAACCGCACAGGGCCCCCATTTTTTGAGGGCCTCCAAATTCTGAAAATTAGAGATTAAATAGACTGAGTTTGGGTTGATTTAACTGTATTAAATGATGTTTATAATGGAGAATATTGTTTTTATGTGCTCATGATTTACTTGTTGAAGGTAAAAAACCAAAGCTTTAATGGGGTTATATATTTGAATGGGGAAGATGATGAGTGTGCTATTTTATCAGTGGGCCAAGATACAACTCTTTTTACATCTTATAGCCCTAGTGATATGCAATGTTTTATTTTAACCCTTTTAATTTGTGTGCTTGACAAATCCAACCCAAATTGATAGATATGTAATTCAAAATACTACAAACTTAACATCTTACTGATATGAACTTTATCAATTATTCATTTACTTCATATAGTTAAAAACGAGACATATTTTGCCCACTTATTTTTATAACTAAGTGGATTATCCTAGATAACGTAAAAGATATAAGGTAGTATAAAACGTCGAGAAAGAAATGCACAATCTTCTATTGTTATCGTAACATATATCTAAAATATAATACATAATCAAAAAAAGCTCAATCATTTTTATTGTATTAAAAGTTCTGTGATTAAGGGCATACTTAGTAATTTTGGCACAGGGCCCCCAAAATCCACGGGACGGCCCTGTCTATTCACAATGTCATTAGGAGCATACACATTAGCTAAAGACACATCACAACCCAAGCTAACTAAAAAACCTTTGAGAATGATAAAATTGAAATCCTTTTCTTGATCATACAGCTTAAAAAACATTGTTTCCATATAACCATTATTCCACCTGAAGCTCAAATTGAGTTGCACCAACTAGCTTCCAAGTCATTCCTATTCCATATGTTTATCAACAACCTTCTGTCAAAATCTTTTAGCTTAGTTTCTGGTATAAAAAATACATCGGGATCTTCATAGCCAAGAAAAGACGACAAGGCAATTTTTTTTCCCGCACTATTTAGCCCATTAACATTTATAGTTATAATTTTCATAGATAAGATACAACCACACCCAAACTCAAAAAAAAATACACAACTTACTAACCCTTGCGATCCAACAACTCTAATTGGTAAGCAAGTTAAGAATATATATTCGTCAAATTCTAGTAAAAAAGAGGTAAACTCCAACAACTCTAATTGGTATGCAAGTTAAGAATATATATTCGTCAAATTCTAGTAAAAAAGAGGTAAACTACTGAAGCTACTCAAAATAGATTAAGGACCGAAACCTACCCATAAAGGCATAAATTGTGTAAGATATAATAGTGTTTTGCTTAAGTTCCTTTAAAATTCTTAATAGCTTTGCATTAAAGCACACAACTAATAAGAATAAGCTTTTGAGTTTTTATCTCTTTCTTGATGATGCCTTTGTATAAGAGCCATTGTGGTTATGGTGGGAGGTGTTGACCACAGGTTGGGTGTTTATACAAGGGAAATGTAGTCAAGAAAGGATTTTTCTCCATGGTTACCTAGTGCTAGTGCTCATTCCTAGACTAGATGAATGGGTGAGAATGTTAGTATGCTACTGTAGTATTGATTCCTAATGAATGTAGTTTGATGTATTCTGTTTTGATTGGCTTCTTTTGGGTTTGATGGGGTATGTCCATCCAAATGCAAAGTGGCTAAGTGTATGTACAGTTTAAGTTTGGATTAATAATATATTTCACCCATTTTTCAAAAAAAAAAAAAAAAGCTTTTGAGTTTTTCTATTTCCAAATAAGCTCACAAGCAACAACTCGCGGTATACAGGCAAAGTGTTAAATGGTTTGCAATTTTCATCACTAAAATGCTAGTCGTGCTGCCTGTGTGGCGGTAGGCGTAAACCACGTAAACTAGCCGGCCAAATGTTAAAAACTATAGTTAAAGGGGTGTTATGAGTGATAGGGTTTTTTGGCATGCCATGGAACCCAGGACCCAGAAAAATAGGATGTGGGAGGCAATTTTTTTTTTTTTTTTTTTTTTTTACGATAGCAACAAAATGCGAAAAAAAAAAAAATGATAAATCGAATATTTTTACTTAGACATGAAAGATTTATAAGGCTTTAAAGAGTTAAATGTTGGATTTTAGTATATGAGTGAGGGGCAATTTGAGTTTTTGGTGAGGGTCATTTTCAAAAAAAAGATCAAAATTAAATAAAAATTACACTAAAATATCAACTTTTTCGGCTAGCCATGGGGGCGCCTGTCCCCACTCTTAGATGCTAGATCCGTCCCTGATGGTACCCTTTGCTTGTAGAGTTTTAACATAGTAACAGTAAGTTTATGAATGAAAAAGCTTATAAATTAGTATCATTATATGACATAGAAATATTATGAACCTCTTAGAAAGATTTACCATTATAAAGATGCCTAGAAGAAAGTAAGAAACACCTCATGCCACATATGGTAATTGTTAGGTTTACCTTAATGTAAAAACTATGAACGTGCTTATGGGCTTATAGCCCAATAAAATTTCTCATCGATCCTTTATAAATAGTAAATAATCCCTACAAACTTGCATCGTATATTATAAGTTCGATTCAGCATAGATAACTTTAGAAGATAATTCGAAGTTAAACTTTCCATTGGGGATTTATCGTTACTGCGTAAGTTTGAGGTATGTTTACAGACATCTTTTTGCTATTGTTCTGATCGCAATTTTTTTTTTTTTTTTCTAGAATAACATGTGAGTTCGATTCTTATAAACTGCTAAATATTGAGTTCACATACTGTAAATAACCTTTCTCAACCATCTCCTTTGGACATAAACATCAAGGATTCGATCCTCACTCAGGCCGGAGGTGAAGCAGTCTCTCTACCTTCGGGTAGATGTTTACATCTCACCTCTTCCATACCTCGTGATAGACGGGATTGGATAACGTTGTTTTTTTTTTTTGTTTTTTTTTTTTTTCATAACATCAAAAAGTTAAGGGGTCGGGTATATAGTTTAAGAACATGATGGTTATTAGGGCATCGAGTATAGTAGTTTATGAAAAGGTTTATAAATAAGTCTAGAATATCAAACCACTTTATAATTAAATGCATTTTTATGTATGATATTTATGAGGTTTAAACATACTGAATATATGTTTATAAAACAAGAAGGTTCGTAAATTAATATCATAATAAAATTATAAACCTTTGTACAAGTTAACAAGTTTAACATAGTGGTTGCTCTTATGTTTTTGTGATCTTGTAACGTCAAATACTTTAAATGTATCATAACACTTATTAGTTCGAGTTACCTAAGAATACAGGTAATTTTTTTTTTTTCTACACCATCTACTACACATCTTCTTTTCGATTCTTGAATGAACTTGAAATATATTGATAGGAGCATATAGGATTATGAATATTGAAATATTGTTGCTGCTACATTAATGAATTTGAAATACTTTTATGAACATCTAGGATGGTACAAAAGCAAATCTTTTGTGGTGATCAATTCCCTCCACTATCAAATAAACATCCATGGCTGGTTTCTCAAAAAGCGGAAGAAGACGGCACTGAAGACCAAATTTTCTACACCATAAATGACCCATTGACTCAATACCGGTGTCGGATACCCGAGTTGGTTGGGAGATATATAGATGGGTGTTTACACGGCTGGGTGATTCTCTCTGATTATCCACGCGAGGTTATGTGGTCTCTTTGGAACCCCGTGACTCGTGAGATCATACATCTCCCACCCTTGATATTGAAAGATGGAAAGTCTGATGTTTTAGAATTTTCTTGTTTATCACACCCTCCCAATCATCCTAGTTCAATAATCTTTGTCACGAGGTACGATAAACCTACCATTGTCTTTTGTCGTCTAGCTGGTCATCAAGAAAACAAGTTAACATGGACGGAAATATCATACATGGAGCAACTAAAAAACATAATCAATGATGATGATGATGATGATGATGATGATGATGACGACGACGATGATGATGATGATGATGATGATGATGATGGTGGTGGTGGTGGTGGTGGTGTTGATGGTGATGATGATGTGTTCTATTTACGTTCCACTACTTGTTGCAATGGTAAATTATATGCTGTGAGTAAGTATAATGTCGTAGAAGTTGATATCGTGGTTAACGATACAGACGTTGTGATTAATTTATTGCCATTTACCGAAGTTCCTTATCTGCCATTTGCCGGTATTTCCACGTATGATTCTTTTTTGAAAGGATATGGTACAGACTTGTTCTACATTTTAATTGGGTTTGATGAAATAACAGAGAAATTACTTGTTGTGTATGTGTATAAAATGAACATGACTAGTATGATGTGGGAAGAAATGGAAGATCTCAAAGATGCTATATTTTTCATAGAGCTTCGTGATGATAGGACGTCCTATTTTTATATGCCTTATATTACCTCAGAATTAGGGGGTTATATACACATTCTTGACCAAATGAGCAAAGTAATGTACTCCACCAACGTTAAGGATAAAACTGTCTCTATTTCTTCTATGGCTTGTGCAGTGCCGAAGCGCTACCTGTCACTCTGGGAATGCAGGTATCACTCACTTTTTGCTGTCATATATGTTCGATTACTATACACGTTTTATTGCTAATACGTCTTAAATTTACATAAAATATCACATCGGCAATGCAAGGTATTAAATAAGTTGTTGCTCACTTGCTCATAATAAAAGTTCTATGAGATACAGCAGTAGCAACAAAAAGGTAATTTTTGATCAAAATTAATAGATCTGAAAAAAAAAAAATAATAATAATAATAACCGTCCTTAACTGGTTAAAGTTCATCTTTTACGAGTAATTCTTTATAGGCAAATCATTGATTAGATATGCACGCATTCTTTGGACAAAGATCAAACTTATGTTACCCTTTGATGAGCGAAAAAACAGTTGATCATCCCTTTCTCATATAAACTTTTGTGTAGTGTCCCAGGTGATCACAGGGAATTATTTTCTAAACAAGAAGAGAAGAAGAAAGATGAGATCACCGTAACATTAGATAGGGGTAACAAGATTGAATTACAAACCCCACGTGTAGAAAATAGTGAATCACACCTTCTCAATATGCCGTTTGATGTTTTGGGAAAAATCATAGAGTTTTGTGTTGGCATTGAATTCCTCAACTTTCGTGCTGCATGTAAGAGTTGTCTATTAGTAGCACCTATGATTCGATGGGATAATGGAAATAGATTGCAGACTTATTCTTCAGTTTCACCATGGCTGATGGTGTTCGACAAACATAGAGGCATTATCAGCTTTACAGATCCGATGTTTGGTGACAAGTATTTTATTAAAACACCTCAGAAATTAATTGGTGATTTACGAATACATTATTCTAAGTATGGTTGGTTGTTGATTGAAAAATATGATACAACAAATGAACGGAACTCCTTCGTGTTTTTTAACCCCTTCACAGGTGATATTCGCGAGCCTCCGGGGGTAGTGCCTTTTGGAAGTAGCTTTTGTTTCTCGGCACCACCTACTTCCCCAAATTGTACGGTTGTTGGACTTGGTAATTATGACTCGACCCGTTGGGGTATTGACATACGTTGTGTATCTGATAAACCACCTTTCGGTATAACTTCTGTGTATAATGGTGATGTTGATTGTGATCCTTCTCTTCGTTATCCAGCTTTTTATGGGGGGGATCTTTATGCCTTGCTTGCGGATGGAAGACTTGTATTTTTGGAAAAAATAGAGGATTCATCTTCAGAGCCTGTATTAGTCAAATCTCCAAGAAGTTGTCGCGGACCTTCAACAAGATATTTCCTAGTGAATTGCGATCAACATGTTTTACTAGTCATCATGTGCGAACTTGGCGAATCCTTAGAGGTATTCAAGTTTAATGATCTTACAAAGGAATGGGAGGAAATAAACAGTTTAGGAAGGCACATGATTATTATTAGCGATAACACATGTCTATGCATAGAAGCTAAAATGCGAGAAATGGAGAACAAGATATATTTTTCACGATTGCATTTAGAAAACGAGAAGATTGTGTTTTATTCACTTGAAACGGGCAGATATCACACATCGAACGGCAATAACATTAAAGAAAGTTTTGACGATTTCTTTGGTACCAAATACCCTCTCTATCCTCATACTTGGATCGAACCAAGTTGGTCGTAGTTTGTTTCATTTAAATAGTACCATTATACTATACTCTTTATTCAAAATTCCAACTATTTATTTAATCAATGCAAAAAATAGGTATCATTCGATTTCTGTTATTTCTCAAATATACATAAAACACCATTGTTGTGTATTGATTTTTAACAATCCTTTTCTGATTCTATTTCTTAAAGGAGCTCTTGGGGAATCTTCAGTGCATTATATGTTTATGAGTTAAATACAATGTCACGTCACTTACATATTATCATTTAACCTTTTCACATAAAGCACCTGCAGTCCATCAAACCATATATGGTTTAATTGCAGTATAAAAAAAAATAGTTTAAGGAAATGTAACAAAAGAGGGCCACATATTCTATCAGTATGTGTACTTTTCATTTAAAAATTATTAATGCAACAAAAGAGGGTCCACTATACTACTAGTAGTATAAATGAGGTGCAAGCATATAGAAATTCAAATTATATGCATGGATAACAATCACATTGAATGATGAGTTGTCATGCAATGTTTTTTATTGAACTATGCCACATCATCCCATTGTGGATGGCCTTAGAGCACAAGGTATGCAAGGACCAAATAACACGTTATTGGTATGCCACATCAGCGCCACATCATACATCTCTCAATAACACACCAATAACTCAAACAACACTCCCTCATAACACACCACTAACATCACCTGTAGGTCCCGCAAAATACCCCACCAAATATACTTCTCACTCACAATAAAAAAACACACACACACAAAATGTGCATTTGGCTTGAGCTAGTGGAGTGGCTCAAAACACAAAAGAGTGCATTTGGCACAAGTTTGGCATGTTGGCCGGTAAGGTTGACACACCAACGGCTCACCAATGGCTCACCAATGGCACCTCATACCTTGTGCTCTTAAAGATAATAACTTGAACTTGTCATTTTTTGTTTTGTTGTGTAGTCATGTTATTTTTTTCTATTAAAACACAAATTATTTAAATTTCGACTTTTCTTGTATTGTGTTAACCTACTTGACCTCATATTCCTTTCTTTGCCAAGTCATTATTTTTCATTTTTGTTGCGTCTTCCCACTTTATAACCCCACAGCTCGCCCCTCTACATCTTACCTCTTGCATCTCCATTTGATTCTCACTATAAGATCCACCACCACCATATCCTGATTTCCACCACAAAATCTATAAACAATTCTCAAAACATATCATTTGGTTGGAGTGCGAAAACTGAAGAAAATAATCGCGTAGGCACGTTTGGTTGCTTGAAGAAGCTGGAGTCGTCGTACACATAGGAAAATAAAATGAGGTGAAATGTGACATGTATCCTACGTGGACTTATTTATCTAAGTGGCATAACTGTTTTTTTATAACTTTGGAAAGGCAACCAGTTAAAGGTCAAGCAGGTCACACAATACATGAGAAAGTCGAAGGTTAAGTGGTTTGTGTTTTAGAATGTGTTTGGTAAAAGTAGCAGTGAGCTGTGAGCAGTAGCTGTGGGCAGTAGCCACAGCTCACCGTTCACAGCTTTTTAAAAAAACATTGAAAAAATGAGCATTCCTAAAAAATAGCAAAGCTCACCGCTCCTTTGCCAAACGAACATTAAAAATCAAAAAGCTTATTACTCACTGCTCATCGCTCCAAAAAAACTTCAAAAAGCTCCGCGCCAAACATAGCCTTAATACAAAAACATAAGATGACTACGCATAATAACAAAAACTGACAAGTTAGATGCATTTTCAAGTCATTTGCCTTAATTTTTAGGTTGTAACCCTTTTTATTCTAATATGAAATATATATGTCAAGATTCTAAAACATTAGGATAATGTCTCTTGATTCTATATTTGGTTCTGGTACTTGCAGTTTGCGACACAATGCTTTTTTGTTATATGAAATGGGTATGGCATTGTCCTCAACTCGTGTCCAAGCTCAAGATAAATGTAGTTAGGGCATTACCTGGTCAAATGGGATAAACTATATGTTGGTTTTATGGACATAAATCAGTAGTCGTGAGTTATGATCGAACTCGATACCACAGGATTGCACACTTTACGTGTGAGAATTAAAGTGTAATAATTAAATGTAAAATGTTATATTTAGTTATTATTTACAAGAAACGAATAACAAACGTTAAGTAATCAAACGTAATGGACTAACGGTCGTTAAATGTTAAAGGAAAAGACTAAATATGAAGTTAGATGTCAAGATGGTTCTAGAATCCTCTATGGGATTGAAACCGATCGGCTAGGGGTCATGGGTATCCTAATCCTACCCTAACTTGGACACTAAGTTTCTACAAGTATAAGTACAAGGCTTAGGGCCTTTGTTATTGACGATTGTACACATAACCTTTTTTTTTTTGAAATTTACCTATTATTTACGAAGCACAAACCACCAAATAGCGGCCGGCAAGAAACACTACAAACCTACATCCAATCAAAATTACACCATTCTTTCCAACTAATCGAGCATCATTTCGATCTATTCCTATACCACAAGAAACCAAGCGACTTCACATCTTGAAGGATCTTCTCCCCCGATACGGTTCCATTGGAGAACCTTTTGTCATTCCGGGCTTTCCACAGGCACCAACAAGTGATAAACACAAGACCCTTAAAAACCTTCTTCTTCTTTTTGTCAAGCCCAACCGAGTTGTGAAGATCGAATAAGTCTTTAACAGAAAACATGAACAGGGGCTGGTCTTGCACCATCTACTCAAATGAAACCATACCTGGGAAGCAATAGCACAATGGCAAAAAAGGTGGTCTACATCTTCCTCATAGTCTTCGCAAAGCCCACATAAAAGGGAGGAGATGTTACAATTTCTCCTCCTAAGGGCCGTGGCTGTTTGAATACGGTCCAGACCAACTCTCCACATAAAGATATTACATTTTTTGGAACCCACTTCGACCAACTGAATACATGTCTGTTGCTATAGTCTCGTTCACTATTAAGAAAGTCTTTCACAGCCTTAACACTGAACTCCTTGTGATTATTTCCAAGCCACATCCACTTATCACCATTGTCGGTAAGGTTAAAACCCTCCAGCATACGCTCCAACCTGGTCAAATCATCACTTCCACCATCGAGCATCCGGCTATTCGAACCACCCATGATACCTCCGAAACGATTATTACCCTCTTCGACCCCATCTGCGACTAAACATCTCTTGTCTTTGGCCAACTTGAAAAGACTTGGGAAGACGTCTTTTAAAGGTTCGTTACTAGCCCACGGGTCGAGCCAGAACCTGGTATGTTTACCATTACCAACCTTACCTTTAAACATTTGATTAATGCCGAGACCCCCCACCTTGATTTTCGAGCAGGTCTTAACTATAGTCCCCCAAACTCTGTACGACGAATTGCAAACAGGGATTGGAGTCCAACTTCTTTTTGTATCATGCAACGATTCAATAACCTTCCTCCATAAACTTTCCGGTTCGGTTCTATATCTCCATATCCATTTGGACAGCAAAGCCACATTGGTTTCCCAAAGCCTACTCAAGCCGAGGCCTCCAACTTTGATAGGAGAAGAAACTCTCTCTCCCACGCTACCCAATGTATTTTATTTCCTTCATCCAAACCCCCACAAGAACCGCTTCATAATTCCTTCTAACTTCTCTATCACTTTCTTTGGGGCTTTAAATAACGTGAGGTAATATGTGGGAAGGTTTTCCAAAACTGATTTTATAAGCGTCACCCTACCACCTATGGATAAGCACGAACCTTTCCACCTCGATAATCTTTTCTTAAATATGTCCACCAGAAAATTCCAGTTTGCTACACGGTTCATATTCCCCCCTATTCGGATGCCAAGGTGATCAAAAGGCAGTGACCCATTCTCACAAGAGACCGCTTTAGCCACAAGACTAATTTCAGAGTCCTCAACCCCCACACCGTGGATACGGGACTTACCTAAGTTAATCTTCAGCCCCGATGTGATGTAAAAGCATCTAAGAATTCTAGAAACCTTGTTCAAATTTAGAAGAGACCACTCGCCAACAAACAAAACATCATCCGCGTAAAGTAAGTGAGACACCATTGGACCTTAGTTGGGAAGCGCTATCCCTTTAAGCCACCCAATATTACTCACTTTCTTCATCATATTAGACAACGCCTCCATAACTATCAAGAACAAAAAAGGGGAGATCGGGTCCCCTTGACGCATTCCTTTAAAACACTGGAATTCATCCGTGGGAGACCCATTAACCAAAACCGCTGATCTAGCAGAGACCAATGTACCCAGAATCCACTTGCACCACTTATCAGGGAAACCCATTTGCGTCATGACGGACACCAGAAACCCCCAATTAACATTATCATACGCTTTGTTGAAATCCACTTTAAATAAAAATGCTTTGCTCTTCGTTTTCTTCCACCACGCGATAAGCTCGTTCAAAATTAACGGCCCATCCATTATGGACCTATCACTAAGGAAGGCCGTTTGATTGACCGAAATCAGAGGGCCAAGAACCTTTTTGAGCCGATTTTCCAAGACTTTTGACACCACCTTACTAGTAATACCAACCAACGTGATGGGACGGTAGTCATTCAAGTTCCCGGGGTCTTTATTTTTTGGGATCAAAGTAATGTACACCGAATTACACCCCCTATTCAACTTACCGCTCTCGTGAAACACTCGAAAAACCTCCGAAAAATCATTCTCAAATCTGTCCCAAAACCGTTTAATAAACTTGAAAGTGAAATCGTCGGGACCCGGGGCCCGGTCGTCTCCACATTCAAAGACCGCCGTTTTAATCTCAAGGTTCGAGAATCTAGCCACCAACATCTCTACATCGGAAGGGGAGAGGGTGTTCACCCCTGAGCATATAACCGGCGGCTTCTCAGATAACTCTTCGCAGAACTTATCCCTAAAGAAATTGAAAATATGATTTTTCACAACTCTGGGCTTGGAAACCCAATTGCCCCAAGCTGCAGCCCATGAATAGTGTTTCTACTTTTCCTCTGGTTAACGAGCCCATGGAAAAAACGCGTATTGTCATCACCTTCCATGGCCCATTTAATTCGAGATCTCTGCTTCATGTCTTTGGCCTTTCGATCCAAAATGTCATTTAGTTTCTTTTTACACTCTAATCTGGTCCATTCCTCTTCCTCTGTTAGCTCAACTTCCTCCATAGAAATGTCGAGCTCATGAAGTTCTTTGTTACATAACTCGACTTCCTCTCCTTCTTTCATCAACATCTCATCCCTCCACTCCTTAAGGTGTTTGCGAAGCCACTTAAATTTCCTCATCAACTTCACATCCGGAGGCCCTTTAAATACAAAAGAATCAAGGGCCTTAACCACTGACTTCTCGCACTCAGGCAAATCCAGCCAAGAATTGAAAAACCAAAAAGGTTTAGGCTCAAAGTTAAGCTCAAGCAAGGATAGAAGAATCGGGTTGTGGTCCGAGTGACCCCTAGGAAGCGATCTAAAGCAAGCTTCGGGCCACTCATTAAACACCTCCTTGTTCACCAAACACCTATCAATCTTACTCATTTTTTTACACCTTTCATCTTCCTTTAGATATGTAAACTTGCTACCTTTCATTTCGTATTCAAATAATTCCGCCATATCTACGAAGTCATTGAAGTCCCTAGCACATTGTTGTTTGAAATTGGAACCCATCCTTTCATTACTCGACCGCACCACGTTGAAATCTCCCATCATAATCCACCATCCACACCCAATCTATTTTTCAGCTCTAAAAGTGAATCCCACACCATTTTCTTTTCCCTTTTTTTCTGGGGAGCATACACGTTAGTAACATAAACAAATTCGTCGTACCCTTTAATCACTCCTTTAACCACCAAAGTATGAATCGTTTTGAAATTTTCAACCTTTTTGAACAAACCGGGGTCCCAAATACTAAGCAGCCACCCCCCCCCCCCCCCCGACTTACCAATAGGGTCAACCATATCAAACTCCATCTCCGAATTACCCCAATAATTCGCAACTACCTCACTACCATAACCACCGTTTTGAGTCTCTTGAATCATAAGGAACGAGACTTTTTCCTTAAATTTCCAGCCTTTAATCCACTTCCCCTTCTTATCACCTACTCCCCCAATCCCTCTAATATTAATAGATAAACAATTCATTGAGGAACGTTAAAAATACCTTCTTCCTCGACCGTCTTTCTGACTAGAACTTCGTCCTGTAGAAGATCGATGCCCACTATGTTACCCGTTGCAATAGTTTCCAGTATCTCTTCCTCCACTTCGACACACATCGGTTCTGGGGGGGGAGGCATATCACCGAATCTATTGCTTGATTCCCCATTAGATGACGTTCCTTCGCTATTGCTAGGCCTGTTGTTAAGATCGAGACTCTTGTTTCCATCTCCATTGACGTTCAAATGGATAGAGTCAGAAGAAGTTTGGTCAACCGGTTGGGAAATAGAGGGATTATTAATAGGAGGGGTTTTATTATTATTATTTTTGATACCCAGCAACCCATCCAAAGAAAATGGGTCCGAATTTATGGGCCTTTTCCTGGGCCTAGGAGACAGTCCAGTAGCAGAATGGATCTAATCATTGCCAATATTAAAATTGTTATTAGAGATAGGAGCGGCTGTCGCACGTGACTTATACAAGGGTTGAGTGCGTTGATTTCTTGACCCCACCCTTCCTTTGGTATTTCTAATAGACTTTTCCTTTTCCCCATAAAGATTTACATGCACTCCCGCATTAAATGTTGTCACCTCCCCATGCAAACTGTTAGTCTTCTGGTTACCTTCCCCACGAGCACACCCTTCGTCTTCCTCCTCTGACTGTCCCACCTCTCCCTCTTCTAGCTCTCCCGTCCCACCACCGTCCGGTGCTGGAAAACCTTTCACCGTCGAATTATCCCCCCATGAACCATCGTTACCCTCAATGGTACAACTCGGGCACCATTCATTGGATTTTTCGATGATCCAAACTCTGAACTTTTTATTCCGCCATGAAAGAACCACACTCTCCTTAATCTCCTTACCATCGCCAACTAGCACTCCAACTTTATCCACAGAGAGGTTGAGTTCCTTTTTCGAGAAGGACGATGGGCAAACCAACGAGCCAAAAAGGTCGCCGAGCTTATTGTATAACTCAACTGATGCTAGTTGCATTGGAACTCCATATATACCAACCCAAGCTATTCTTTCAAAAGGAAGTGACTGTCCCGACCACGGGTCAAGTCTAGAGAACCATTGACTCCACATCCCTTTGTTGACCAAGATTATACTTGCCAGAGAAGGAGACGAGAAGATTAATACTGAGAAAAGTCCCCCCAAGTATTTCAACTCCACCTCTGTCTCCCCCACACTTCCAAGAATCGAACCCAAGGATTCCAATGTTTTTAGGTCGAGACAGCGGACAACGAGCGCCCTATTGTGTATGTCGGACGACTCATCAATTGATGATTCCACTTCTACCACCCTCTCTTTAGTCTCAGCCCTACCACGTCCCTTTACCACCTCACTGAACGTTGTACCAGTACGTGGGTTAAGATTGGCTCCAGCCATCCTCGGAGTAAAGGCATTGGACTGAACAAATATCCGAGACCTTTTGGAAGCCACTTCTCCTGCATATTCGTTCTCTACTGCGTACCTGGCCAGATTGATGTTCAACAATGACTTCCCTAGCTCCACGTTCGTCATCTTAGCTTCCATAAGTTTCCAATCTTGGGGGCGAGCGAAGCTTATGAAGCCAAACCTATTCCCATCCACCCCTTTCTTCTTTGCTATGTAAACCTTGTTGATGTTCCCAAACTCCTTTAATCTGTCAGCCAAATCCCAAGGGCGGCATCCTTCAGGGATATTGGAGACAAAGAATTTGATAGTTTGTCCCATCTTGATTCCTATGTTATCTCCATTCCTTTCTTCTTTCCTGCTTCTCCTCCCTACTACCTCCTCCCATTCCTCTCCTCTCTTTTTTCTCTCTCTATTTTCTCTCTCACGCATTTGCAATTTAACGATAACACTAGCTTGTACACATAACCTAAAACCTAAGCTTGTGGTTTTCTCTCTTTTAGTCTAAACGAATATCCCTCACTACTAGAAAAAATGCCATTAGCAATAATTATTTTAACAACAATAGAGAAATCGTTGCTAAATTGTGCATTTAACATCTAATTTTAGCAACAAAATTGTTAACAAGGTTGCAATTTTTTTAGCAACAAAAAAAATTAGTTGGTACTTCTACAAAAGATCATAAATATTTGTTGCTAATTTAGCAACCACTAAGCAATTTTGTTGCATTCTCAAATTAGCACGGGCCGAATTAGCATCAATTGATGCTAGTTGCTAATTCGACCGGTGCTAATTTTAGAATGCAACGAAATTGCTTAGTCGTTGCTAAATTAGCAACAAATATTTATGGTCATTTGTTAAAAATACCAACTAATTTTTTTGTTGCTAAAAAAAATAGCAACTTTGTTAACAATTTTGTTGCTAAAATTAGATGCTAAATGCATAATTTAACAACGATTTCTCTATTGTTGTTAAAATAATTGTTGCTAATGGCATTTTTTCTAGTAGTGCCTTAACCTTTAGGGGTCAATCACTTGTTTTTTTCTTCATAAACTAGCATTTACTTTAATTCGTTATAGTACGTGTGTACAAGAACATGGTACTTACACACTATTGTAAGTATCTTGGATTGAATTGCAAAACTGGTAAGGGGCAATTCTTATAATCCTTATAAACCCTAATTAGGTTCATCCCAATTGATAGTTTGGGAAGATTTTTGTTTAGCTAGAATCAAAGGTATGCATAATTTTATGTTTATGTTAATTAATTATTCATTATATGTTCTTATACGCTTCCGCATGTGTACTTGATGTTTATTGTGTTTTAATTATGATTGTTATGTTATTAATATTCCAACTGTGGCATCACGAGCCTTGTATAATATGTAATTAATTACGTTGCCATGTTGACTGAAAGATATTCAATCGAGTATGTGGCTACTGTCTTAGAAGCTGAAGAAACGGACATCATTAATTGTGTTATAGAATACATCGAGTTCGTGGAGCATTTAAAAAAGATGGTACCAACAGGGGTGTTCTTTAGACAGATTTAAAGGCGTCCGACTCAATTTGATGACGATTATTTGGTTCTAACCAGAAATATCAAGTTGGTTTTTGGATTGGATTTGGCTATAGATATTAGGATTCGGGCTACCCAGAAACCGATACTAATTGTATAAGTTAGTTTTAATATGTATTGAAGGTTCTTTTAAAACACAAGTTTGTTTACACTGTGCCTTCAGTTCAAGTTACCTCGCATTACTTTTATTCGTTTATATTGCAGTACTGTTGATTATGTTTTCAGCAACAAATTGGAAGTTAGATAGCTAAAATTGCAGTAGGAAATATTGTGCCTGAGAGTTGTTGCCTATTTTGCTTATTCGAGTTTTTGAGCCCCAAACAGTTTAACCTGGGGGTCAAGGAGTACAAAGTTACGAAAACTGCTATGTGTGAGACTCTAAGGGAATCGTTGCAACAGCTCGTTAGTATAAGCACTAGATTTGTTGTGAAAGACATGATTTATTTCTACATCGTATTGTAACGTATAATTTAATCAGAATCAAAGCAACGACTCGTTTTTATGGAATAAAAGAGTCGGTGGTGATTGATGAACTTGTAGAGTAATGTAGACTAATACATAACTCAACATGTGAAAAAAGAACTTTACAGTTGACATCAAAAGATAATAGTAGTCAAACATCAGAACTTGAAAAACAAAATCAAAGAAAAAAGTCATGGTAAAACAACCAAACAAAACAGAAAGTTCATAGCTTGCTAAAAAGGGAAAAAGTAGAAGTAGCAAATTCAACAACTTACTTCGAAATGGGTCAAATGAACTGAATATGACCCGCAGAGTATTATAAAGCTTCCAAGTTATATAATCTCATCACATCGCTTTATTTAAAAAATCAAATTAACATCTTATTAAAATACTTTATAAAAGCATATTTTAATACATAAAAGAAAAAGAAACAAAAATGGTGACAGGTCTACCCGGGAGACCTGTTTGGCATGGTTAAAAAAACGTTTCATCCGTTACCCAGACCCTCATTTTTAGATTGGTCCACGTGGCTTGAAAAATGAAGTATGCATATCGTGCTTTCTGCAAGGTATACTTTTTAAGTAACATTTTATCCTGCCCTGTTTGTGCTTATTGCTCACGCACATAACATTTTATCTAGAGCACTATTCCTTTTTAAAAATAAATACATAGTCACTACAGCATTGCATCTAATTGTAATATAGAATGATGGGTGTTCCTACATAAACACTGATAAGAGTGTTAACACACTTAATGAAATTGTAAAGCGTAAAAGCTAACATCATAATGTGTGAACTTTAAGTATAATAAGTAGAATCAGAAATATAATGTTAAATAGCACTCATATGTGGTATGCTAGTATCATTGTTTTGCATGATAAAAACCAATAAATCACTAATAGCCCGCCTTTTACAATACTGGCATGGATGTTTATTAGCCCTAACATACTTCCCCGCTGCTAGCCAAACTAAGAAAAGTCTTCATGCGGCCACTTCTTTAAATGTATGCCTATGTGCAAACTAGGAAAAGCTAATTACTAAATATTTCAGCTTCATGTGACATTCCTACAGGTTTATATTACATGTTGCACGAAATCTTACAGTAATAGAGCATTTGTTTCAGTTACATTAAGAATAGGCTAATACTGATATATATATGTAATTAACCAAAAACAATCCATCAAACCATAACGCATACGAGATGGATAACCACTGAACGACCTATTAAAGTATCTAAGATTTTTTGTTTTAAAATAATATTATATTTAGAAGATATTTTGTAATCTTAATAATGAAGGAAGCTTATCTAGTGAGCATCCTTATCTTCTAAGAAACCTTAGACATTAAGTATCCTTAGCTCTTAAGGATATTGGATATTTAGTATTCTTAGCTAGGAAGTATTCTTAATTATTAAGGATACTTAAATATCTACTAGTCTTAGCTATTAAGTACTTGCTTACTAAGAATACTTAGAAGCAAAGAAAAGTCTATGTATTAAGTTTTGTAATCCTATAAATAGATGTAAAGGCTAAAGATGAATCATATCACTCTAGCCTTTCCAATTCTACTTTTACTTATCAATTCTCCTTTCAATTCAAACTTGTGTGTTTCCCTCAATTTACATCAATAGCCTCTACTTATTTCTTACCTAAGTGCAGAATTTCTCAAACATTTACAGTGGTATCAGAGCCTCTATTCTTAAGGGGCTGTGTTATTACTCGAGAGAAACACGTGAGGGAGTGAAACACTTTCGAGATTCAACAAAAAATCAGCCTAGACATGGCATCTAGTGCAGCTACTACTCCTGCAATTCCAGTATTTTCTGGAGTGCATTATCACATTTGGGCAGTAAAAATGAAGACATACTTGAAAGCTCAAGGTTTATGGAAGGTTGTAGAGACTGATGAAAGTCCTCCGGCACTCGGAGAAAACCCAACGGTTGCTCAGTTAAGAACCTTCGAGACTGAGTCGCTAAAGAAGGACAAGGCACTAACCTGTTTACATTCATGTATCGCCGATCAAATTTTCACCTCCATAATGGACTTGGAGACACTAAAAAATGTGTGGGATAAGATCCAAGAAACCTATGAAGGTACTGATAGAGTAAAAGCTGTCAGATTATTAACTCTTAAAAGAGAGTTTGAATTATTAAAAATGAAAGATGATGAATTGGCGAAAGATTACTCTGCAAGGATGATGGATGTGGTTAATCAAATGAGACTTCATGGAGAAGTTGTGAAAGACCAGAAAGTAGTGGACAAGATGATGATTAGCGTTCCTCCGAAGTTTGAAGCGAAAATTTCCACCATAGAAGAGTCTTGTGACCTGAATACGCTTACAGTTTCTGAACTAACTAGTAAACTCCAAGCACAAGAACAAAGAGTTTCTATTAGATCGGAGGAGAAAGTTGAAGGTGCTTTTAGAGTATCTTCTAAAAGTAACAAGGCAAGAAATTTAAAACGAAGAGGAAATTTCAACAAAGGAAACAATAGAGGCTCTACCTCACAAAACTCTTCTTCAACATCAAAGAAAGGTACTTTTCCTCCATGTAATATTTGCCAAAACACAAATCATCAAGAAGCTGATTGTTGGTTCAAAGATAAACCAAACTTCAAGTGCAATTTTTGCAACAAATTTGGACATGTCGAGAAGTATTGTAGAGCAAAGAAAACTCGTGGCAACACACAAAGAATTCACCAAGCAAATGTTTCCGAGGAGGATCAGGTTGATGATGAGCATTTGTTCATGGCGTCACATCTTGATAAACATTCAGATAGTCTTATGTGGCTTTTGGATAGTGGATGCACAAGTCATATGACTCCAGAAAGGTCTTTCTTTATTAGTCTCGACACCACAGACAACCCAAGAGTGAAATTGGGAGATGGATATTATGCTCGAGCAAAAGGAAGAGGTACTATAGCTATAAACACAAAGAAAGGTACCAAATACATTTCTAGAGTCTTATATGTGCCTGAACTTGATCAAAATATGTTAAGTGTGCCACAAATGTTAAAGAATGGCTATGGTGTTAATTTTAAGAAGGACTCGCGTTGCGTTATCACTAATTCTCGTGATTCTGAAATAGCTAGCCTTGATATGGTAAACAATAGTTATTACTTGAAGCTTGATGTTGCAAATGCTAGTTCTTTTAGTGTTACTGAAGATGATAGTATGAAATGGCACAAGAGATTTGGCCACTTCAATTACAGAACACTCAAGCCTATGTATAATACGAAGTTAGTGAAAGATATGCCTCCCATTAGTGAAGTTGATTCTAAGTGTGAAGGTTGTGAATTGGGGAAAAGTCGCAGGTTGCCTTTCTCAAAAACTGGTGTGATGAGAGCCACACACAAGTTAAAAATCGTGCATTCTGATATTTGTGGTCCTATTTCTACACCATCTTGGAGCGGTAATAAATATTTTGTTCTTTTCATTGATGATTATACAAGAATGTGTTGGGTTTATTTCCTTAGCAGCAAAGCTTCGGTATTTTCAATATTTAAAAGTTTCAAGAAACTTGTTGAAGTACAAAGCGGTAATACTTTACGTATTCTGAGAACTGATAATGGTGGAGAATACACGTCAAACGAGTTTGAAGACTTCCTTCAACAACAAGGAGTAATTCACCAAGTTACAGTTCCATACTCACCTCAACAAAATGGTGTTTCTGAAAGAAAGAACATAACGGTTATGGAGATGGCAAGATAAATGTTGTTTGAAAAGAAACTACCGAAGAAATTTTGGGCCGAGGCAGTAGCTACATCGGTATATTTGCTAAACAGATTAGCAACAAAAGCCGTGAGTGGTAAGACTCCAATTGAAGCTTGGTCGGGAATCAAACCATCAATTCAACACTTAAAAGTCTTCGGGTCTATCTCTTATTATCATATTCCAGACATCAAAAGATCAAAGCTTGATGCAAAATCCAGAAAAGGCATCTTTGTCGGCTATGCAACAGAGTCAAAAGGATATAGAATTTATGATCTCACTGATAGTAAAATTGCAATCAGCAGAGATGTGATTTTTGATGAAGGGGCCTATTAGGACTGGAATGCAGAAGAAGTTAAAAGGCATGTAGATACGTTTTCAGATGAAACACATCATGATGAAGTTGATATTCTCGAATTTGATATTGAAGATACAACTGACACTGATGTGCTAAGAACAAGACCGCTTGTTGATGTTTACGAGTCTTGTAATTCTGTTATTGAACCTGAAACTTATATGGACGCCTCCAAGCATTCTGAATGGATTGATGCAATGAAATCTGAACTTGAAATGATCAAGAAAAACAACACATGGAAGCTTGTTGATTTGCAAGAAGGGAAAAATGCAATAGGTGTGAAATGGGTCTACAAAACCAAATTTCAGCCCGACGGATCAATTTACAAGCATAAAGCTAGATTGGAAAAGGCTATTCTCAGGTTGCCGGTGTAGACTTTGGAGACACTTTTGCTTCCGTTGCTCGTCATGATACAATCAAGTTATTATTAGCTATGGCCGCTCAACGAAATTGGAAAATTCACCATCTTGATGTCAAATCTGCATTTCTTAATGGTGAACTTGAGGAGGAGATTTATGTAAGACAACCTGAAGGTTTTGAAGTAGTTGGCCAAGAAGAAAAAGTTTATCGGCTCTACAAGGCACTTTATGGTCTTAAGCAAGCACCAAGGGCGTGTATGCTAAGATCGATGCTCATTTACTGAATCATAACTTCAGGAGGAGTTCAAGTGAATCAACACTTTATGTGAAGCAATTTAATTCTCAGGAGAAATTGATTATTTCGCTTTATGTCGACGATTTACTTGTGATTGGAAGCAACGATGATCTTGTTGCACAATTTAAGGAGCAAATGGAATCTGAATTTGATATGTCAGATTTAGGACTAGTATCCTATTTTCTTGGCATGGAAATCAAGCAACTACCCAACGGTGTTCATATTTCTCAAAGACAGTATGCTAGTGATATGCTTAAGAAATTCAAAATGTTCTTATGCAAACCGGTTACTTCGCCACTACTCTACAAGTGCAAGTTGTCAAAAGATAATGGAAAAAAGCTTGTTAATCCAACTCGATATAGAAGCATTGTTGGAAGCTTACTATATCTAACAATGTCAAGACCGGATTTAGCCTTTGCAGCTAGTTTTCTATCAAGGTTTATGGGTGAACCGTCTAGTTCTCATTTGGGAGCTGCAAAGAGAGTTCTAAGATATGTAAAAGGTTCTCTTGATCTTGGAATTATGTTCGAAAGAAATAAAGATGTGAAACTTGAAGGATATGCTGATAGTGATTGGACCGGAAGCATTGATGATTCAAAAAGTACTTCTGGTTATATTTTTACTCTTGGTTCGGGTGTATTTTGTTGGAACTCCAAAAAGCAAAGCGTTGTCGTAAAATCTTCTGCAGAGGCAGAATATATAGCAATTGCGGGTGCTGTAAATCATGCTATTTGGATTCGAAAATTGTTGACCGATTTGGATCTAACTCAAGAAGGTCCAACTGTGATCTTCTCCGATAACAAGTTTGCTATTGCTATAGCAGAAAATCCCGTGCAACATGGAAGAACAAAGCATATCAATGTCAAGTATCATGCCATTCGAGAAGCTGAGAAGAATGGATATGTCAAGCTCAAATACTGCACATCTGAAACCAACTCGCATATATGCTTACAAAGTCAATTACCGGAAAGAAGCTAAACTATTTCAAGGCTCAGCTTATGACTACCAACAACAATCTTACGGAGGAGTGTTAAAGTATCTAAGATTGTTTGTTTTAAAATAATATTATGTTTAGAAGATATTTTGTAATCTTAATAATGAAGGAAGCTTATCTAGTAAGCATCCTTATCTTTTAAGGAACCTTACTTAGGAAGTATTCTTACTTCCTAAGAAACCTTAGACATTAAGTATCCTTAGCTCTTAAGGATATTGGATATTTAGTATTCTTAGCTAGGAAATATTCTTAATTATTAAGGATACTTAAATATCTACTAGTCTTAGCTATTAAGTACTTGCTTACTAAGAATACTTAGAAGCAAAGAAAAGTCTATGTATTAAGTTTTGTAATCCTATAAATAGATGTAAAGGCTAAAGATGAATCATATCACTCTAGCCTTTCCAATTCTACATTTACTTATCAATTCTCCTTTCAATTCAAACTTGTGTGTTTCCATCAATTTACATCAATAGCCTCTACTTATTTCTTACCTAAGTGCAGAATTTCTCAAAAATTTACACGACCCACCAAAGACCTTGAGACCTAGAGCCAGAAGCAGAACCCAAAGCCGAACTAGACCCCTCTTTCTTCTTAGGGTACACATTCTGTAAAACCACATCCGGTTGTACAGGAGAAGCAGCCCCACCATATCCCCCTAGCAAGGATGCACTATCCATCACACAAATTCATTGCTTTTATGCAAATGAGCTACATTTCACATAAACCAAACCACAATGCGGAAAAACAACTAAGGCTTACATAAAGATTTGTAAACTTTGAAGTGAAAAGGCAAAGGATGCAAAGCACAAAATACAAGCACCAAACATGGAAGTCTGTAATGGTAATGCCACATGGTTTTAAACCAAACCATTTTAGAGATGCTTAGAAAAAACAGCTCATGCTACATATGGTAATAGTTAGACTTCTTAATGTAAAAACTAACAAGTATGCACGAGCTTATGGGCTTATAGCCCAATAAAATTTCTCCCATATATCCTTTATAAATAATAAATAATCCCTACAATCGTATATGATAAGTTACTGCCGTAAGTTTGAGGTATGTGTCCTGTTTCAATTGTTTTTTGTACGTATATCAATTGTGAAACTTCAAGCAACCTAAACAACAAACATCTTTTTTTTTACTTTCTAATCGCAAAATATAATATTTTTCCTTCTAGAATATATTGTTCATAACCTTTCTCAACCATGCAAACGGGCCTGAGTTATATCAGTCTTTCTACATTCGGGTAGGGGTAACATTTTTACATCTCACCTCTTCCATACCTAGTGAAAGATGAGGTTATATATATATATATATATATATATATATATATATATATATATATTTATATATATATATATATAAGAGTAAGGATCCGTGAGAAGTAAATTAAAATAAGAAGTGGTGAGAAGTGACCAAAACCACGCATTTGAGATGCAACGACTTGCATTAGATGCATTTGTATTCATATAGATGCAACATCTTGAGTTTCGAAAGTTAATTTGATGTATAGATGGTGCAAATTGATTTTCATGATTTCGAACACGTGCAGAGGAACAAAAAACAAGAGAAATCATGAAATGCATCTAATATAATTGATATGCATCTGATTAAAAGCTAAAAACCACATTATTGTGCGTTATAATGCATCTAAGATTATAGGGATGCATCTAATTTAGCTCGGTGCATCTCGGATTTGCGGTTATAGTTCTTCTTATTACTTCTTATTTTAAGTAATCTTCTTATTTGATCCTAACTCTATATATATATATATATATATATAGTGTTGTATTCTATGCAGTACCCATATTAAATACGGTACTTTACAGTACTCTTATAATGAATCTGGGCCATTGAATGAGTTTGATCAAAGGTTAAGATTAAATGTGTCAAAATTACAATTAAACAAAAGATAAAGGATTCTTTTTCAATTAAACAAATTACTGAAAGGGTATTATTGGAATTCTGCATAAATGATTTTCGTTCAAACTGTCCTACATTTACTCCCATTACTCCTATCAAAATCTACATCTGGGATTTACACACATACATTTATCCTCTCTTTAAAAAAACCCTAGCCACCATCTTCATATTTTGTCACATAAAACCAGCGACCATGATCTAGATCTCCCTAATACCATCATGTTTTGTCATATACAACCGCCCCACCTTTATCCTCGTCTTTTGCTGTTCCGATATCTACATTCACGGATGATGGGGTGTTCATGGTGGTTCTTGGGAGATTGAGCGTTTGTTTACAATTAAGAAAAAGCGGTTGCTTTCGATCGATAGCGATTTAAGGTTTATATTGCTTTGATAATATAATCGAGTTTATATAAGTTGCTTGTGAGAAACTTGATATACATTTTTCGCAAAAAACTATGATTTTCTTAAAAAATGATTTTGGTTATTAAAAAATAATTTTCTTTCTTTATAATGAGATGGCTGACATCAAGTTTGGATACATTTTTGTGTTAAAAAAACGTAGGATACATTTTAATATAAATAATCGAAGGTACATGTTGAAGTTAAAATAGGATATTTTTCTAGTTAAGCTCTCATATGTCATATATTAATACTAAAGTTAAAATGAAGGTACTATGACTAAGCATACCGTTTTGTGGTTTTCATTTTTTATAATACCATTTTGTAATTTGGGCGTGTATAATTGGACCCTTTTAAAATGATTTCACTTTTGTTGGTTGAAGTTGGATGTTAAGAGCATGTAGTTAGATTGTTTTATAGTTGGTATAAATTTGATTTCATGTAATTCGCAAATGTGCATGTATGTTAACATAAAATTAGTGGAAGGGTGCATATGTGTTTTATATTTGGTATAAAGTGGAGAGCAATGGGATGAAGACATATGCTGCTGCTACTGTCAAAAATAGGATTGTATATGATGCTAAGCTTGAGAGTATTCCTACTGAGGTTGATAGTGATGGTATAGAAGTGGTTGTGTTTGATGAAGTATTGGTGGCTGAGGGAAGTAAGAGATGGGATAAGACATTGTGTGGTTATTTTGTTGGTCAAGGAATGTCATTTAATGAATTGAAATACAATTTAAGGAGGATGTGGGGGAAGCATGGTTTTAGAGATATAGTGAATGTAAGCAATGGAATTTTCTTTATGAAATTCCATAATGTGGAAGGGTTGGAGTACATTGTGAGTAATGGGCCATGGATGGTTAGTAATAAGCCTCTGTTTGTGCAAAAATGGGATATCAATATGAGTATGGATAGATTTGAACCAGGGGTTATTCCTTTATGGGTAAAAATTTGTAATGTGCCTCTTGAAGCTTGGTGGTCAAAGGTATTAGTGCACTAGCAAGTAGGATTGGAAAGCCATTGATTATGGATAATATCACAACTGCTATGTGTAAGATGGGTAATGGAAGAGTTGCATATGCTAGAGTGTTAGTTGAGGTGTGCGCTAAAAGTGTTTCCGGATAGTATTGATGTTGTCTATAAGAATGGGGAAAATAAGATTGTGCATAGGAAAGCTCTCAAAGTTGAGTATGATTGGACTCCACCTAGATGCTCAGAATGTTGTGTGTTTGGGCATACTAGTCAGAGTTGTGGTAAAAAGAAGGAGGGGGATAAGACTGAAGGAAGTTCAAATAGTGTAAAGAGTATGGAAAAGATGGAAAATGGAAACAATAAAACTGCTGAAGATGAAGGTTTTATAGAGGTGAGAAATAGAAGAAAGGGTGGAATGAATGAGAAAGTGATAAACCAAAAACCAAACAATCAGGTTCATCCACAAGGAATTAACAAACAGATTCACTCTAAAACTAAACAGTATCATCAACCAGTTTATCAACAAAGAAAACCAGATATGTCAAAGAAATCAGAAGATCAGAAGTTGCAGGAGGGTGGTGGTAATGGCATTTTGGATGTGAAGAATAATGATGGTAATCAAAATAAGTCTCCAAAAAGTCCATCTGGTAAGAAGCCTTGGAGTGTTAATGGGGAAATCCTGTTAGCCTTGAAGAGGTCTATGAACAAATACTACTGTTCTTGAAAATGAAGAGAGTGATGAGCAAAATGTGTTGAATGAAATGAGGAATAAAAGAATGGATGATTTCATTGGTGAGTTTGTGTATATCGATAATGAAATGGATAAATGGAACTTGGATATGTTAGCTTACTATCATCGAGGAAAAAGCAGTTAGGATATAAAGGAAAAGATTATGATCAAGGAGGAACGGCTAGCAATAGTGAGGTGAATGATGTTTTGAAGATGAATCGAGAATAGCAAAATGTATGGAGGGAGATGTTCTAAAGGGATTAGATGGAGGGGTATTGAATGATAATTAATCTCTATGGATAAAAAAGAACTTAAAGTTGGGTGTTGGAATATTAGAGGTCTGAGTACCTCGATAAACAAAAGAAGTTAGGAATTTTATTAAGGAAGAAAATTTAAGTGTTTGTCTTTGTTTAGAAACTCACCTAAGATCCAAACATTTGAGCAAAGTGGGGGATAGTATTTTTGGAAATTGGGAATGGGAGTCTAATATGCAATTCTATGATAAAGGGTGTAGAATTGTTTTGGGGTGGAATAATTTGAATATTAATTTGAGTATGGTTCATTGTGATAAGCGGTCTATCTTTGTGTAGTATTGAAACAGTGGATGGCAGATCTAGACTATATTGCACTTTTGTGTATGCTGCTAATAGTGGAGGTGAAAGGAGGGGCTTGTGGAAAGATTTGGAGTTGTATAGAAGGATAGTGGGAAAAGAAGCATGGGTTTTACTCGGAGATTTGAATGTTACTTTAAGTCCTAATGAACATTCTCAAGGGTGTTCTTGCATGACTAGTGATATGAATGATTTCAAGGATTGTGTTAACAAAGTGGAATTGGAGGATATTGCTAGTTCAGGGCACTTCTACACATGGACAAAGAATTTGAACAAGGTTAAAGTTTGGTAATAGTAGTGGTATTTTGAAGAAGCTTGGCAGAATAATGGGAAGTGAAGATTTCATTGATAAGTTCAATCAAGCTCATCTTGTGTTTACCTTACCTTATATCTGATCATTTCCCTAACATTATTGTTATTCCTAAAGTAATTCAGCCTAAAAAGAAGACCTTCAAGTTTGCTAATTTTGTTCGCGATAAAAAATTCATTCCTTTAGTCACTGATAATTGGAATGAAGATATTCAGGGAAGTGCTATGTTTAAAGTTGTGAAGAAATTGAAAGGTCTTAAGAGACATTTAAGGAAGCTTGCATGGAAGGATGGTAATGTATATGAGAAAGTTAACAAGCTTAGAGAAAGGATAAAGGTTATTCAAATGAAGATTGATAAAGAGCCCGATCGGAATGATTCGGGGTTGAGGAAAGTGAGTTGTTGAAAGAGTATCTTGATGCGGTCAAAGAGGAAGAGAAATTACTTTTCAAAAAGCTAAGATAAAGTGGTTAAGTGTTGGGGGACAAATAATGCATTCTTTCATAAGATCTTAAAAAGTAGGAATCATAAGAGTAAAATTCACATAATTTATGATGATATGGGTAATTGCTATTACAGGAAGAATGTTGCGGATCGGTTTGTGAATCATTTCGAGAGTTTTAGGAGATGAAGTGCCTATAAATGATCTCGATCATCTTGATGAGATGATTTGTAATAAGTTGTCGATGAAGAGGCTTTGTTCATGATCGAGGAAGTAAGTGATGAGGAAATCGAAGGCTATGTTCCAAATTGATGGTAATAAAGCTCCCGGTCGGATGGTTATTCTCTACTTTTTCAAAAAGCATGGAATGTAGTCGAAGTGATGTGTGTAAAATTTGTTAAAGAATTTTTGTTTTAGGCTGTTGGAAGTCAATTCTACTCTAATTTCCTTAATCCCAAAAGTTCAAACTCAAGTAAAGTTCTTGATTTTACGTCCTATTTCATGCTTTGATGTTCTATACAAATGTATTAGCAAGGTGATATCTGAAAGAATGAAAAGGGTGCTGGGAAAGCTTGTTGGTGTGAATCAAAGTGCTTTTGTTCCTAATAGGCACATTCGAGGATAATATCCTTCTTTCCCAATTCTGAAAGGTTATGCTAGAAAAGAAGGTCCTAATAGAGTTGCTATGAAAATTGACATTGAGAAAAGCTTATGATACAGTTAAGCGGAAGTTCTTGGAAGCTATTCTTAAAGGTTTTGGTTTTCATAGGACTATGGTTAATTGGATAATTCAGTGTGTCACTACAACTTCCTTTTTAATATGTGTTAATGGAGAGAGTTGTGGGTATTTGAGAGGAGTAGTAGAGGGCTAAGGCAGGGAGACCCAATGTCTCCATACTTGTTCACATTGGTCATGGAAATTTTGTCTATTTTGGTGCAGAACAAGGTGGAGGGAAGTAGTGAGTTCAAATATAACTTTGGGTGTAAGAGGTTGAAATTGACCCATGTCTGTTTTGCTGATGACTTGTTGATGTTTTGTTATGGTGATCTTGGGTCAGTGAAGGTGCTTATGGAGGTTTGGGTGATTTTGGTGGGATTTCAGGTTTACTTCCTAACTATTCTAAAAGTACTATTATTTTTGGAAGCATGAAGGATGAGGATAAACAAAAGATCTTGGATGCAATCCAATTTAAAGTTGAAAAACTTCCAGTGAAATATCTTGGTGTTCCTTTATCTTCTAAGAGACTTGGTGTAAAGGAATGCAAGGTTCTTATTGATAAAATCAAGAATAGAGTTTTCAATTGGAAGAATAGAAGCTTGTCATATGCAGGTAGATTACAATTGGTTGCTTCTGTTTTGGAATCAATTCATGTCTGGGCTTGATTAATAACACTCAAATTATTCATGATATTAATAAAGTTCTAAAGGGATTTTTGTGGAACCAAGGTGAGTTATCAAAAGGTAAAGCAAAGGTGGCTTGGACATCAGTTTGTAAGCCTAAATGTCAAGGAGGTTTGGGTTTGAAAGACTTGGGAATTTGGAATAAAGCCATGATCATCAAGCATTTGTGGCATGTGGCTATTGATAAAGAGTCCATATGGGTAAAGTGGATCAATCTTGAAAAGCTAAAGGGAAGAAATATTTGGGTTTGTGAATGAGGAATCTGAGGCGGTTGGGGATGGAAGAACATTTTAAGGCTAAGAGATGTGGCTAGGAAGTTTATGATTAAAAAAGTGGGTGATGGTGCAAGTACTACGTGATTTATGATAATTGGTGTCCATCCGGTATATTACAATCCTTTATTTCTAATAGGGATTTGTATAATGCTAGATTGGATGCTAATATTGTTGTTAAAGACATTATAGTTGATGGTGTGTGTATGTGGCCAAATGAGTGGATTCATAAAGCTCCTATCTTTGTCCAAATTCAAGATATGGTTCTTGATGAAAGTAAAAAATCAGATTAGTTTGGAGAAATGGTAATGGAATGGAAGGTAAATTTAGTGTTAGGCAGGCATATATGGATTTGAGTGTGCCAAATGAAGATGTTTGTTGGAATAAGCTTGTGTGGTTTTCTCAAAATATTCCAAAGCATGCTTTTGTTCTTTGGTTAGCTATTCAAAATAAGCTGACTACTCAAGACAAGATTAGGAAATGGGGGTCTTATGATATGATGATTTGTTCTTTATGTTGCTCTGATAGTGATTCTCATCATCATTTGTTCTTTGAATGCAAATATGCTATGCATTTTTGGTTGAAAGTAAAGTAAAAGTTGAACTTGCAGTGTAATCAAATGGAATGGAATGATCTGGTGGTTTGGATGAATGGAATGTACATGGGAAATTCTATAGGAAGTGTTGTTAGAAGGCTTGGTATTGCTGCTAGTGTGTATCACGATGGCAAGAGAGAAATGGAGATTGTTTAGAGGCCAACAAATAAGCCCGATGAGCTTTTAATCAGGTTCATGGATACAATCAGAATGAGATTATTAAGTCTAAAATTTAAACATTCAAAGGCTGTTATTAAAACTCAAAAAGAGTGGAATATCAGATTGGATATTGTTGGCAATGGCAAGGTTATTAACAGTTGATTGAAGGATTTGGGTATAGAGTATAAGTACATATGGCTAATATTTTGGTGGTTTTCTATCATTGGGGTCTTTTTGCCTGTTTTGTGGATCCAACTAGGGTATCTAAATGGGTGGATTGATTTTCAATGGTTAGCATTACTACCATAAGGTAGTTTCTGTACAAGGGTTTGTGATTTTGAGTTAGCTCAGAATTACAAGTATAGCTAATGGATTTATTCATTAGGTGTGATATATTTTCCAAGTTGCTACATATAGCTTGGATTGGATAAAATTTGAGGTTATTGGATTGGTGATATTAAGGTTTTATCCTACCATTCAATTTTATACATTTTATAAAATTGAATGTGATTATGGTTCATGGCTTCAGTTCCTTGGGATACATATTTGGTTATTTCTATTCTATCCTATACGACTCTTTGCGGGCCTTTGTTAGGTAGCATAGGGGTGTATGGGGCGCATAGTTTATGACCATTTTGTGTAAACCATAATGTGAGTTTCAAGGCGAGAAGGGTATAAGTGGACTGGTGTGACAATGTATTGTACTAGGAATTGTGAGGAGTGAAAGATGAACCTACATGGTCCTAGTGTACATTGTCAAAAGGAGGAATGGTTGGTACTCACTGCAAGGTGTGTGTTCCCATGTGTGTGAAGCCATTGTAGTAAATGGAAATGTAGCATTCATGGTATAGCCCTTGCAGTGGAGAGGTTATGGTTCCTAGTGAAGCCACTAATCTATTTTATCATGGTCATTGTGGTGGAAGGTTGAATGGTCATGATAAGTAGATAAGGTGGAAATGTAGCTAGATGGTTATTGGTGCCTTAGGTGATCTTGGTTGATGCAGTCTTTATCAATGAAGTATGTTGGCTGCGAAGTTTAAATGGTTCGATCGTAAGGCTGCATTGTTTTCTGCTCTTGTTTCTTTGTTGTTTCAATAATTTTCGATTTGTTGGTTATGTTTGTGTTAAAGAGGTATAAGGCATGTCTTTTACCTCTCATAGTTGTATGAGAATCTTTTGTGTTTTAATAAGATATTTTCACCTTTTGCACCCAAAAAAAAAAAAAAATCAATGAAATGGTGTGCATATGTATTTTGAAGCTAAACTAAAATAAGAAAACATGTGTGCATATATGTTTTGAATTATGAATATGTGTTTTTTATTCCTAATAAAAAATAATAATAATTGTTTTGTAGTTTCAATTATCGAACATGTTTGACAAAGATAGAGCCGCGACTAATATAAAAAGAGCACATGTCTTGGAGAAGTACTCATATGTTCTAATGAATTTGATGAGAAAGTGGGCGTGTATGTATTCTTGGAAGAGTGCACACATGTTCTTAGAAGAGTGCACACATGTGTATGTTCTTAGAAGAGTACACATGTTCTTAGAAGAGTGCACACATGTTTTTGGTTGACGTGTACATATATACTTAACAAGATACATTTGAATTTATATTGTGTTTCATTTGATATCAATTTTTGTATATACCATTTATACTTTTGGTTTGTTATAAATTTAAAGGTTACATGTATATGTCTATATTTATGTTTTTTGTTATAAATTTTGAATATTAAAAAATATACACTAGAATATGTGCAATTACCATTTAAGCAAAACAAGTTTGATACACAAGGAAAATATGTAAATTTACAATATTTAAAAAAAACACATATGCATTTCATTTAAACTAAAATAAATAAAAAAATAATAATAAATCCGAAAAATAAGGGAATTTAAAAACGTCTTTTAATTAAAAAAATTCAAAAAAAAAAACTAAAACGTGTTTGACTATTATACCCTTTTCAATTAAATAAAAATGTTTATTAATACTAAATTCCTATTGGTCTAAATGAATATTGTAAAGTACTGCATCTAATATGAGTACTGCATAGAACGCGCCCATATATCTATCTATACATTATATATAAGAGGAGGCATGCCACGTCATAATGTCACTTGGCATCCCATTCGGATTAAATTTGTAGATGAGGCATGTCACGTCATAATGCCACGTCATATTTCGATGTCATCATTATATTTATTTTACAAAATTCGTATGTAAAATTCGGATTAAATTTGTGTAAAAATGAACATAGTGAGATTCGAACCTGGATCATTAGGTTAACATGCAAACATCTCAACCAATGGAGCCAAGCAATTGATTGTGATCAGGGACCGAAAACAAAAATAATATACTAGAACAAGAAGCAATTTAAATTATCACACATATCTTTTCCTAAAATTTAGTTCCACAATATTAATTATTCTATGTATACACAAAACCCTAATATCATTCGCCTTCTATTCAACTGTGGTTTTGTTAAATCACATATCAGTAAGAACGTTTATACCTGCTGGTAAAAGGCAGAGATGTATGGTAACACCCTTATTTGGTAAGAACTTTACATCTTTTCTTAATATATGCCTTTATCAATATTGATTCAAATAATAATAATTGATTTAAATTATTTTCTGTTTTTAGTTATGTTTGATAGCAAATCATCGACGAATTATGTTGGCTTCCATATGTTTCATCCCTTTGACTGAGTTATGTGACACCCATGTCATGAAGAACTCAGGTAATGGTTGTGATATTGTGTTAGACTTGTTTAACGTTAACGTATTATATGTATAAGAATGTTGATTGGCTGTATTTGCTCACAATGATGTGCTTATTGTGAAATAAGTATTGAATATTCAAGTAAATATTGTAGAAGACTAATAGCACACGTACGATGATTAGATGTAGAATAGTTCTAATATTAGTCTTCCTTACAATACTTTGGCAAGGTTAGGTGTTGCACACATACAATGATTGCATGTAGATTCATGAGGTTAGGTGTTGCACACGTAGAATAGAACTCACAAATATTCTGGACCCACTTTGCGATGATAAAGTTATGAAGCCGTTTTGCCAAGTAACTTATTTTACCTCCATGGTTGATCAAGTATCACAAAGCATGTGGTTCTAAAAACTAATGAAAATTTGGTGTCTTTGCCCAATGCGCAACACCCGAAGGAACTACTCGATTATTCTAGCTGAATTATGGATCAGAAAGCGCGAAAGAAAAACAAGACTTCATCTTGGATACAACCTTTGTCCTCGACCCAACCCCAATAGACCAACAACTACTCATAGCCGAACCTCAGGCGCCTACCGAAGACCCATTATCGGCTCAAACAAGCAGCAGTGCAACACCACCAGACATCTCGACAGCAGAAGAAACGCAGGCTGCAAGTACCCCACCACAAGAAACCGAGTGGACACCATGGATTGGCACCAAGAATGAAAATAAAAACCCGAAGGATCTCTTCAAGAAAGAACAAGTACACATAGCAACTACAAGCACGAAAAGGTTGAAGCACTTACACCAGAACTTACTCCCTGCACTTAAGTCTCGACATGAACCCTAAGAAGCAAGATTCAACATTACATCTACACTTACGTGGGATCAGTCAAATGGCCAAGATATAATAATTTAAAAATAACATTTTAAGCTCTTATTACATCTGTTTTGTTTAGGTGGAGTACATGCTGCTATGTTGGATCTTTACTGCCTACACCGGTTGCTACATTCCGTTTTTGTCTCCACACTTACTGTGTGGCATTCTCGTGAAGGGGGTTTTAAAGGGGCTACATTTGTTATTGTCTCCACACTTGGCTGTTGTGGCATTCTGTGGAGGGTTTTTTAAAGGGCTACGTTCTCGCAGCGGATGTGTCATGCTTGTTCAAGAGAATCGATTCCAAATCTTTAAAAGAGTATCCCGATCGTGAATTCATGGTTTGTAGAAAAATCTATCTGAAACACTTCCGTCATCTCTATGGAACCATATTTCCTAATATATCTTGTCTCTTATCCAGCATGTTACTTTGACGGTGATCAAAAGAGAGAAAAAAATGTATGGTTACATGAACTGGACAAAATAACTTATGGTACTGAAGGTATGCATTTGTGATCTATATTATCAGTTTATACTTTATATATTTTTGTGTTCTCTAAGATTGAACAAACAATTTCATTGTTGGTAAAAGGACCGAAGAGTTGGTCCGTCAATGAGAATGGGAAGGTAAATATTTCGGTTTACATCTCAAATGTTTTTAGATTGATACATTATACATACATACGTAGAAATCACTGCTAGCTTAATTGCTTGATATGACGCAAAGGTATTATCTGTGCAGATGACGAATCAAACAGACTCGCAATCAGACTCCATCAATGAGGAAAAACCCATAAGCCTTGATCAGCGGCAACAGCAAGAAATGAGTAATATGGTTGATTCACATGCCAGCTCAAGTTTACCTCCTTTAAGAAACTATCCAAGAGAACCAAATCTTGCTAATATGGATCTATTCAGAGGTTATTTATTTTTTATTTTTATATATGGTTTTGAGCAATTGCAATTATCATTTTATATATGGTTCTTTTAACTAACTATAAATATTGCAATTGCATTGGATCACTATTATAAAGGAGATAGAAAGGATTACCTCCAAATTAAATTGGTGTCCCTCTTTATACAACATCCATTAAAGGTGACTGGGAAGCTGCTGAAGCTATTCTAGACAAATTAAACACCGAGAGTTGAATTTGGTACGATATAGCATCACTGAAAATGGAGAGACAACACTACACGTTGCCGCATCCACAAAACTTTCGAATGTTACTCATATAACCGTGTTTCCATTACCTGTAGGTATTGTTTCAAGACATTTATAAGCAAAGAGGGAAACTATTCATCACCAGCGCTCAATAGATTGCTGATAGACAAGCATTTAAGTGGAGTAGCTTATTGATGGAATCCAGGTTGTAACTTACTCCTATTTTCAATTATAATATATTGAGAATAGTTCAATTTAGCTGAGGAGCGGAAAAGGAAGGCTAGAGCAGTGAGGCTATTTAAAGTATACTAATTGTCACTTTTCAGTTTTTTTAAAGTTATAGGGTATCACTATACATATATAATCACTATTTCATTTGGTAACTATTGGTAATATGCTCTATTAGACAAATTTAGTATCACACAATTGACCCCTGTTGAGGAAGATGAGAATAAAAAGGCTAGACTTTCTATGCTTAGATCATCTTCTTTGTCGATCCTCTTGAACATGAGAAAAAAAATGCAAGTCAATTAGGTGTATTGAATTAACAATGCTGGTCTTTGTTTTTTAGAATTTAGTGAAGCTAGAATATGGTGATAGGTAGTGTATTTTGAGTAGTAACCCCAATCATTTGCATTACAGGTTTGTAGGAACCAAAGTTAATGGCAATGGAAAAACCAAGCAGAAAATGACACCAGTTGTTGGCAATGTAAGTGCGAAAGTTGAATGGGTCTTACTTTACTAACATTAATATAGGACCACTAAGTTATCTTTAGTTATTTATAATTCTTAACTTTCAAATGGAATGATATAGGGAGGTTTATGAATTAACTTTACACCTGGGGTCCCTTGCAGAGCAACTTGAACTATTTGATTAGTTATCTGGTCTAACTCAGTTTATCTTTCAGAAGAACGGTATGCACTCAATAACTCGAAGATATGTTTGGGACGTTATTGAAAATGCAAAGAAAGGACGAGCCATTATTCTAACAACACATTCTATCACCAGAGACTCAAGAAGCCTTGGGTTCTGAATTAGCTGTTAGTATTACTGATAGGCATCACGTTGAAATACTTTCATATAACTAATAGTATGATTCACGGAAACTTGGAAATTAGAATAATTTGAACCTGTGCAGTTTATGCTCACGTCAAATCAACAATCAGACCTTAACATTGTCAATGTAGGCTTCTACCTTTCCTACAATAAGTATGAGCACAAGTGGTTGGGACTGATACATATTAGATCTTTATGAAAAACAACAAATTGAAGCTTAATCAAAGAACCCCTATGGTGTTTATTCTAACAATGCGATCTTTTTTTATTTATTTATTTTTTTTTAGTGTCCATTCTCACTTCATTATAATGATAATTTTAGTTGACTCAATTTTAGATTATTAATATTAATTGCAAACTTTTCGTTATTGGTATTTTACCCTTATTTTCTTCGAACTTGGTCATAATAGGCAAATTAGTGATAAACTTTAAACTCTTCTAATTTGTAGAGCATTGAGGTTAGGAAGAAAATGAATAGTGCAAGAATACCATGGCCTTGAGGTTCCGGATATGATACTTGGAACCGCTTTTGGCAAGCAATTAAGAAGGTATATTTCTCACTCACATTCCAAAACGTTTGTTGAGTTTGACTTCAGAGTCGCGCCTATAAAATCTATAACTGAAATTTTTCTGGCTGTAAATTTTCGTACTAGCATTATCTTTTCTGTATGATATGTAATTAAGACAAGTTGAAATTAATTATGAAGTTGAAATTTAGCCTTTTGAGATACGTGGACCAAGTTGTAATGGCATATGAGTATATGACATTCATTGCTAATTCCGTTTTTAGGTTTGGGCATCTAAGTGGAACGAAAGAGCATATATCAATTGCAGAAAAACAAACGTGAATTTTGATAAACAATGCATTGAGTTATTTAAGGGAGTGTTTGGGATTAAGTACAATTTTTTTATGCGTATGTATGTAAATATCCTGTTGCTATAGTCCCCTACTGTTAAAAGTGAAGCCAATGATTGTGATGCTTAATCATCGTGTTCATTTTTGTTTTTCCTGTTGCAGCTATATTTTGGACTCTTGGTATTTGTATAGACTATACGTCATCATTGGGTATGTGGTGGTTGACGCTCAAGAGATTGAGAAGGCTCACCTTGAAGATTTGGATTACGTCAAGAATGCAATCACACTTTTTACTCACTTCGTTGTTGTCTTTGTTCGCATCCTTATCATCATGGTAAGTCGTATTTCAGCATGTTTTTTGTTCTTTCTTGAGTTATCTTGCACATAAATTGACCCATTGGTTTATTGGATATTTCTCAAAAAGGTCTGTCGGTCCAGAAAATCGTGAGTAGATTACGTTTGAATATATGCTGTGTTTCCAAAGGGTAATTAGATCTTCTTGGCCACACAAATCTATTGAAAAAGTATGAAGCTAAGTTCATATGTTTTACATTAGTGACACGCTTTTTATTGAGAAAAACTTAAGTCATTATTTACAACTTGAACTTTGAGAAAAATTCATAAGATGTCAAAGTGAAACCATAATTAATGATTTTTCCTGAATGAAATTATGTTTGTTAATGAAATTGATGTTGTTTCGATTATGGATATTGGTATCTTAAGCATTTAGTAACTGAAAACCAAAACTATTTTTACTGTGTGTTTGGGGCTGCTGTGAAACAACAGCAGTAAAGGTCTCAATTGGGTCATTTTTTACTGTGGTTTTTTAAGCATTGTATAGTAAAAGCTTGAAACTGCTATTTTTATTTGTAAACGTACAACCATCCTAAACAGTCCAAGTTTAACTTTAATAAATGGTCGCGCACAACTCACTCTATTTTTAAAAAATTAGAAATCATTGATATGAGATGATTTTTTGTAAACCATATTTGATTGAGGCTGTTTGGGTTTGCTCATCTAAACTGCGTATTTGATAGTATTTGTGATTGTAATAATATTTTCTAAAAAACAAACTTGAAATTTCTAATTCCAAAATGCATGTTGTTCCTATAAAGCCGTGTAGAATAATGATCCATATATATTCTTATTACTCCTGATTTTCCGATTTTTGTTTTGCTTTGGATACACCATTACCGGAGACGCACATGTAAACAATGCTGCCATTTGTGGAAATATAGATGAAGAAGCTTTGAAGGTAATGGTAAAGCTACTATTTGTTCATATTCGAGGGAAATATCAGGTAAACACTTATTTTTTGCATTGGCATATAGGCTAGAAGAAGTCAAATAAAATGGAAAAAGAGTTAAGCAATGCCATACATGTTAAAATTCTTATTTAATTGGCTACAATGAAGTTATATTACCAAATCAATCTATGTATTCAATTTGGTTAACTTTCAAACCAATTACATCTTGTTGGGCTAAGGGACAATGTGTTTGTTGCGGGACAAGCGGCGTTGAAAGCGGAATCGAGCAAAGTTGCTAAACACGAGAAAGCTTGTTTAGAGAATCAACACGTATTTACCCCTTTTGCTTTTGATACATTTGGGTTCCTAGCTTCAGCAACTGTGGAGTTTTTGACTAGGGTTCAACGGGTTGCAAAGTAATTTTATACCCCTAAGTCACAAAATTTCATTTTTAGTAGAATTGGTTTTGCCATTCAAAAGAGGGTGGCGACACAGCTTGTTGCCCGTTTGCCTGCCATCTTATTGTAATCCGTTATCAGTATGCTAATAAAAATTACAGATGTACAAAAAAAAAATAATAAATAAATAAAATAAAATTAAAATAAATAAATAAAATTACATCTTTTGACACATATAACCCCTTTGCGATATAGAAGGCCTGATTTGACCCATTCATGAGTAAAAAGGGTAGAGTTTGTCACACCTATCAAGAATAATGTTTAAAAGATGCAGGAAAATATCACATAAAAAGACTTTTTTCTGATATCTTTTGATACTTGGTCATTTAATAGAATGTACAACCAATACTTTTACATTGTGCAGGTGCTAATAGACGCAGACTCATTCGGTTTGTGGGCGACTTCAGTTTGGAAAAGATACGAAAAAAACTTTTCTTTCTCGACTTCCACCAGTATATAGGCTAATGTTGGATAATATGGTTGTCCCTCAACCTGATTAGGCTAATGTTCCGATGTAAATAAAGGTCATTAGTATTTGATTAATTGTGTTTGTGCATCAAAGAACGTAATTTTTTTTATGTCCCAAGGTATAAAAGACGACAAAAATCGGTATGTAAGTTACAAATAAAGCGCTTTCTTTTTTTGCATTTCTTGAACTACTTATGAAACACTTATAAACATTTGTGTGATGAATCATCGGTACAAAAAACACATTATGGTATGAAAATACTAAAACTAAAGTCACCATTTCGAAAATAATTCTTTATATGATCATAGTAGCACCATACAGACTAACATGGATAAACCAAAATTGAGATGACCATTTCTTGTGAGTTAAAAAAAGTTACACTGTCTAAATTATTGGACCTGAAGTTCAGAAAAGAACAAAATTTGGACCAACCCTGTTTTCCTGAAAGAATAAGATCCTTGTTGAAACTTTTAAGGCTTGACTAGATTGAATCGCTACACTTTTCTATTATTACTATTCCAGATCTAGGGGCCTAAGGTCTTAATTCATGAGAGACAAGAAAAGGGTAACGGAAAGCTTTCTGCAAACGGGTTAGTTAGTCACTAGATGATAGCATCCCTGCTGAATTAGAGGAAGTGAAAACAGAAGAACGAAAATAAGGGATCTGACAACTGATTCACAATGAGTTGGTTGAGGATTGGAAAGAGGATCAGAGAAACTTTGTACAATATGTGCTGTAACATCATATTTATTGATGTAGAATAGGTAAACAGAAGAATGCTCTAGAGTATTGTGCGCCACGTCTAAATGCCATTTAGTGCAGTATCACAGATCTTAATTCTGCATATGGTATATATAAAACGAAAGCTTGAAACACAAATGGTTATAAATAAATTTAGCCTTATAAGTTGAAACGTCGCTCTATAGGTAGCCATTTTTAGGACGATTTGAGGTGTATAGTTTATGTGCTTGGTTTTCACAACATTAGAACAAAGGAGGTCAAGCATTGGCAAATAAGGTATATTGATTTTATAACATATATAAGTTCATCATTGTAGCTGTGTTTTTATTATTATTGTTAACATGAATTGTTACAGTTGGCGGAAAAGGGGCGACATCCGTTACTAATCATGATCAAACAATACACTTATATGTACCATGGGTTTTATGTCCAAATTAATGCTTCCTTCTATTGTAGTTGTCAATAATACATTAAACCCTGTTATATTTTTATCTAAAACCAAATACATGAAAATCTGACGTAACAAAAGCTATATTTGTTTCACCATGGGTAAAATGTTTCATGAACATAACTTTTATAATTGTTAACTGCTATTATCACTTATAAGAACTTAGTCATTGTTTGTTATGGAAAATTCATGGTGCCTGTTTTCTGTTTTTGTAGATTGAGGTCGGACATGTCACGAAGCACTAAAGCGAGGTAGTGATAGGTTCTAATGTATAGAGTCTTATGAGGCTTATATTCGTGACTCAATTTCAGGGCAAGGTTTTTATTTCTTAATAACCATGATCAAACTGTATGACATCTTTTTCTTACTGGTTGTATGGATGATTGTCCGAAGCATTGCAAACAAGGGATTGAAGGATGATACGACGCATAGTAGTGGACATAATTCCACCGGACAATCAATGCCGCCACCATCCCCACCAAGTAAAAGGCCAAGCAAGTTTAGTCTTAGATCTTTATTTTTCAGAAAGAAGTCCCATGGTTCCGCAAGTAAACTGTCTAAGAAACTATCTGTTGTTGGCATCGTTGAGGAACTCTTTGAAGAAGGTTCTGCCATGCTTTCCGAAAGGTTAGTTTTTCTAAAACAAATACAACATTTTAGTGACGAAAGAAATGAGTATCTTAACATTTTGGGCTGTAACAACTGTTGGTTTTATTTATTTATTTATTTATTTATTTATTTCTCTCTTTATTGGCAAGTTTGCAATCCAAGTTATGCTTTAATCCGATTAAAAGCGATTACCTGAAAATTATGTGAGAAACTCCTCAACTAAATGGTTGTGGGTTCAAGTACTGCTTATTACATGTGAGTTAGTTAAAAAATGCCGTTTGAGGTTGTTGCTGTGACGAATCATATTGTGTGATGGTTGCAGTTGGTTGAGGAGTAGGTTGAGGAGGAACACTAGTTTGAGCCCACAAAGCAAGTTGTTGATTGTCCGGAAGTGACTGTGGAGCCGGGAGTCCACGGATAGCCCTTACCAACCCCAGGCTGCCGCAGGTCGCCTTAATAGAGCACGCAACCAATGAAGTGCGTGCAACTAACGTGCATTTAACATGTAAACCGTCATGCATTACTAACGCCGCACTTTTGTACCGTTAAGATGACATCATTGCGGTCACCCGCAAGAAGGCAGTTAAGCACGACGCAGTTAAAGTGATGGGCGGGGAAATGACCCTCGGAAAATGGTTGGACAGCACTTAATTTAATTTTCCAAGCATGAGTATAAAGTTGTTTGGAAGAGTTTGCATCCAATCTTAGTCATCGATCGATAGTTACATTGTTTATCATGGACATATTGTAGATTGGGGAATGATGAGACGTGTGGTCCATCAACATCGGGTCTCTTCATGTGTGCTGTATGTCAAGTAGACCTAGGGACAAGTGAAGGGATATCGGTTCATGCTGGTTCCATATTTTCAACAAGCTCAAAACCTTGGGAAGGTCCTTTTCTTTACCGATTGTCGTAATAAGAAAGATGCCATGGAGGGAAAACGACCAAGTGGAGTCAAAGTCACTTAACAGCCGCAATTATTTTCCCGTCTAACCCAATAGATTTTAAAAAATTGGTGAGCTTAACGATTCATTTGAATGCATAGGTGGTAATGTTGTAATAAGTTGCACATGGTATGATGTGAATGTAGGATTTCAGATTGCTTATTATTTGCTAAGATGTTGGTAGGAATGATACATAACTTGTAGCGTTTAGAGTGTAGAATAAATAAGTTAGAACTAATGCTTTTACTTAATCCGTGGCCTTTTATTGTATTAACTTGTTTTCACCTAATGTGTAATCTTATATTGTAGCCGAATAATATTAACTGTGAAAATTTCAAACTATAACATATTGATACCGTTAATTGTAATTCTTGTGTAAGTGGTTACACTTTTGTTTGCTATGGTGGTAGCTTATTTTTATACAATTTACAAGCTAGTAATATTATTTGATAGCCAATGAGGATAAAAACAAGACTTATTAAGTCAACTGTGGATCAAAAGCTTCTACAATTCATTTTCTGATAGTCTTTAGAGTTGAAAAATATATATATATAAATGAGGGTGGATTAATGGGATACTGGGAAATATCTTGACAACACGTAGAAGTGATAAAAAAAGTCTGTGGTGTCTCCCTCAAGGGTCTTCTAAAAAAACAATTTACCAAAAGTCCAAATTTCCTAAAAATAAAAATGTTTCAAGTCGACAGATTATTTTAACTGAACCCATATTGGTCCCATGTCCGGGTGAAGGAATAAAATTGATCATTTACTAACCGAAAGTTGAAAGAAACACGACCCCTCCCGCCAACAATAACAACAACGGAAATGGAATGTCTTCATGGCTCAGACTCTCCGGCCACCCATTGAACACTTCCGCCTCCTTTTCTTCCTAACCTTCCTTTTCACTCAATGGCTAAACTACAAGAGACTCAACCCCTGACACAATTTACCCCTCTACTTCAAAAACACAAACTACTAGCAAGCTGCTTATGGGATGGTATTTAATTCGACAAAACAACCAGTTTCTTAGTTATTTTACTTCCATCTTAATCAATCACGGGATAGTGAAACGTTTGGTGGTAGACGTGGTCCAATTTGCACCTTCAAATAGGTCACTATCTATGTCTTCGATAGAAGACCTCCATGTCAACTATACATATACATATATTTGCATTCAAATTTCCAATAATTAACTTCGCCTTCCGTTCAATAGGGGCACCTAGCAAAACAATATTTGCATATTTCTTCAAAATATACTTAAACAACACTGTACAATATGCATTAAAAACTTGTATTTTGAGAAAATATGTAAATATTTAACCACCACCGTATCCACCACCACTCAACCACCTACCTCCGGTACTTAAAACCGGATTCATCACTCCAAAATCGAAACAATAACTCATCAATCTATCTCAATCGCACCATAACAACAGATCGTAACCACCTAATATCACATCCTGATTAACGATTTAACGGAATATTCGAGAAAGAGAAACAGACTGCGAGTATTCGGCAGAGAGATAAAATGTGATCTCGTGGAAGAAAGCAATTGATTAAGGAGAAGATGAATAAGAGAGGATGTTGATCGATGAGTTAAAGATTATGATCGGTAAGTTATCGGAGATGATGGTGTATCCGTATGTATGTTGTTATGAAATGCGACTTGATTCATAATTATAAATTAGTAGGTGTTTGTCATTGTTAGAATATTTTTTGTTTATTGTAAATGATGGATTGATAAAAACGGGATTACAAATTGTTTTTTGTTGTTTTGATTTGATTCACTAATTTGGAATATTGCTTAGAGGTTAATAATTTACAAAGACTTGATTTGTCTATTTTGAGGGGAGAGAGTAGACTTTTGGTGTAAGCAAATTAAATAAAGCGTGTTTAGTTGTTCTGCTTTAGAAGTGATTGATACGTCATGGTAATGTTGATTGTGATCGTGTATAAAAAGAATTTTTGACAGAAGTTAATCGTTTCTGCGGATGAAATATTTATCACGTTCATCAGTTTTTTTAATGGTGTTCATTAATTACATCTTAATGTTCATCGATTAGATAACATTGTTCATTAGTTCATCACTTTTAAAAAAAAAATCACTTTGTTCATCAGTTCTTTAAAAAAATTCACATTGTTCATCGGTGCATTACTTTTCTAAAAAGATATCATGTTGTTCATCAGTTGTTTAGAAAAAAACTACGTTGTTCATCAGTTTTCTTAAAACAAAATCACGTTGTTCATCAGTTCATCAATTTTCTAAATATAATTAGTAATGTTCATCAGTTTTTTTTTTTTTTTAAATCACGATGTTTAGCGGTTCATCAGTTTTCAGAAAAAACAAATCATAATATTTATCAGTTCATCAGTTTTCTAAAAAAATTTGTAATATTCATCAGTTTAAAAAAAAATCATAATGATCATCAGTTCATCAGTTTTCTAAAACAAATCATAATGTTCATCGGTTTTCTAAAAAAATCATAATGTTCATCAGTTTTCTAAAAAAAGTCATAATGTTCATCGGTTTTCTAAAAAAAATCATAATGTTCATCAGTTTAAAAAAAAATCATAATGTTCATCAGTTATTTTTAAAAAAATCACAATGTTCATCAGTTTTCTAAAAAAAATTATAATGTTCACCAGTTTTCTAAAAAAAATCATAATGTTCATCAGTTTTCTAAGAAAAAAAGTCATAATGTTCATCAGTTTCCTATAAAAAATCATAATGTTCATCAGTTTTCTTAAAAAAAAATCATAATGTTCATTAGTTTTATGAGAAAAAATCATAATGTTCATCAGTTTAAAAATCATAATGTTCATCAGCTTTTCTCAAAAACCTTAATGTTCATCAGTTCATCAGTTTTTTAAAAAATAAAAATCATAATTTTCATTAGTTCATCAATTTTCTAAAAAAAATCATAATGTTCATCAGTTTTTTTAAAAAGTTCATAATGTTAATCAGTTTTTTTTTAAAATTTCGTAATGTTCATCAGTTAGATCATAATGTTGATTAGTTAAGAGTGGAAATAGCAAAAATGATCCGCAAAAATAAAGAGAGGACACTTGTCACAATATGGGTGGCTTTTTAGACTTTTTAAATTATGATCACTTTCTAGAGGATCTCAACCCTATATGTAATTTCTGCCGTTCAATATACGTTGTAAGCAGTTAAACGTCTTAATTAGTCAAGCCACATGTTGGTATGCATCTTCACAGCCACATGCACACATAAATTATCTCCATCATATATACTCCATTTATTATAATAAATTTTCCCTGATTATTTTACTCTCAAAGTTTCAAAATGAAAAAATACATGTTGGTATCCTCTTTTGCAGCATTCTTACTAGCAAGAAATGAAACAATGTTGCAATGAGCTCGAAAAGGTGGACACCAAGTGCCAGTGCGAGGCTTTGTAGGAGGTTTACAAGCAAGCTCAGAAGCAACAACAACAAGGTAGTCGGCATGGTGGACAACAGCAACGCCTGATGTAAATCATGTGAAAGCAACATTATGTTCACCGATTGTAAATATTTATGGGTTGACACAATGATGTATGTATCGACCATTTTCAAAAATGTATTCATTAAGTTCAAAAGAAGAGACAATAAATGATATCGATCGTTTTTTTAGTAGTGATACTTTAGTTACAAAGACTAGATGACGAGCTCAATTGCAACCTCTAGGAGGCAATAAAGCGCCACGTTTTTCCACGTACGATGCAACCCAATGGTTGTTCCTCCAAAGCAAGGGCGGCAAGAGGGTTGGTCGCACGCGTTTTGTGAAAGATTACTAAGAATACTCACATTCACAGACCGCCAGGAGGACAGTGGGTCGCTTTGCCTATCACTAACAAGAGGTTTCACATCTATTTGCATATTATCATTGATTGATGTCGAACTCCACTTGTAACCCGACAATACATACATATTCTCATCACAACAAACATCAAACAAAACCATAAATCCATTTACAGATAATTAAAATTCTTCAACATCATCTAAATTTGGTAAAATAACAGCTGGAAGCACCTATATACAACAACTAAATAAAAATAATTAACAAAAACAAAATAATAATAATAATAATAATAATAATAATAATAATAATAATAATAATAATAATAATAATAATAATAATAAATGTTAATAATATTATCAAATGTAAAAGGTGTTCATAATTAATATTGTTTAGAACAAAATGTTAGAAAGTAGTTACCTACTTTTAGCCGTTTTATAGAATATGTTAACATCAATTATACTTATTAACCGTTTAATTTAACTTTTAATAACTTTTAACTATATATGTGTTCCACTAAATCCTAAAAATAAAAACCACAAATCAAAGTACTTACCTGCTTTTAGTCGTTTAATGGATTATGGTAACATCAATTATAGATCTTAACCATTTTATTTAACTTTTAATTACTTTTTAGTATATATTTGATCCACTAAATCATAAAAATAAAACTATTAAGTCATACCCGGCCCATCGGACGGTTTTATTAACTAGTATATATATATATATATATATATTCTTTGTATTGTTAATAACATCGAAAAGTGAATGGGTCGGGTATATGGTTCAAGAACATGATGATTATTATCTTTTCGTGATCTTGTAACATGAAATAGTTTAAATGTATCATAACACTTATTAGTTCGAGTACCTAAGAATACATATAATTTTTTTTTCTACACATCTTTTTTTTTTCTCTCTAGAACGGCTAGTTAGTAGTTAGTGGTTCGAGTCATACAGTGACATGCAGGCAGTATGCCTTTCTCGAACCTTCGCCTTTAGGGAATAAACCCCACTCTTTTTTTCGGCATCTACTTCACATCTTCGTTTCAACTGTTGAATGAACTTGAAATATTGTTATGAGCATATAGGATTATGAATATTGAAATATTGTTGCTGCTACATTAATGAATTTGATATACTTTTATGAACATCTAGGATGGAACAAAAGCAAATCTTTTGTGGTGATCAATTCCCTCCACTATCTAATAAACATCCATGGTTGGTTTCTCAAAAAGCCGAAGAAGACGACACTGAAGACCAAATTTTCTACACCATAAATGACCCATTGACTCAATACCGGTGTCGGATACCCGAGTTGCTTGGGAGATATATAGACGGGTGTTTATACAGCTGGGTGATTCTCTCTGATTATCCACACGAGGTTCTGTGGTCTCTTTGGAACCCCGTGACTCGTGAGATCATACATCTCCCACCCTTGATATTGAAAGATGGAAAGTCTGATGTTTTAGAATTTTCTTGTTTATCACACCCTCCCGATCATCCTAGTTCAATTATCTTTTTCACGAGATACGATGAACCTACCATTGTCTTTTTTCGGCTAGCTGGCCATCAAGAAAACATGTTAACATGGACAGAAATATCATACATGGAGCAACTAAAAAACATAATCAATGATGATGATGATGATGATGATGTGTTCTATTTACGTTCCACTACTTGTTGCAATGGTAAAGTATATGCTTTGAGTAAGTATAATGTCATAGAAGTTGATATCGTGGTTAACGATACAGAGGTTGTGATTAATTTATTGCCATTTACCAAACTTCCTTATCTGCCATTTGCCGGTATTTCCACTCATAATCCTTTTTTGAGAGGATATGGTACAGACTTGTTCTTCATTTTAATTGAATATGATATAATAACAGATAAATTACGTGTTGTGTATATGTATAAAATGAACACGACTAGTATTAGGTGGGAAGAAATGGAAGATCTCAAAGATGCTATATTTTTCATAGAGCTTCAGGATGATAGGACATCCTATTTTTATATGCCTAGTATTGCCTCAGAATTAGGGGGTTATATACACATTCTTGACCAAATGGGCAAAGTAATGTACTCCACCAACGTTAAGGATAAAACCGTCTCTATTTCTTCTATGCCTTGTGCAGTGCCGAAGCGCTACCTGTCACTCTGGGAATGCAGGTATCACTTTTTGCTGTCATATATGTTCGATTACTATACACGTTTTATTGCTAACACGTCTTAAATTTACATAAAATATCACATAGGCAATGCAAGGTATTAAATAAGTTGTTGCTCACTTGCTCATAATAAAAGTTCTATGAGATACAGTAGCAACAAAAAGGTAATTTTGGTCAAAATTAATAGATCTGAAAAAAAAAAAAAAAAAAAAAACCGTCCTTAATTGGTTAAAGTTCATCTTTTTCGAGTAATTCTTTATAGGCAAATCATTGATTAGATATGCACGTATTCTTTGGACAAAGATCAAACTTATGTTACCCTTTGATGAGCGAAAAAACAGTTGATCATCCCTTTCTCATATAAACTTTTGTGTAGTGTCCCAGGTGATCACAGGGAATTATTTTGTAAACAAGAAGAGAAGAAGAAAGATGAGATCGCCGTAACATTAGATAGGGGTAACAAGATTGAATTACAAACCCCACGTGTAAAAAATAGTGAATCACACCTTCTCAATATGCCGTTTGATGTTTTGGGAAAAATCATAGAGTTTTGTGTTGGCATTGAATTCCTCAACTTTCGTGCTGCATGTAAGAGTTGTCTATTAGCAGCACCTATGATTCGATGGGATAATGGAAATAGATTGCAGACTTATTCTTTAGTTTCACCATGGCTGATGGTGTTCGACAAACATAGAGGCATTATCAGCTTTACAGATCCGATGTTTGGTGACAAGTATTTTATTAAAACACCTCAGAAATTAATTGGTGATTCTGAATACATTATTCTAAGTATGGTTAGTTGTTGATTGAAAAATATGAGACAACAAATGAACAGAACTCCTTCGTGTTTTTTAACCCCTTTACAGGTGATATTCGCGAGCTTCCGGTTGAGGGGGTAGTGCCACTGCCTTCTGCAAGTAGCTTTTGTTTCTCTGCACCACCTACTTCCCCAAATAGTATGGTTTTTGGACCTGGTAATTATGATGACTCGAGTTGGGGTATTTACATCCATCATGTATCTAGTAAACGACCTGCGTCTATACTTATTTTCCCTCATCGTGATGCTGATTGTGATCTTTCTCTTCGTTATCCAGCTTTTTATGGCAGGGTTCTTTATGCCTTGCTTGCGGATGGAAGACTTTTTTGTTTGGAAAAAATAGGGAACATAGATTCATCTTCAAGGCACTTATTAGTCAAATCTCCAAGAAGTTGTCGCGGACCTTCAACAAGATATTTTCTAGTGAAATGCGATCAACATGTTCTATTAGTCATCATGTGCGAATTTGGCGAATCCGTAGAGGTATTCAAGTTTAATGATCTTACAAAGGAATGGGAGGAAATAAACACTTTTGGAAGGCGCATGATTATTATCAGCGATAACACATGTCTATGCATAGAAGCTAAAATGCGAGAAATGGAGAACAAGATATATTTTTCACGATTGCATTCAAAAAGCGAAGATTGTGTTTTATTCACTTGAAACGGGCAGATATCACACATCGAACGGCAATAACATTAAAGAAAGTTTTGACGATTTCTTTGGTACCAAATACCCTCTCTATCCTCATACTTGGATCGAAAAGTGGTCGTAGTTTGTTTCATTTAAATAGTACCATTATACTATACTCTTTATTCAAAATTCCAACTATTTATTTAATCAATGCAAAAAATAGGTTTCATTCGATTTCTGTTATTTCTCAAATATACATAAAAACACCATTGTTGTGTACTTCTATATTGATTTTTAACAATCCTTTGCTGATTTTATTTCTTAAAGGAGCTCTTAGGGCATCTTCAATGCATTATATGTTTATGAGTTAAATACAATGTCACGTCACTTACATATCATCATTTAACCTTTTCACATAAAGCACCTACAATCCATCAAACCATATATGGTTTAATAGCTTTATAAAAAAAATAGTTTAGGGAAATGTAACAAAATAGGCCACATATTCTATCTTTTTATTTAAAAATAATTAATGCAACAAAAGAGGGTCCACTATACCAGTATAAATGAGGTGCAAGCAGATAGAAACTCAAATTATATGCATGGATATCACAATCACATTGAATGATGAGTTGTCATGCAATGCTAATTATTGAACTATGCCACATCATCCCATTGTGGATGGGCTTAAGGATAATAACTTGAACTTGTCATTTTTTGTTTTTTTGTGTAGTCATGTTATTTTTTTCTATTAAAACACAAATTATTTAAATTTCGACTTTTCTTGTATTGTGTAACCTACTTGGCCTGATATTCCTTTCTTTGCCAAGTCATTATTTTTTATTTTGTTGTGTCTTCCCACTTTATAACCCCACAGCTCGCCCCTCTACATCTTACCTCTTGCATTTCCATTTGATTCACACTATAAGATCCACCACAACCATATCCTGATTTCCACCACAAAATCTGTAAACAATTCTCAAAACATATCATTTGGTTGGAGTGCGAAAACTGAAGAAAATAATCGCGTAGGCACGTTTGGTTGCTTGAAGAAGCTGGAGTCGTCGTACACATAGGAAAATAAAATGAGGTGAAATGTGACATGTATCCTACGTGGACTTATTTATCTAAGTGGCATAACTGTTTTTTTATAACTTTGGAAAGGCAACCGCTTAAGGTCAAGCGAGTCACACAATACATGAGAAAGTCGAAGGTTAAGTGGTTTGTGTTTTAGAATGTGTTTGGTAAAAGTAGCAGTGAGTCATTGAGCGGTAGGTGGTGGTAACCCACGACTCACCGTTACGACTTTTAAAAACATTGAAAAAATGAGCATTCCTAAGAAATAGCAAAGCTCACCGCTCCTTTGCCAAACGAACATTAAAAATCAAAAAGCTTATTACTCACTGCTCATCGCTCCAAAAAAACTCCAAAAAGCTCTGCGCCAAACATAGCCTTAATACAAAAACATAAGATGACAACACATAATAACAAAAACTGACAAGTTAGATGCATTTTCAAGTCATTTGCCTTTTTTAGGTTGTAACCCCTTTTATTCTAATATGAAAATATATATGTCAAAATTCTAAAACATTAGGATAATGTCTCTTGATTCTATATTTGGTTCCGGTACTTACAGTTTGCGACACAATGCTTTTTTGTTATATGAAATGGGTATGGCATTGTCCTCAACTCGTGTCCAAGCTCAAGATAAATGTAGTTAGGGCATTACCTGGTCAAATGGGATAAACTATATGTTGGTTTTATGGACATAAATCAGTAGTCGTGAGTTATGATCGAACTCGATACCACAGGATTGCACACTTTACGTGTGAGAATTAAAGTGTAATAATTAAATGTAAAATGTTATATTTAGTTATTATTTACAAGAAACGAATAACAAACGTTAAGTAATCAAACGTAATGGACTAACGGTCGTTAAATGTTAAAAGAAATGACTAAATATGAAGTTAGATGTCAAGATGGTTCTAGAATCCCCTGTAGGATTAAAACCGATCGGCTAGGGGTTATGGGTATCCTAATCATACCCTAACTTGGACACTAAGTTTCCACAAGTATAAGTACAAGGCTTAGGGTCTTTGTTATTGACGATTGTACACATAACCTAAAACCTAAGCTTGTGGTTTTCTCTCTTTTAGTCCAAACGAATGTCCTTTAACCTTTAGGGGACAATCACTTGTTTTTTTTTCATAAACTAGCATTTACTTTAATTCGTTATAGTACGTGTATACAAAAACATGGTACTTACACATTATTGTAAGTATCTTGGATTGAATTGCAAAACTGGTAAGGGGCAATTCTTATAATCCTTATAAACCCTAATTAGGGTTCATCCCAGTTGATAGTTTGGGAAGATTTTTGTTTAGCTAGAATAAAAGGTATGTATACTTTTATGTTTATGTTAATTAATTATTCATTATATGTTCCTATACGCTTTCGCATGTGTACTTGATGTTTATTGTGTTTTAATTATGATTGTTATGTTATTAATATTCCAACAGTGGCATCACGAGCCTTGTATAATATGTAATTAATTACTGAACGCGTAAAAAACGAATATTGTATTGTGTTTGTGATATGATTAATTCTAGGGTTAGGGCCATTTGCCCTAATTGTTTTAATAATTTTTTTTATTCGACCCAAATTTTTTTTTAAGTCGATTTGTAAATTTATTTTAGGGTTTGTAAAATTGTTTGTTATTAGATAATTAAACCTAGAATTGTATATATGTTACGTGAATTAATTCATGAATAATTGTTATGTGACATAGAATTATATGCGATCTTGTGACTAATTGAATAAGTGTTATGTTGTATCCATGATGAGGCATGCATGTTTGTCATGGATTTTTGCTTGAATTATTAATTGTTAAGTTTTTATCACATGTATTGTTTTGATTATTCTTGAATTGGGTAAGACCTCAATATATATTAATGAATCAATTATGTGCAATTTGGTATATGTTTGATGACAAGGATTTAAAAGGTACACTTTTGAGAGGTCATTTAAGCCCTTAATTGATCACTTTTGTATCCGTTACTACTTAATTTCGTTCATTTTCACTTTTTAAGTCTCTTGAAGGAAAATTGCTGGAATGACACTTATTCGGACGAAAAGGCGAATCAAGAAAATGGCCAAAGTCAAGAATCGAGACACACTCAGCTGCTTTGGAATTGAAGGGGCGGTCCGGTTCTATTGTGGCCGCGTCGCGACATGTGTTGTGACGACTCGATAGCCAAATTGATTATTAAAAAGTGACGGCATCAAGTTTTAAAAGAGTAGAGTCGCAGCTCGGGCGGCCTAGATTTGATCGGCGTCGGAGGCTGGCGGCGGCGTCCGCGGCATAAGGTGACGCCGTCACGCGATGATAACGTGGCCAAGACGAAACCCTAATGGCGGCGACCGGCGGCGTCACAATTAAAAAGTGACACCGTGCATTTGTAACATTATATATAGAATCCGAATTTTTCAGTTTTAGGGAGGTAGTTTTGTGGAGTAAAAAACCTAAACCGAACCAAGGCTGTCTTGTACAGTATTTTAGGGTTCCGTACCCTATTTTACATCAAGATAAGTGTTTTACTTCATTAATTCAATTATGTCTTCAATTGATTGTGTGTATGCTTGCATGTTCTCCATGTCCAGCTAATTTACTTGTGTGTTTGCTTAGGTAATATGAAACCTAGTTATTGAATATCGATTGGTTGTCTCTTATCTTAAATGTTATTGATCTAATATTGCGATAGGTCATCCGTTGTGTTATTAATGCTTGATTAATCTTTGTTGAACCTTAGCATATAGTTACTAGTGGAATTGTAGGCTAAACATCCAAAGAATACCTTAGTGTTAAGTTTATGAATCCTAGAGATTTCGTAGTCATTAAACTTTGGTAGCTTCAAAGAGTTAGGGATAAACGCATATCCTACGAACTTAGACACACAACGCGTTAAGAATAAGGACGTGACAATTCAACCATCAATAGTAGATAACTAGGGAGTAATAAAACCTAAGTAAATACATTTTTAACTATCATGCGAGCATACATCAATTAGACATAGACTACACTCACCTTAGGATTAGATAATTAGATAAGTAGAGTAATCGGTAGAAATACCAACCCCCAAATCCAAACCCTGAGATTCGTACCTTTCCATTTTCTAAAAACATAAAAAGATAAAAAATAATCTTCCTCAACCCCAACCTTAGCGTAGTAATTTCTCACTAGCATTCCTATTCCCCTAGAGAGCGATATCAATACCCAAGGCTTACCCTAATACTACACTCTGGCCGATTAGGTTCCTTTGCCAAGGTGTTATAAAACTTTCGTGAAAAAGGAAGTTCCTTTGACCCGAGCAGCTACGTTAGCGTATCAAGTTTTTGGCGCTGCGGGAATAGAATAGCTAGTTAGGAGTCTATCTCGTTTAGGTTTCCTTGCTTGATTCCTATCAAGTAAGTTTTTTTTCTCAATTTTTAGCTTCCTCGTAGTCTATCCCCCTTCTTTGTGACCTTCGTTCGTAAACTCCATCATTTTTCATCATGGAAGGTGATAATCAACCACCATTCATCAATCTACCACCAAATGACCCACCAAGAGGCCGTACTCTTGGTGAATACTCAAGACCAAGCCATCTAGGCTATAGAAACACCATTGAGCTTCCCGACCAAGCCCAAACTACGGCCCTTCGATCCGACACCATCCGGTTGGTGCAAAACGGATGTGCATTCCATGGACTTCGTTCCAAAGATCCTAATCGGCATCTTAAGGATTTCCTTAAAATCGTCGATTCCATCGACCTCGATGCTACTGGGAGACCCGCGCTGCGTCTCTTCCAATCTCTCTACGGGACCAAGCTAGTAATTGGCGAGCGACTTCCCGCGGCTCCATCTCAAGTTGGGATGATCTCACCTCTCGTTTCCTTGCTCAATTTTTCCCACCAGGGAGAACCACTAAGCTTAGGAATGAAATCTTGATGTTCCAACAACATCAAGGTGAATCTCTATACGAAGCATGGACTCGATTCAAGGACTTACTCCATAAAGTCCCTCATCCGCGGCATTGATCTTTGGCTTCAAGTCCAAATCTTACGTGATCATGTCAACTTCCCCACTAAGCGATCCATTGACCAAGCGGCCGGTGGAAAACTTAGTGATCTCTCCGCGGAAGAATCGTGGGGTATAATAGAGGACCTTGCTCTCTATGACAACGAAAGTTGGAATGACCCCCGTGAGTTGCCCAAAACCGTAAAGGCAATCTCCTTGCCTCCCATTGACTCACAATCTTCCAACCGTAGGATGCTCGAGCTTGAAGATCAAGTTAAATTCCTAATGAGCTCCTATGAAAATCCTAAGTCTTCACGCCAAGTGAACAAAGTTTCTTCCTTGTGTGAGCCATGTAGTGTTCCTCATAACACTCATGCTTGCACAAGACTCCCCGAACAAGCTTCCGTTGACTACGTATCCTCACGTACCAATGGAACGGGAGGAAGAATCCCTACAGCACCCGGACCTAGGACTTTCAATGACGCCCGAGAAGCGTGGAAGGGCAAACCCGACTTCTATTGGGGACAAACCAAAGAATTCACATCTAATGATTTCTCATGGTCCCCATCTCATGGCCCTAACCAACAAAACATAGAAGGGATGTTGCAACACTTAGTCTCATCCCAAGAGGCTCAAATAGCTAAGCTCTCGGACCGTTTTAACCAACAACAAGCCGAGATGGATAGGAAGATAGATAACCTTTTGAAAGCCATGACCAATAGTGATAGGAAGGTTAATGCTATCTCAACTCCCGAAGCTTCCGGTGTAGAGATTAAGGACCCAAGCAAGTTAGCTAAGCATGTTCAATTCGTCAAAACCATCACCTTAGTGAAACCTAATAGAACAAATGACGAAGCGAACCATGAGACGGTGCTTGAGGATAGTGAAACTCCTAGGAATGAAACAACCAAGGAAGTAGATGAAGTAGGCAATGACTATTTCAATAAGTTTCCTACGGAAAAAGAACTCTCTCACCACCCACACTTAGTACGAGACCTCCGTCACATGTATTTTAGGAGAAGCCCTAGGATCAAGTTTGGGAACCCTTGGAATCTTAACATACCATGTTGCATAGGACACCTTTTCGTGGCAAAGGCCTACATTGATCACAAGTCCCCGATTAATATCATGACTAGCACCTACTATAATTGGGTAATGAAGAAGCCTATCCCAACTAGGAAAGATCCCGATAATCCTAGGGTTAGTTGCAATTTTCTTGGTAGAGTTAAGGGATTGCCCGTATATGTAGGTAGTTTCATGTTTCCTACGAATTTCATAGTGGTAAATGATATTAGCACGGCCATAGATCCTAGCTTGTCCCACGTTATTCTAGGAAAGCCTTTCATAGAAGACACCGGGATGACTTATGATCCATCGTTAGGAATAGTGAGATTCAAAGATGAGACCGATGATGTAGCTTACCAAATGTCGTTTAAGATTGAGAAGTTTTCATCACTTTCCGATGATGAAAAGGAACTTAAACTATCGGTCTACTATAGGAATGAGGAGGATAAGGAGAAGGGAGTAGATTATGTAATGGCCAAGATTTTCGGTTTCTATAAGGATTGCTTGGAACTAGGACCGGAGTATAGGACCGATTAGGGAGAAGATGACCTCTTAGAAAAGTACATAATAGGGCACTATTATAACATGGAAAACCCCAATAGAAACCGTCATGAGGAAGAAAGTGACGGTAATGAAGTCACGTAGGGGCACAAATTCGAGTCTAGCTATAAGACTCATAAATAAAGAAAAACGCTTCGTGAGAGGCAACCCATGCTTAATTGTTTGCTTGTTTGTGTGTCGTATATCTTTTTAATGATTGTTTATTCTCATTTTAAATTTGTAAAAATGCTTTATTTTGTCTTTAACCTCGTCTTAATTACATATAAAGGTATTTTACATAAGGGATAAGTGTAGGGAGGATTACACACATTTTCAAAAGAAACGTAAACATGAGTATTTCAATTAATTAAAAGATATACATGTGCGTTTGTTCGAGTCAATGCTTGTATCGAGTCATAATGGATGTTTTTGCAGGACTTTTTCCAGATTCTAAAGATATAAATTTTTCATAATTTTTTTTCAGAAAATCGCAGACCAGTTTCTGTCAGGATAACTGGACGTCGGGATCGCAACGGCGGCGTCGGGGAGAAGCTTGACTTATATGACTTTTTCTCGTTTTACGTACTTATAAATTTTTGGAATTTTCAGTCTTAATTTTCGGAAAATCTGTAAACATCCATTCCATAAGAATTATATCCTAGTTTAGTAGAGTCTTATATATATTGTTACCTGATTTTTACGTGAAGGTTTCGTTTGTTTTCTTCAAGTGTGCAGGTTTTACTTATCAAGAAGAAGATACATAAGATGAGAAGGAGCTTTTCACGCATAACATTCTTCTTGAAGAAAGATTTAACCACTACTTCACACGGATCCTACTGAGCTAATCAGGGGAGTATTAGTTTCTTTCGTTTTTAATTACCTTCTATTATCATAACTTTGATATCCTTGACTATTTGCCTTGTCCAATTTCATTTGTGTAATAAACCATCAGAGATATCGGTTAGGGTAATTTTGGCACAAAATTTAAAATTTTTCATGACATATAGGAGTGGGCCATTAGTCTTAATAAAGCGTCTCATGGATAGGAAGTTATATGACTAGCACAAAAACCCTTTACCACCTAAATTCCACCCAAAATGTGAGGATCGCCCTTAGATTAGTAGGAATTAAAGTATTCATCTTTAATGCTTAGAGTGTGAACCGGTAGTATAATAGATTCTAGAACTTGTTTTGTGATGCATCCTGATATCGCTAGTAAGACTACACTTGTGTAGTTAGGAATAACTAAATGATAAGAGGCATTAGGATAACCCTTGTTTGATACCCGTAATATAATTACTTCTTCCACATCGGTTGATTAATTCCCCCACACCCTTGCGTTGTACTCATCTTTAGTACACGATACCCCTAGTTAACCCCTTTAAGCCTATCCTTTTCGCGGTTCTCGTGATGTTTGGTTTCGAATATCAATGAAGAGCATTGTTTACACTCCACCCCCAAATGTACACCCAAATCGCCTTAGCCTACCTTGTATGCACTCACTTTTAGTGCATTATTGTTATTATACTAAACCCTTAGTTTAATTATCTAGTTGCTTGCATAAGTTGCTAAGTCGAGTCATATCCTTTGTACACAGTTTTGGGACGATTGGGACTCATGGGAAAAGTTAAATTTTATGAAATGACGGGAAGGGAACGTTAAATTTAAATTCCCTTTATTTGCGTAATAATGTACTCCAAGTGTTTTAATCTTTTCAATTCGGGTCAAATTAGTGTTAGAGTAATAAAAACTCAAGTGTAGGGATGTGCCTATAAATCCCTATTATTTTGATGTTATTGTAGAGGATGGTAGAGTAAAAGTGTATGGAAAAAATGAAAAAATAGAAAAAGAGAAAAAAAAAAGTGTTGAGAAAAAAAAAAAAACATCACGGGCTACCATCCTACATCTATCTTTAAATTTATGTATGTTTATTTCAGTTATCTAGAGTTTAGAGTGTCGAGTCTTGGCTTAGAAACGCCATTCTTCTCATGCTTGTAACATAAATATTTTTGACTTGCCACCACTAAATCACCTATCCCACCAAACCCTTTGTTTCCGTACCGTAAGCCTAACATTACAACCCTTTAAAAGACCTCTTGGATAGTCTTTCCTAGGTGCTTACGCCAAAGCAATGGAGGTTTGATCTAGTCTCAAGCCGATGGTAATCTATGTACTAGGACCGGTAAATGAGTGTTTATCTTCCATTTCCAATTTGATATATTTCATACACACCCGAGAGATGTGAGTATCCAAACACCCCTTGTGAGATGCTAGTATGTACTTTTCGTGCTTGTTATGACTTTTGCGGGGCTTATATGTGTTGTGAATCGTTCTAAACTAATGCTTCATGACCCCTAACTTATAAATTAATTGGCTAAAAGCACATTTGCTTGAGGACAAGCAAATACCAAGTGTAGGGATATTTGATAAGGATTTAAAAGGTACACTTTTGAGGGGTCATTTAAGCCCTTAATTGATCACTTTTGTATTCGTTACTACCTAATTTCGTTCCTTTTCACTTTTTAGGTCTCTTGAAGGCAAATTCTGGAATGACACTTATTCGGACGAAAAGGCGAATATATGAAGAAAATGGCCAAAGTCAAGTGAGACACTCAGTTCTTTGGAGGCGAAGGGGATTTCTATTTGTGTGGCCTGCGACATGTGTTGTGTGACTTCAGTGCCAAATTGCTTATTAACAAGTGGCGGCATCGGGTTTTAAAAGAGTAGAGTTAATGGCATTTCGGGCGGCTAGATTTGATCCGGGCAATCGAGGCGAAGGTGTGGCGTCCGCAGGCATAAGGTGACGCCGTCACAATGATAACGTGTTAGGGAGGTAGTTTTGTGGGGTAAAAAACCTAAACCGAACCAAGGTTGTATTGTACAGTATTTTAGGGTTCCATACCCTATTTTACATCAAGATAAGTGTTTTACTTCATTAATTCAATTATGTATTCAATTGATTGTGCATATGCTTGCATGTTCTCCATGTCCGGCTAATTTACTTGTGTGTTTGCTTAGGTAATATGAAACCTAGTTATTGAATATCGATTGGTTGTCTCTTATCTTAATTGTTATTGATCTAGTATTGCGATAGGTCATCCGTTGTGTTATTAATGCTTGATTAATCTTTGTTGAACCTTAACATATAGTTACTAGTGGAATTGTAGGCTAACCATCCAAAGAATACCTTAGTGTTAAGTTTATGAATCATAGAGATTTCGTAGTCATTAACCTTTGGTAGCTTCAAAGAGTTAGGGATAGCGCACCCCTACGACCTTAGACACACAACGCGTTAAGAATAAGGACGTGACAATTCAACCATCAATAGGAGATAACTAGGGAGTAATAAAACCTAAGTAAATACATTTTTAACTATCATACGAGCACACATCAATTAGACATAGACTACACTCACCTTAGGATTAGATAATTAGATAAGTAGAGTAATCGGTAGAAATACCAACCCCCAAATCCAAACCCCGAGATTCGTACCTTTCCATTTTCTAAAAAACATAAAAAAGATAAAAAATAATCTTCCTCAACCCCAACCTTAGCGTAGTAATTTCTCACTAGCATTCCTATTCCCTAGAGAACGATATCAATACCGTGGCTTACCCTAATACTACACTACAACGATTAGGTTCACTGCCTAGGGTGTTATAAAACTTGCTCGACGAAAAGAAAGTTCCTTTGACCCGAGCAGCTGCGTGGCGTATAATTTGACTATGGCTACATGTCGATTTATCGATGTATGTGGCTCACTTGCCTTAGTAAGTGAAAGCCCTAATTAATATATACATAATTTAACCTAGAATTGATTATTAATAGGTTTTATCGAATAAGTTAAATGTGGCTACTTCTTTACGCATATTAATTGTTAGTTATGTGCGCATTGTTTTAGTTGTTTATTTTTTATTTACTTGTTTGTTTATTTTGTTTGACAAGTTTTAAGCAAAGGGTAATTTTTTGAATAGAAAAGTAAATTGGACTAAATAATGGTGAAATATGATTTTTTTTTAAGCATAAAATCTCAAATTTTAGTCGATTGATGTGACGGTGCTAATGGTTAGAATAACTCACCCATTATAACAAACTGTGTTAGGGGTTTAAGGAGGGTCCGCATTAAATTGTGACTCGAATGAAGAAGGTTTTTAATACTCTACGCTCTGTCCCGCTTCTCCGTCACTTTCTGCATCATATTTGGAGCTATCAAGTATAACCATTCTATGTTTGAAGCATTTTAATGCAAAGTTGTAAGTTTCACAACGCATCGGTTAAAACTTTGTTGATTTAGCTTGGTAAAGAAACTAATTGGCAAAAGTTTTTTTTATTGAAATTATGCTACAAGATAAATGCATGACATCTTTGTACATATTTGATTTGACACCATAATCAAAACTAGTACCTTTTAAATTAAGTTAGTGCCATCTAGTTAATCAAACACTTGAATTACGTCATGTGAGAATTTGGCGAGATTGTAATGAAAAGGTAAATCTCCATGTTAAGTGAGACCTCAACTGGACACATTTGCAGTTCTTTAAATTAGATGACTTAAATTTGAGTTGTAAGTTAGAACTTGGACCAGTCGCACAAGATGAGGATAAAACATGTTTATATTGCAATATTGTTTTGTAATGTAAATCCCATAATGATCTAGGAATTGGAAAAAGTTTGCCAATTATTGTTCGACAAATTACCTTATTATGTGCTTTCATTGCTAGCATATCAATTGATGTAATGGAGCTATGATAATTTGGATCCTAGTTTTCGAGAAAATTCTATGGTTATATGAATATTTCCTTGGGTATTTTATTTTCTTGAAAAGTTGTATTATCGAAAATACTAATATTTGAACTTTTTATGTACAAACGGCTCAAAACGATAACACTTCACTAGGTTCTGCGTTCAAAACTTTCTTTGAGCGAGAAAAATTGACTGGCTCACAAAATTTCAATGACTGGTATCTCTCCCTAAGAATTGCTTGTAAAGTGGCTGATATAATAGATTATTTGTATAAGTCTTGCCCTACTGAACCACCTGCTGCCGCCTTATAACAACCCGAAATTTTTTGGATTATTATAATAATATTTATCACGTCAGAAAATTCTAATCGGTTATTTTCTGACAGGTGTCGATATCTAAAATTTAAAAACGAGAGGTCATCTCGTTTCTTTAAAATAAGACACTGCACACACGGTACTTTTCCACTAGGTATTTTCAACGTAAATATGAATTTATTATTGTCTAAGTTAAATTTAAGCATACATAAGCTTAAACCGTTGTTTGGGAAGTTATTCCCCCCATATTGCAGCACGCAGTAACACACGAAACTAAAAATAAATACTGAGATAAGTGAAATATACACTTTTTATCATTCACTAATAATTTACGAAAGAAATCGAGAGGTTATCTCGTGAATTCAGAAAAACACGGCACCGCACGCATACTGACACCGAATTAGTAACGGCAAACAGTTATAATCAAATTTCTACGTAATAATGATGCCATAATATTACGCTTACGAAAACGTTTCTAAACATAAAATTTTTACACTTTGCGGGTACCAGGATGGTACAATTTCTCTGAGATTCGTCAAAATCACGGAGTATAAATAATACACTGTATAAAAATATAAACAAAATAAAAATCAGAGTAAATTGCAAAAATCGTCCTCGTGGTTTAGCCAAATTGCAGATTTCGTCCGTACTGTTCATTAAGTGCAAAAACAGTCCGTTGACTGCACTGTTTGGTCCTTTGACTTAACTGGCGTTAAATAGACTCCGTTAGTACTTACACTTTAGCCCTTTTGACTAACCACCGTTGCAGCACACATCCTTCAAACCACAAGGACGATTTTTGCAATTTACTCAAAAAAATTCCTCGTTTTTTTTATATTTCTTTTCAAAAATGCTTTTTATATAAAAATGTTTTATATAAAACGTTTTATAAAAAAGTTTTTATATAAAACGTTTTTATATAAAGTTTTTTATATAAAAATGTTTTTATATAAAAATATTAAAATTTTTTTTATATAAAAACGTTTCATATAAAACAACATTTTTATATAAAAACTTTTTTATATAAAAAACAATTTCGAAAAAAAAGTTACGTATTTTTGCAATTTTTTTTCGAATTAAAAAAAAAAAAAAAAAAAAAATCCTACTTTTTTTTTTTAATTTTTTTTGAATATTTTTTTTCGAAAATGTTTTTTATGAAAAAATGTTTTATATAAAAATGTTTTATATAAAAACGTTTTATATAAAAACGTTTTATATAAAAACGTTGATAAAAAAGTTTTTATATAAAAAGTTTTTATATAAAGCTTTTCTATATAATAATGTTTTCATATAAAAAATTAAAAAAGTTTTTATAAAACGTTTTTGTATAAAACTTTTTTATATAAAAACTTTTTTATAAAACATTTTTATATAAAATATTTTTATAAATAAAACAATTTATATAAAACAAACAAAAATGGATGAAAACAGATAAAATCGGATGAAAACGGACAAAAATAAACAAAATGGGAAAAAAATTACGTTTTTGTCCGTTTTTATCCGTTTTTGTTCGATTTTTTTTGAATAATTTTTATCGTCAAGTAACTTTTTTTTCAAAAATGTTTTTTATATAAAATGTTGTTTTATATGAAACGTTTTTATATAAAAAAAATTTTTAATATTTTTATATAAAAACATTTTTATATAAAAAAACTTTATATAAACGTTTTATATAAAAACTTTTTATAAACGTTTTATATAAAACATTTTTATATAAAAAACATTTTTGAAAAAAAAATATTAAAAAGAATTAAAAAAAAAAGTAGGAAATTTTTTTTTTTTTTTTTTTTGAGTAAATTGCAAAAATCGTCCTTGTGGTTTGAAGGATGTGTGTTACAACGGTGGTTAGTCAAAAGGGCTAAAGTGTAACTACTAAAGGAGTCCATTTAACGCCAGTTAAGTCAAAGGACCAAAAGCGCACCAAACAGTGCAGTCAACGGACTGTTTTTGCACTTAATGAACAGTACGGACGAAATATGCAATTTGGCTAAACCACGAGGACGATTTTTGCAATTTACTCTAAAAATCATATTAAACCTACCCCTCCCCTCTATCAGTCTCTTCTTCTTTATGCTTTCTCTTTTTCGTTTCTCTCACCAACAAGAACATCAAAATAGAACAATTCTACCTCTTTTGATTTTCAACCATGAAAGTATCTTTTTCATCACCCAAAACTCGTCCAAGCTACACTTTAATCGACCCTAGAGATGCCATGCGTGGCTAACTAGGATGTGAAGAAAGCTAGAAATGTGTCGAAACATGTCTTGGGGAATCCAGGAGCGTCACCATCATCTCCCCACTCTTACAAGAGTAAAAGGGTAAATTTTCAGTAGAGTGTTAATCAGTTTCTAATTAATCCGAAAATTAGGGCTTCAAGAAGTAAAGGGGTTTTCAAAATTTCCAAAGGGGTTTTGCAATTAGAAGCATAAGAAAGGTTGTGCAAGAGTTTAATTGTGTCAAATTGGTTCGAGTCTCTTCCAATCGGAGTTTGGTGTATCCGGTGTTCATCCCACATTCGACCCCTATTTTCAATTGTAAGATAACTATTATTATGAACTTGATTAATAATTTTATCATTAATTCGAAATTTATTAAATTTTTGTGATAATGTTAACTGATGTATGCCGATATATTATGCAAGGAAGGTTGATACAAGTAATTTTTGTTGTTGTTTAGCGTGGTAAAAACTTAATAAAACCATTTGAAAACCTTTTGTTTGGCTAAAGTGGTATTCGGCTTATTCAGATGCTTAGTCGAAGTCTTATTCGACCCATTTTCTCACGTTTATTATAGTCGTATTTGATTTAATTCTTTTGATTATTAAGGTTTCCTCGACTGAGGTTAGACTCACTCGAGGAGTGGTGTTTTTTTTCATTCGTTGTGATGACTCGACAGCCAACACAAAACCCGTAAGGATAATGTTATTGTCAAGTCTAATTCGGATCGAGTTGTACTCGATAGACACGAGCTTAGCATGGCCACTATCCTTATGTTATCTTCTCAAAGTATATACTTGCATTATATTTTGATCCCTAGTTGTTAGAATTTGTCACGGTGGTCATTGTTTTGGCATACTAGTAGTAAGTCGATTTTTGTTGTTTCGTTGTGTGTTAAAAGAGGTGCATCTGCTTGCTCACTTAGAACCAAGGAAAACGCCCCAAGGGCATTTTTCTAATCGATTTAGTATTAGACCAGGTCATGGTCAGTAACTACTCGTAGAAATCCCCGTTTTGTGAAGTATTGGGTCTCGTTGAGTGCCCAGTGTTAGATGTCTTCGTTTAAGTTTACGTTTTGTTTATGTCAAAATGGTGTTAAAATACAGTGTAGTATGGCTAGTGTAGTATGGCTGGGTTAGCAATTGGGCTAGGAGGCCCCATTACCCCTAAGGGTGCGTTGGTTTTGCTATGTACCCAAGCCCAACCCAACTTCCATTAAAGTAAAGGTATATCAGGTTGGGCTGAAGCCCAATCTTGTGAAATCCGTTTGGTTTAACAGCCACTCGGGCACTAGTGTCCGTGTAACCTCGAGTCTCAAATATCGCCTCTTTCAAATTTTCTCTCATCTCATCCCAACATATATTCCATTTGCAGCATGACATGAATCGAACACAACTTCCACGCGACATATAATGTTAATGTTAAGCGAGAAATGAAATACACTTATGATTTGAATGAGGATTTTGAAATAAGAAAATTGAAATAAAATTTATTATCCCTATAATGATACGGGTTAACCATTTCAACCATATAAACTAAAATGAATTAACAACCGACAAACATATATACATTAGAGCGAGTAACCGATACATATCACAACAACTTTACAAAGGAAGACACATCTTTCCTATATTAATATAAAATACACTTTCCAACTATAGAAAACCGAGTTATAAATTATACAATTCTTGACATTTAGTCAAACCAGATATATAAAAAATCTTACTCAGGTTATATCAAAATTTTATAAACATATAATTTATACACAAACGAAATATATCGTATGTTATATAAGACGAGTTATATACAACCTTTGAAAACATATTAGTATTCAAAATATATATTTCAGTGATCTATCACATTTTCATTAACAATTGGAATGATTTTGATAACACCTACATCGTTTCTTTTTAGTACAAGATTTATTTTTAATACTTAACCATTCTTTTAAAGAAAATACGCTTAGTTCAAAACAAAGGTTAGTGATTCATGAAATGTATCTTGAAACTTACGGAGATTTTAATATATCAAATATATACAAGATAGGCTATACTTACGTTTTTCTAAATACATTTATCCTAAGATACTAAATGACATAAAAATATACATATATCTCCTTCGTTCAAACCACATGCGTCTCATAATATATGTACTTTTCTTTTTGGATATCGTCTTTCGGTTGTCATCAAACCAAAACCTCGTTCATCCTTGATATTCTTTTCTGCTTGTACCTTTCCATAAGCCAATGCACGCAAACTTTTGAAAATCTATTACCAAACTTAAATAATGTCACACAAGCAACAACAACAACAAACACTTGAAAACTTTTCTAAAACGTTATCGAGTCTTAAACCTGAATTAAAGACTAAATTGTCGTACTAAATTAGGTTGCGTGTTGGAACCGTGCACTGTCACTACTTGATTTATTTCACTTCATACTGCTAATTGTCAAGGTGAGTTTCATAGCCCCTACTTTTACTTATTTTATAACTATTTTGGGGGAAGATACATGCTCGTTTTACTTAAATGAATTTATTTACTGAAATTGTGCATTTCCATGCATACTATGCTTTATGATTGATATGATTTGTTTACCTACTATACTATTGAATGTTTTCTTGCAAACTTAATTGTTTAAAGTTACATAACACATAGATGTTTTATGGACCATACCAGAATGCTTGACTTTGAATGTTACGCAGCTTAGCCTAAGTCCTTAGATCCCAAAATGCCCTTTTCATGAACCGTCAATTCTGGAACGCGAATGTTATAAATAGATCTATTAGGGGTGACTCCCCCGTTTGGTTGGCCTCGCATGGGTCAAGGCGAAACGTATAGCATATCAGAATCAAGTGTATTGGGATAAACACTCGCTTTGGGCCACATATTAGTATGACTTCATTTTTCATACAAGAAACTGTCATAGCTTCGGTTGCATTAACTTATTGCTAGCGTAATAGATATACTATATGGCATTATATTCGTTGTAATGTACATATACCCTACTTATGGTCCACTAATAAAATTCTTTTATCTAAGGTAAACACAAATATTATGACATTATGCAAGACATAATGATCATCAAAACTAAATGTTAAATGGTATACTGAAATGCCATTTAAATAAACCTATGAACTCACCAACCTCGTGTTGACACTTTTTAGCATGTATTTTCAGGTTTTGAGGTGATAGCTTATCTTTGGAAGCCTTGAGGCAAAGGCATTGGCATGGTCATAGATTCTCTGATAAACTTAAATGGGGACCACTTATTTATGAGCCTATTTTCTGCACTAATCAATAATGTAAACATTGTTTCCAAAGATGAATAAAAGTTTCTTTATGAAAATCAGTTGTTCTATGCTCATGTTGTGATATCAATTTAGTAGCACCCCAAGACTAGTGTGCTTCCGCTGAGCCATTTTGGGGGTGTTACACGCCTCTGCCGAGGCAAAAGCAGAGTGGAAAGTTGAATACAAGCGTCATAATGAAGTGGGTTGTTTGATGTTGGGAATGATGACACCTGCTATACAAAATCAGTTTGAAAATTATTTCCCTTTTGACATGCTCAACCAACTCAGACGAATGTTTGAGAAACCACAAGCTATTGATATCTATGATTTGATTGATGCACTTCATAGCTGTAAGCAGGGAGATGGTAAACCCGTAAGTGCGCATGTGTTGGAAATGAAGGGTTACATGGACCAACTGCAAGCACTTGGAAAGATCTATGAACAGGATATTGCTATGAACTTAATCAATAGGTCCCTTACTAATTATTTAATGGTTTTGTCTGTAATTTCAATATGCATTGCGTGGGGAAGACAGTAACTAAATTACACGCATTGCTTCTTGATTACAAGAAAGGGTTACCACAAAAGGCCCCTACTCCCCAGGTACTGGCTATTCAGGGTGGTAGGATCAACAAGCCAAAACCGCGTACGAATAAGAAAGATAAAGGAAAGGGAAAGGCTGATAAGGGTAAACAAGTTATGGCCTATCAACCTGAACCTAAGAAATATCCTCATAAGAAGAAAGAGAATTCAAAGAAGGATCAGGCTTGCCACTACTGTCAAGTAGAGGGTCATTGGAAGAGAAATTGTGTTCTTTATCTCGATGATTTGCGAACAAATAAGATGAAGAAGTGCGGGTCCTTGAAGCCGGTTCTTGAGTAACTTATTTATGATTGAATTATTTACTCTAAATCATAAAATTAATTCACGGTTTATGATATTAGATGTGGTATTCACATTTTTAATACACTGCAGGGTTTAGAGTGGAAAGGAAGCTGTCTTATGGGGAGCAATATTTGCATGTGCGCAATGGAGCACCTGCAGTTGTTGAAGCCATAGGAGTGTTTAGTTTAGTATTGCCTTCGGGCTTAGTACTGTCATTGAACAAGTGTATTATGCACCTTCTATTATTAGAGGTGCTATTTTCTTTTCTGTTTTGTTGGATCTTGGTTTTAATCATACTATCACAAGTAATGGAATTTCAGTTTCTTTAAATGGTATTTTTTATTTTAATGCTATTACTGTGAATGGTGTGTTTGAGATTGATATGATTGGGAATGTATCCAGTAATAATAATTCGATGTTTAGCATCAATAAGAGAATGAATTTAGACTTGAATTCTTTATATATTTGGCATTGTAGACTTGCTCATATAGGCAAGACTCGCATGCAAAAGCTGCAACGTGAAGGGATTTTGAAATATATCAATGATGAATCAATTGATAAATGTGAGTCTTGTATATCTGAAAAGATGACGAAGAAACCTTTTCATGGTAATATGGAGAGGGCGTCTGTTCTACTTGGTCTAATTCATACTGATGTGTGTGGACCACTTACACATGTATCAAAGAAAGGTGCTAGCTACTTCTTAACCTTTACTGATGATTTCAGCCATTATGGTTATGTTTATTTACTTAAGAATAAACATGAGGTGTTTAAAACATTTAAGGTTTTCAAAGCAGAAGTAGAGTTGCAATTAGGAAAGAAGATTAAAGCTCTTCGATCTGATAGAAGCGGTGAATACTTAAGCCAAGAGTTTAAAGATTACTTAGCTGAGAATGGAATTATCCAGAATCTCACATATCCATATACTCCACAACAAAATGGTGTATCTAAGAGAAGAAATCGTACATTGTTAGACATAGTGCAATCAATGTTTAATGTTACTACTCTACCCTTATCCTTTTTCGATTATGCTTTAGAATCTGTAGTTCGTATTATAAATATGGTTCCCACCAAGAAGGTTGATAAGACACCATATGAAATATGGAATGGTAAAGCTCCTAACTTGTCTTATTTAAAGGTCTGGGGTTGTGAGGTGTATGTTAGACGTGACTCAACAGACAAACTCCAACAAAGATCTTTAAAGTATATCTTTGTAGGACACCCAAAGGAAACTATGGGTTACTAATTTTACTTTCCACCTGAAAATAAAGTAATTGTTGCTAGGTATGGAGATTTTCTTGAAAAGGATCTCGTATCTCAAGAATTCAGTGGGAAAGATTATGATCTAGAAGATGATCATAAAGATGCATTACATTATGAAAATACTAACGTGCTTTCGGTAGAACCTGATAGTCTGGGTCCTCCACCTGAAGTTGAAGTGGTTCCCATTCGTAGATCTGTAAGGACTACGCGTGCACCTGAATGTCTATGTCTTAACGTAGAATTTGAGGAAACTATATTAGCGGATCTTGGAGAGCCTGCTAATTATAGAGCTGTCATGGCTGATCCTTAAAAGGACAAATGGCAAGTACGCAATGAATGGAGAAATGCAATCCATGAAAGAAAATGAAGTCTGGGAAGAGGTCGACTTACCTCCAAATGCTAAGGTTGTTGGAAGTAAGTGGCTCTATAAGAAAAATACTGACATGGACGGCAATGTACACATCTATAAAGCTTGTTTGGTAGCGCAAGGCTTTACTCAAACCTACGGAGTTGACTACGAGGAGACCTTTTCTCCTGTAGCAGACATTAGAGCTATTAGAATTCTCATCGATATAGCAGCGTACTATGACTATGAGATATGGCAGATGGATGTCAAAACCGCCTTCTTAAATGGTCGCTTAGATGAAGACATCTATATGAAGCAACCTGAGGGGTTTGTGAACTCACAATTTTCAAACCGCGTATGCAAACTTCAAAGATCCATTTATAGATTGAAGCAAGCATCAAGGAAATGGAATACAAGATTTAATGAAGAAATCAAAAAGCATGGATTTGTTCAAAATCTTGATGAGCCATGTGTATATCACAAAGTTAGTGGGAGTGATGTAATTTTCCTTATCCTAAATGTCGATGACATATTAATTATGGGAAAAGACATTCCAAGTTTGCAAAGTGTTAAGTCATATCTTGGACAGTGTTTTTCCATGAAGGATTTAGGGGAAGTTGCATACATTCCGGGAATCAAGATCTACAGAGATAGATCAAAGTGGTTAATTGGTTTAAGTCAAAGCACTTACATTGATAAAATATTATAGAGATTCAATATGCAAAATTCCAAGAAAGGATATTTGCCGATGGAAGTAAAGCATGGCTTATGTAGCGATATGGGTGCTTCAACACCTGCAGAGGTGGCACGCATGAGTAAAGTTCCTTATGCTTCGACAGTAGGATCTATCATGTATGTTGTCTGATGCACAAGGCCAGATGTGGCGTTCGCTCAAAATATGACAAGTCGATATCAACAGAATCCAGGTAAACTTCATTGGCTGTTGTTAAACATATTCTAAAGTATCTTAGGAATACAAAAGAGTTTTTAATGTATGGTGGAAATCCATATACAAAGCTTGATGTTACAGGTTTTTGTGATGCGTCTTGGCAAAGTGATAAAGATGATACGAAGTCTCAGACGGCTTATGTCTTTGTCAATAATGGAGGAGCAGTAGACTGGAAGAGCAAGAAGCATAGTACAATAGCGATGTCTGCAACAGAAGCTGAATACATAGCTGCTTCGGAATCTGCAATGGAGGCTATTTGGATTAGGAAATTCATTTCAGGGCTTGGTGTTATGCCTTCAAATGATTTTTCTATTGATATGTACCGTGACAATTATGCTGCAATCATATTTTCCAATGAACACGAGTCATGAAGGGCACCTGACATTTTTTACAGAAGTATCACTATGTTCGGGAACAAGTCCGCGAAGGTGAAATAAATCTACTGAAATTTCACACAGATGACAACTTATTTGATCCTCTCACTAAGGTTTTACCTAGAGAAAAGCATACTGAACTTGCCAATGGCATTGGACTTCGTTTGGCTAATAGTTTCATGCATAACTGTGGTTAGTGTTTGGATAAAGGATATTGTAAACATTTATTATTTTTAATGAAATAAAGTATTGGTTATGTTTATGTTCATTCATAATATTGTTGTCTTATATTTGCATGTTTAATCCTTGAATAACTAAGTTATTCTAAATCGTCCGTTGTCAGTTCATGATATGGGAGTATCATTAAACTAATACAAATCTGAGTGATTTGGTAAAATATACTTGATTGTATATTGATGTTTTGCATGCCAATTTCAGATGATATTCAATGAATTGAATATAGGACGTATCCCAACTACATGATTATACTGTATGGATATTGTTATAAAGTAAATCATGAATAGCTATCCTTAGACTTGAGATACCATATAAGTGTCATGAATGAAGTGCACTTATGTGGAGCAACTTAATGCTAAACGTAACTGGTAGTCATAAGGGTTGTTTTCAGAAGTGTTGCGAAGTTTGTGAGTTATTCTTGTAGTCAAGATATAATTTTTTTTCCTTCAAATTTATTTTGGAATTTAATTCTGCTGGGCCCCTCGCAGGGTTGACAAGATGTTTGTGCGACCGCACCCAAGATCTCCCCTGAATATGTTCAGAAGATTTGGTAATCTTGCTCAATCACTTACAACGAGAAACAAAATGGTTGAATAAAGAATGAATTAAATCCATATCTTTATTTTACATGGTATTAGAAACAAAAGGATAAAAATAATGATGAATCATTACAAGGTTTTCCCAAGAGCCTTACTCGAGTCGTGCTAGAGGCATCGAAGTGTTGCTAGACGCTAACAGATGTGATCACACTATTAAGATATGTCCAAGTGTGAGTTGTTGGTTTTATGGACATAAATTAGTAGTCGTGAGTTAGGATCAAACTCGAGACCACGTGATTGCACACTTTATGTATGAGAATTAAAGTTTAATAATTAAATATAAAATGTTATATTTAGTTATTATTTACACGAAACGAATAATGAACGTTAAGTAATTAAACGTAATGGACTAATGGTCGTTAAATGTTAAAGGAAATGACTAAATATGAAATTAGATGTCAAGATGGTTCTAGAATCTCCTATGGGATTGAAACCGATCGGATAGGGGTTATGGGTTTCCTAATCCTACCCTAAATTGGACACTAAGTTTCTACAAATATAAATACAAGGCTTAGGGTCTTTGTTATTGACGATTGTACACATAACCTAAAACCTAAGCTTGTAGTTTCTCTCTTTTAGTCCAAATGATCGTCCCTTAACCTTTAGGGATCGATCACTTGTTTTTTTTCCTTAAGCAAAAGTTTTGTTTTTCATAAACTAGCATTTGCTTTAATTCTTTATAGTACGTGTGTACAAGAACGTGGTACTTACACACTATTGTAAGTATCTTGGATTGAATTGCAAAACCGGTAAGGGGCAATTCTTATAATCCTTATGAACCCTAATTAGGGTTCACATCAATTGCTAGTTTGAGAATTGATTCTTGTTTAGCTAGAATCAAAAGTATGCATACTTTTATGTTATGTTAATTAATTATTCATTATATGTTCCTATACGCATTCGCATGTGTACTTGATGTTTATTGTGTTTTAATTATGATTTTCATGTTATTAATATTCCAACAGTGGCATCACGAACCTTGTATAATGTGTAATTAATTACTAAACGCGTAAAAAATGGATATTGTATTGTATTAGTGATATGATTAATTCTAGGGTTTGGTTATTGTTTCAAAACCCTAATTCTAGGGTTAGGGCCATTTGCCCTAATTGTTTTAATAAAAAAAAATTATTCGACCCAAAAGTCATTCCATACATATATCCTTCTTAGCTATTTTCCGGTATATGATTATTTTATTTATTTATTTATTTATTTTAGAAGTAAGGCTTTTATTAAAACATCTTTTGAAATATATGGGAAGAAACCAAACACAATGAAGCTTCCAAGGTGGAAGCAAACTAAAACCCAAATGTGCGGCTTGTAACATTAAAGCACTACCAAAAACCTGAAAGACGTTAACTAAAGACTTCTCTCGAGGATTATATACCCATATAAACCTTTTTGCACCTATTCAAAATCAAAGAATAGATGTTTGTTGAATTTGTGAGAATGTGTCCTCAATAAAAATGTGTGTCTTTCTCATCATCGGAAGCATGGACCACCCGATTCCTTGAAGTGTTTATGATTTAGTAAAGAGTTTATTTATTTATTTTTGAGAGTTTGATATCATCAATTTGGAAGATGGCTTAAGATGAATCTTGAACCAAACTTAGAAGCTGGTTATTTTGATGTCCCAATTCTCGCTAGCCTTTGTTTTCTATTTACTAGAAACAACTTCAAATCTGTGTAACAGAAGGAGTGGAGTTAAAGCCAGGGCCAGATGGTTGGAGTTGGGCTCTTGAGAGCTCCGAAAAAATCTCAGTTTAATCTCTTCGGGTCAAATTAATGAAAAAAATCTCACATTATCTCATGAAAAAACAAGATGGAATTCTCTAGTTCCGAAGAAGGTGAACATTTTAGTATGGCGATCCGACAAAGATAGTCTTGCAACAAGATACAATTAGACAAGAGGTGTATTGACTTACATTCGATTCTCTACACAATGTGTGAAGAAGATGTTGAATCACTAGACAATTTGATGGGTCAATGCTCATGGTCTCCTAGCATATGGAATTTCATTTTCAAATGGTGGGGTTTCTCTCGATTACAAATGTGTTAGCAATTTTGTTAATCGTTTGAGCACCGAGAAAAAAAGAATGTTCTCACCATTTCATCTCGAATGCTTAGAAGCAGTCACATTCACCTCTGTTTGGCAGATTTTGAGAAGCAGAAATGATAAAATATTCTGCTTAAAAGAGTCCAACGGTTATGATATCTTCAAGGATGTCCAATCCTTATCATTTTGTTAGGTAAGTAATAGGTGTAAGAAGTTTAGATTAGATTGGGATATATGGGTGAAAATCCCGGTTTTAGCTATCTCTCCAATCGTATAATGTTCTTTTGTTTTTTTCTAACATCTTGCTAGATCTTTGTGTTCTAATAAAATTTCGCCGATCGAAAAAAAGAAAGTTTTGTTAGGAATTGGAAATTCCATGAGAAAGTGTCGGTCACCCCAATTATGGTCTAGCATATGTTAGCTCGTAGACTTGTAGTTATTTACGTTGTTTAGTAGTTAATTAGTTAGTTAGTAGCGTAGTTTAGTTTAGAGCAACACCGTGGAGGAAGGACGGGTCTTTACCACTTTGTATACCGATCACGGCCGTCGAGGAGGTCGTTTAGTTTGTAACCTATAAATACCCTCTACCTTCCAAGGTAGAGGGTTGGAAGTTCTAATCTAACCTTTTACACTTTTGTTTATCTCTCTAGAATTCCCTCTCTACTCTCTTCATCTCTCTAACCATGGCATTGATATACTATCATCATCCTAGACCACTCGAATCATCTAAACAACAAAATACTCGATCCTAACAAATGGTACAAGAGCCATGGTTATTGTGTTTTGATGATTTATTGTGGTTTGAATAGTGTTTGTGACTGTTTTTTTTTTTTTTTGGTGGTCGGAATTTTTCCGTCTATTATTTTGGTCATAAACAGTTTTTAACAGTTTTGATGTATCTTTATTTGGTCTAATACTAAAAGTCTTTTGGGTTATTCAAAGCTTATCATCTGTTTTGGTGTCCATTTTTGTTGGTCCAAACAGCAGTAAAATACGTGACTTTTTGTTACCAAATATGTGTTCTATCATGAGGTCAAACCATCAGATTTGTGAAGTCAAACTGGGTCAAAAAGAAGAGTTATTTATGCAGTTTTTCTGGGTCATTCTTCATAGCGAGTTGTTATGTTTCTTCATAGCGAGTTGACAAAATGCTTTTGAGATTTTGTCTTTTTCAGTAGCGACTAACCTGTAAAGCAACTTATAATGGTAGCGAGTTATAATGTTTAGCGACTTGTGGTTATTTGACTATTGAGTCAAGTAAAAGTTATAGCGACTTGTCATGAAGTTGCTATAGCGACTTGTGTGTTGATATTAAAAATGTTAGCGACTTGACTCTTAAAAACAGAAGCGACTTATGTTTATAAGTTAGCGAGTTGTGTTTTGAAGATGTAGCTACTTGACTCATGGTAGCGACTTGACTCATGGTAGCGACTTGACTGATTTCAACTAGCGACTTGTCTGATAAGAATAAAACAACAGAAAGGAAGAAGAAGAGTTTGACCATGACCTCACAACCTTAACATCAAAACAGATCTGAACATAGACCACAAAACCATATACCAGAACTCACACAACTCGACCTTAGTTTCAAAACATCATCGGTACAACATCAATTGAAACTGAAAAAGACCATGAACAAGGGTCAATCTCAGCCTCATCAACTTTAATCCATATCAAAACATCAACAAAAAATTATTCCAGTTCTAAGACTCGAAACATATCCAGACTTCGATACATAAATGACAAATTGATCTCAGATTTCTCTTTAGTCATTATCTACACTTTGTTTAAAGTCAAAAGCAACAAGAGACTATCATCATTAATCATTGTTGAAGCATCACTTCTTGATTTAATGTTCGAATCTTAAAGAGTGAACAAAACCAAAAGGTTTCATTCAAACTTTCATTCGTTAATTACAAAAACGAAAATCAATATGTTTAAAACCTACCTGTATATTAGGATGCTCTTCAATCTCACCATCCCTGTGGCTTAGATAACATGCTCAAACCATCCCTGTGGCAAGCGAACACCAAAAAAGAAAAATACATGTTCCTGTTCTCGTTTTTGTTTGTTCGTTAAGGGACTCATCGTCATGAGTTTGTGTGGATAATAGATTGTTTGATGTGAACAAAGAATTGTATGAGTACTTTGTGATACTGCCTTCGTTTTGTGAGATAAAAAGATTGGTAGGCGTCTGAAATATGAGAGAGTTTAGGGTTTGATTGTATTTAGGGTTGGATGTGAGATATTCGGTTTAATATACCCCGAGGAATTAGGGTAAATGCTTTTGGACCGGGCCTGATATTGAATTATGATGAGTCGTGGGCCTCAGGAGGTTATAAGAATTGAATGGGCCGAGTATCTCTTCTACTGGATCAGGCATGATAGTGAGCATATTGGGCCTTGGAGAAATGTTTATTACTGGTTGAAGCTATTGAAAAATGTTTGATATTTAAACGTTTTTATAAACGTGAATGTATGTGAATAATGTGAGATAATTGTCACTTATTTCACCACGGTTATGCTGTGATTGTATCCGAATTTGAGTAAGTTTGATGAATTTTGACATGGGCCGCATTATTATTGTTTCCTTCGTCTTGGGTTGTGAGTATATTGGACTGAAACATTGATAACTTTGTTATGATTTGAACCGGACTTCATGTTGGGCTGTGAATTCTTGCTTAAAAGAGTTATCAAAGTGGGCTTAATTTTCTTTCTTACATAACGTTGGAATAAATTGGATCGGGTTCAAGGTTGCAGTTGAGCTTCTCAAATTTGGATAATATATATATGTGATTTGATATTATGAGATTCTGAGATTTGGATAATATGAGGTTTGACAATGAGATATGTCAAAGAGATTTGTTGACGATGAGAATTGATGATATGATTTGATGTATTATACGGTTTGATACTTTGGCGTATACTTTTTAACGAAGAATATTGTGTCACAGCTTGAAGTGTTTTGTTAATGTTGACTACGGGGTTGTTTGGACGGTATTTCTTATATGGATCTGAAGTGAAGTCTTCCGGGCGCGTTTACTTAATTCGTCTTCTTTCTTTCTACCCTTTCGCGAAGATGATTTGTTTGGGCGTTTACTGAATGTGATAAAGACTTGGCTATTTAGTTACGTTTGTGATTCTTTCTCACTTTACCCACAACGTAGCTATCACTTCGGTGTCTCATGCAGTTGAGAATACGTCAAGAGGTTTTGTACATTGGGTACACCGTTTATTCTTCACAAGGATTAGTACAAGTTTAAGTAACAAATCTGGGGAATTTCACTTCATAATCAAGTTTGGCATATCGGGTTTACTTCACCTTGTTGTCACTGCAATAGCAGACAGAATGCGTGAATGATGTGTTTACCAAAGTGTTTTTTGGACGGTTGATGATTTTGTTGATGCTGGATAATGACCGTGATGAACCACGCATGTTCCCCTAAAACAGATATTCACTGAAACCAAAATTGTCATAACAAATTCAAGCTGACATTGTTTACGGTTTTGTCTTGATTTTTGTAAAATCCCGCGAAAGAATCTATTTCTCGGTTTAAATCATAGACTTGTAAAATCCCGTGACAATGGAAACATCCTGGTAATTGTAAAGTGCATTTCCGGATCTATCTTACGGTTTATTCTTGGTTTTGTAAAATCCCGCGAAAGAAACTATTTCTCGGTTTAAACTACAGAATTGTAAAATCCCGTGTTGATGGCATCATCCTGGAGAAAGGGAAAGTGTAATTCTGGATCTTATTAGATGCTGGTGCTACGATTTCTACTTCGAAAAAGGGATAAAAGGGTATACTTCATGAATTGGATGTGTGTTTGGATTGTCCTCATGGCAGTTTGGCTATTACAAGGTTTTACGGGGTTACTTGCTTTTAACCATGGTCGGGATGAAACCATTATCAAAGTTCATTCAAATGTCAAAGAAGGCTAGATTTGTGCTGTGAACTAGAAGATGTGACAACGGTGTTAATTCACTAATATTTATTTGAGGTTGAAGTGAAATATCACGGGCGAGTGTACTTAGTATCTGAAGGTATCGGGGATGGTTGGATGAAGATTCTTCATGATCCTTTTTTGAGCTTATTATCAAAAAACGAAGAATTGGAAATCTATTTATTGTTGGGTGACTTTTTCCTTTTCTTTTACCACTTGGGGGAATCGGGCTCTTACCACCACAAAATAACTATCACTTTAAGGAGTTACGTTGTAGTGCTCAGTGTCACATTCAATTGTGGATTTTCAAGAGGTGATGTACGTCTTATACTTGATGGTTGGTTGGATGAAGAGTATAGAGTACTTAGAGATTCAATGGAGGATGAAGTCTCGGCACAGCTCTTTGTTACATATGTGCAAGTTTAAGTCACGAGTTCGGGTTAGTTTACTTCAGGGTCAAATTCATCATATTGGGTTTTCTCCATCAGCTGTCACAACAAAGAGCCTACAGAATGATAATAGGTTGATTACAAGTTTTGCCAAGAGAGGTTGAAAAGAGATTATGACGTTTGAACACAACAGTTCAAGCCTCGTTCTCTAAAGAAAAGAAAAGTGTACGTTTCAGTGCGCTTTATCTTCAAGAAGAAGATAAATCTTCTTATGACCAACAGTTCAAGCCTCGTTCTCTAAAGAAAAGAAAAGTGTACGCTTCAGTGCGCTTTATCTTCTGAAGAAGAGAAATCTTCTCACTAATGACCATTCTCAACAACATGCTTCATACTTTTTCCACGCGCTTTCAGTTATCAAGTGAACCGGACTACCGATGATTGTTTTCTTATTCTACTTGCTCAACTATAATGACGATGGCGACATCACGTGCTAATTTTGCGGGGGAGAAGTGTGAATAGAACATTTGGATGATATTCACTTATTCAATCAAGAATGGCAACTCCGTATGCAATTCTTGAGGGGGGAAGAAGTGTGAAGTTACTGCATGGTTGATTGATTTCTGAGAATAAATGGTCAAACGGCTCCTAACTCATGTAAGAACCGAGCTTCTTCTTATCGGGTCATCTTTACATGGTGTTTCTTCTATGAGCCGTTGGTTGACATCTTCACATGGGCTGATATGATTAAATGACAAAGTGCTTCTAGTTGCTGGGCTGATTTCTTTGATGAACATCTTTCTATTCTTGTTTGATTGGGAGGGATTTTAGTTAAGGAGATTTGCTACATATAAGGTAATTGGAATGCATTTGGTGAGATGAAGATATTAACTATCTAATCCCCAACTGGACAATCTTGAAGAAGGTCGAGTCTACAGTCGGTTCTACATTTTCTGCTATATGTTAGAAGACTAAAGACGAGTTGCATTTGATTATCCAAAGAATTCTTCTTAATCTGGGCATTTATCAAACAGGTTGTCGGTTTAGGGGAGAGCACTAATTGGGGGAGGGTGAAATGTCTGATTTAATCCCCAATTAGACTTGCTCACATTCTGCAGCAAATTGATTCTCACAGATACATAAAATTGGCTAATGATGTTCTTCTCAAATGATTTCTAGTACATGGGCTTACAATGAGTTGCTGATTACAGTATCAAAACCAGCAAGGGGGAAGGAGACACACATCTAAACACAAAGCGAGTAAACTTGATGAACTTAATTCTTCTAAGTCATTGAAGATATCCCGGGAAGACAAATGTCATGACCGCAGAGAAACTCAAGGTTTGACTCATGGCGTTTAGTGTTATTATTCCAACTATGTGGGGTAAGAGATGGAAGAGTTAGTTTCTGGAGATAAAAGAGGTACACAAGTGTGTGATGATGTTAATGTTATCACAATCATCTGGGGAGAGAGATTGTGTACATTGGGGATGCTCAGCTGCTTCACTTGAGGGCTTAATCAGTAATTCAGAGATATAATCACTTATCCCGGAGTTGACATCCGCAGAGATAGTCCTCCGCAGAGATAATCAGTGATTCGGCCAGCTTATTCAATGTTATCGGTTATTCTCTCTTTGGGCATTCGGGTACTTCGGGTTCTTGAGCTTCATACACTTTCTTCAGGGGGAGAGAAAAGTATACATAGGGGTTATTCTTTGGCTATTGGACTTAATCTGCTACTTCGATGGTATAAGTTTCTCTGTCTTCGGGTATATGTGTATTCGGGTTCGTGAGCTCTAGTCTAAGAAACTGACTGTATCAATTCATCTACTTGGGGGAGGTGGTCTCTTGACACCTTTGGGGATGCATCGCTTCAGACTTCAGTGGAAAAGGAATTTGAGAAGATTATTTATGAGTGGGATGATACGTTGTTGTTCTTGTTGATGATATAACCCTGAACGAAGAATCTCGATTATTGTTCTTAAAAGGAGCAGCGGGATGTATGATAATGGTGTGCTTCTCTGTGTACCTGGCTAAGGCAAGCTTGAAATAGAGCTTCGAATCTGCTCATCTAAAGGATTTTTTGGTTTGGAGGGAAGCTGCCAAAGTCTCACTTTCAGAAGGTTCAATTTCTCTCAATTCAGGACCCTCGAAAGCTTTGGTGGTGAATGTTTAAGAGATGATGACTTCTATCTTCTACAACGGGGCTGCTCGATATCCTTATCTCGGTACTCGTATCATCATCTTCTTAAATTATATCATCTACTCTATCTTTGTATAAATTTATTAAAAAGCAAAATACAAAAATATAAAACCAACAAAAAGAAAATAGAAAAATATAAAACCAACAAAAACCCATAAAAAATTAGAAAATTTGAAAAATACTAGAAATATGTTTTCTCTAGACATGTCTTCTGGTATCGATAACATCTGCGGTCTTAGAAATGTCATTCAATAATGGCATGGGACCATAGATGAAGTTCGAGCAGGAGGTGTAAATATTTTTTTCCAAAACATGTCTCAAAATATGGCTTCATACGATTATTTCAGACTGTAACCGCTTCAAAAATTGGCTTGCTTGATTATTTGTTGACTGTAGCGCTCAAACCATGGCTTGCTATTATTTTCGATAGCAACCCGCTCTTCAAGGAGGAAAAGTGCTGCGCTAAACCAATTTTCTAAAAATTTCGTGCACTTATCCTAAAACAAAATGAGGAAAGTATGTCGAAGGACTGCTGTTCCTACACAAATGTTTTTCCGTCTAAAATTCTTCAAAAAAATTATTGTTGTTTTCTAAAATGGTGGTAAATGTGTTGCTTGAAAATCAATCAGATTCAATGTTTTCGGAAAAAAAAAATTGAAAACTCAATCAATGACTTTAGCGCTTTTAAAATTTTCAGAAAATGAGTCATTATTTGAGGGGGAGAATGTTTTTCAAATTTATATCATCTATCGGACTTATCTAATTATCCTAAATGCTTAACTGAAAAATGATGTTAACCTACGTTGAAGGACTAGGTGCCTAGGATATGATTGTTAGGATTAGATGATTAAAGTTTGATAAACACATTATTCCCATACCTTTTATGATATGATTGATATGTTGGATTGACTTTTATTAGTCGATTGCTATTTGGGTGTTGTCGACCACCATATATCTGCTTGTATGTCCACTAACATATGCAGATAAGATGGTTTATAAGATTGTTCCCGATCCGGATCCCACAAAAGAAGATGATTGGATGCCGAATGGAAAGGGTAACTACTTCTTGGGTCGACAAAAGAAGAAACAGAGTATAATTTGACCTCTATGGAGAGTTGGCATGAATGCAACGTCAGAGGTCTCACTGCATCAGCAGATTGTTTTCTTCAGCATCAAATGAAGAAACGGAGCTTAATTTGACCTCTATAGAGAGTTGGCATGACAAATGCAACGTCGAGGAGTCTCACTGCATCAGCAGACGGTTTTCTTCCTGCCATACAGCAACAACAGAAGCTTCTGAACCACCTAACGTATCTTGTGCAGGAAAAGTAGTGAATGATACCATTTTTAAACAATTTTGAATAAAATTGATTAAATTGCTTTGAAAATAGAAAATATTGTTTTGAAAATTAACTGGACTTAATTTTGAAAATCACCGGACTTCATTTTATCAAAACTTAAGTCACTCAATCATCGACTACGGTCATCGATTGAGGGGGAGAGTGATTTAAAATAAAATATTTTCAAACGATATTTCTTCACAAAAGTTCCGATTTGTACGAAATAAAGTGGTGATCTAAAGATTTAATGTTATGTCATGGTATGATTTTCTTTAAAACTCAAAGATCTTTCAAAATGAAATTTTTTCTGTTCTTGTTTGATTGTGAAATTGTTTTATTTTACCTAAAAGATCTCTTAAAACAATCATACCTGACACTAACAATCTTTAATGTCTTAAAATAGTCCTTATCTGTCATTTTTCAAAATCAAATCTTGCCACGTCTTTCCCCAAATTTTTCTAAAAGATTTAAATCAATTGGGATCACAAATCTCAAATGGTTTGATATTTTTGATCGGGGGAGAGATCGTGATTTAAATCTCAAATATGTTTTAGTCCTTTAAAGGCACTGCTGACTCCATGTGCCAAACGATTTCAATATATGATGCACATGTTGAGGAGGAGCAGTTATCCAAAAACAAGATGAGTATTTAAACCAGGCCATATTTTCTCCCATGTTTTCTAAACCTGATTAAATCACTTGAGATCCAAAATCTCAAAGGGTTTGATATTTTTGATCGGGGGAGAATTTGTGATTTAATAATGAAATTTGATAAATGATGATCATTTTGATTCAAAGTGCAAGTTCTCTCTAATATGTGCCAAACTCTTTCATATATCGATGCACATATTGAGGGGGAGCGAATGGTTTCTATTGGCAATCGTGAAAAGTACTTCAAAAACCTCTTGCCTCTATGTGATAAAATGATTTCAAATATCCTACGCACATATTGAGGGGGAAAATTTACCAAAGAAATTCAAATGGATTTTTCTACGGAAATTGTGATTAAGAATATATTTCAAAGAACTCTTGCCTCTATGTGCTAAACAATTTACTAATCATATGCACATGTTGAGGGGGAGCATTTCTAAATTATCAAAACTATTAAGGTACAAAATGTTTTGATTTTATATCACAAGTACCTTGATTGATTTTTCAATTGGTTTCAAGAAGGAAAGAACAATAATATAAGACCGACCAATTTACTTTATGCATGGTGATATAAGGATGGTTAGGTATTCGTTCCCACGATCCGAGGCTAGGAGGGATCTACCAGAGGATAATCCACTAGATAGTGTAGAAGTCCTTAGGTATGATGAAAAAAGGAGAAAAGTGAGATATGGGAAGATTGCGGACTGAGATAGAGCTAGAACTGGAATAAACCCAACAAGGTCCTAGTTATGAAGTCTTGGTAAGCACTGAAGGGGTTGAAGAATGAAAAAGAGATGAATGTGAAAAAGGGTGAAAAGAAATAGCCCTCCAATAATTCAACCTTAGGGCAGAAACCGGGTTCAATTCATATGCTACTGGTGGTTACCAAGGTAACACTGGTATTGAAGACAAGACGTCATGGAACCAGTGACGCACTGCACTTAACTTCCCAAGCTACTCAAGTTTCTCTTAAAAGAACTTGTTTCATTCTCACAGGGAACCTACATAATCTATCGACCTTCTCTTAGAGATTGTTGATATTGAAGAAGGAGACCCTCTCCCTAGTCTCCGGCATAGGAACAAAATGTGCACTTTTGAGTCTAGAGCCAAGAGATCATCCACAATATCTCATTAGGACACAAAAATAATGAAGACTTACTGTTTCACACAATGTGGAAAGTAAGTATATATTGAGAGTCCTACGCATTATCCTTGTGGTATTGCCAGAAAATCCGAGTGATATATTAAATATATTCACGATGAAGATAGAAAGCCTTCTAGAGCCAACATCAAACAAGCTCTTGGTGGGTGACATGTGAGATCTTTGATAAAGATCAAACTTGTGACAACTAGATAGAAACAATGGGGCGATTCACTCGTGAATCAACCTTGGTCCAGGAAATGAATTGACGAATACTTTTGGAAAAACCGTTTGATGTGCAAATCTTCTTTTCTCTAGCACATCGAATGTGTATTCATATTTCAAACTCAAAAAGTATATCTGATTGAAAAAAAAATACTTTTGGAAAAACCGTTCGATGTGCAAATCTCTTCTTTTCTCTAGCACGTCGAATGTGTATTCTTTTCAAATACAAAAAGTATTTTTGATTAAAAATTGATCTTTCTTATAAAACCTTCGTCGTATTGCAAAACTCTTTCTTCTAAGCAATACGCGATTGTTTTCAAATCAATTTTTCATCAATAAGTGAATCTCAATTCATTTGGTTCACTCACTCCGTGTTGTCTTCTTTGAGACATTTCGGTTTGAGAACAACTAGAGCAGCTGCGAAACCCTGTCAAGGAGATTCTTAGGAATCCTACCTGATCACAGGCAGTACTTGTACAGATCAACGGGGAACCGTGGGCCGTGTACCTCAATTCAATGAAAGTGATCAAAGACACTTTCGTATGTTTTATTGCTAACTGTTGTTTGCAGGTACATTTGGACGGTTGCAGCTGATCGATATTGAGAAGTCAATCCAAAGCCGCATGCTCACAGCATCCACACTTAATTGAAGAAATCATGACTTGTGCATATCTACAAAACCTGGCTCTGATAGCTGCAAATATCATGAACCAGTAAAGATTCCGCTACTCTGATGAAAAGATGTCATGATCCAGAAAGTGTGAGCATGTCGGTCCGAAAGTCACAACTTCACATGATGGCAACACAATAAAGGGTGATCCAGAGATTTTCTGTGGCTGATGATCTCAATGAAAGCTCGAAGATCATCAAAGATGTGGATCAGTTCAAATACCTCCACTGAAAGTACAAAACTATGGGGACTTTGAAGAATCGCTACTAAAGCACAAAGATTGCAGAAATTGAAGAATTGAAGTCTACGAGCTCAGAACTAAAGACAAAGATAGAAAGCTAGGATGCAAAATGTATTTCATGGGGTGACCTCCCTTAGGGGGAGATTGTTAGGAATTGGAAATTCCATGAGAAAGTGTCGGTCACCCAAATTATGGTCTAGCATATGTTAGCTCGTAGACTTGTAGTTATTTACATTGTTTAGTAGTTAATTGGTTAGTTAGTTGGTTAGTTAGTAGCGTAGTTTAGTTTAGAGCAACACCATGGAGGAAGGACGGGTCTCTAACCACTGTATACCTGATCCACATGCCGTCAGGAGGTTGTTTAGTTTGTAACCTATAAATACCCTCTACCTTCCAAGGTAGAGGGTTGGAAGTTCTAATCTAACCTTTTACACTTTTGTTTATCTCTCTAGAATTCCCTCTCTACTCTCTTCATCTCTCTAACCATGGCATTCATATACTATCATCAACCTAGACCACCCGAATCATCTAAACAACAAAATATTCGATCCTAACAAGTTTTTATGGCCAAATGGTATTTATTTTTTAGTCGTACTAATAAACAACGAAAGAGACACTAAAACATACTTTTTTTTACATTATTGCAAGTCCTTTTTAACTCGTAGCTACATCAAACCACAATGTGAGAGACAGTGTTTGACTAGTTGGCATTGTGTATCAAGACATTTTTTTTAATTCCAACCATTGCTCACTTTGTTAAAAACTACAGATCTAACCCAAAATCACAACCACAACATAACAAAGTCACCCAGCCAACCATCCCTTGGTGAATGTTTTTATTACTAAAAGATTCAAGAAGATGAGTCTACAAAATGTGTGCTCACCAAACAAATACAAAGAAAACAAGATTGCCCCCTTCAGAAAGATTCAATCTATCTCATTACAAGAGTTCAATACAAACAACCTCACTACAACCACTCAATCCTATACTAACACTATCGCACTTATACCAAATGATCAAGATGATCAATAAACCAAACCAAGCTGCACAGACTTGAGAGAGGGAGAGCGATTTCTTATGTGTGAGAGAAAACAAAATGACTTAATGAACTAGGGTTGCAGATGAGATGCTTATATTGTAACACCCCAACCCGACATGGGTCAAAATATCACATTATGGTGTCATACAAAGCATATAAACGTAATCAGAAGTCTTATTAAATAAATTACTAAGTCATATAAACGAATGACTTTAAAAGGAAATACATACTCCAATATGTCTAAAAGAAATGAAATATCAAAACAAATGTTCTTCAAAATGAGTCCAAAATGATAAAGGGAAACTAGGATCGATTCACTCAAATGCTCTAACTCTCAGCCCATCAAAGCCCAGCATCCATTTGGTACCTGCCGCATGGAAAAGAAAATGCGGCTGAGCTTAAAAAGTCCAGTGAACAGATATGACAAAATGAAAGCAAAAAATAATAAAAATACAAAAATGAATCAAAGGAAACTGATAACGAAATCATAACGAATGAGCACAACGAGTCTATGAGGAACCTACAGAACACACTATTAACAGATATCCAGAAGGAACAGAAATCAAAGGAGACCAAAGCAAAGCAACACATCAGCGGACAAATATAAGCACATATAGAATATCCAAAACATACAAGTACTGAAACATAATTAAATAGGATTTGATGAACAATATCATAATCAAAACAAGTAACCAAACAGTGTACATGCATATCAGCCAGAGAAAAAACTAAACATAAATTTGGAAACACAAACAAATCATAAATACAAGCTAAGTTGAATTCTATAATCATACAGAAGCAACTGAACAGAATGTAAGCATGACAATCACACAAGTCAGATAATTAGCAATTAATAAGCTGAGTAACTATAAAAACAAACAGAAATACTAACAGAAGTATAAGCATGTTAGTTGCATGTATTAGGTAGGAATACTGAGCGAACATCATAATTAAATGAAGTAATTGAACAAGAATATAGCATGGCAACTAAACAAATCAACTAAACCGATAACATAAGTTGAACCAAATTCCATCATCAAACAGTAGCATGAACAGGAGTGTAAGTATTGCAGATCAACAAGTCATGTAAACATCAATTACTATGCTGAACCAATATAATAAGCAACGGAAAATACCAAATAGAAGTACAAGCATGGTAGTCATAAATAGCATATAGGAATACTGAATGATAATCATAGCCCACAGAAATAACTAAACAAAGGTATAACATGGTAAACGGATGAGTCAAATAATTACATACTAGCATGGCAAACGGATGAACCAATTAGGCAGATAATAGCATAGTAAATGGATGAATCAAATGATCATATAATAGCATGGTGAACAGATGAATCAAGTAATTATATATTAGCATGGTAAATAGATGAATTAAACAATAACATAATAGCATGATGAACGGATGGCGTGGTAATCTGAAGTATAAGCTTGGTAGCCAAAAGAAATGGAGTGAGAGTATAGTAAATCAAATGAACTGGAGTATAGTATGGTAGTCGGATGGATCACATAAGGGTATTGGGTTACTATGTAATAAAATGAATAAATGAATAAAGTATGGCATAACACCCATATGAATAAGAATGTCAGAAATCACATAGTCACAAAATCAGAATACTGCCCACGAGCTTAAATACTAAAGGAGATACTCCAATAGCCACATATCAAATCATATATCATAATCCGTCAAATCATAAGTGTACAAGGATGGGAGACCTCTCAAGTACCAAATGGAGTATCTAGCTCCCAAATGTGAGGGGGGTGTATTGCATACACTCACCACATCACGAAAACAAATCAAAGTATCTAGGATGCATCCACACGCTCCCTACAAAAAAAATCAACTATACATATGCCAGTTCGATACTGTACATATTTATTCATAATGGCCAAGTGATCACATATATCATATCATATCATATTGAAAGGGAACGCCGTGGACTAATCACACTGCCACCGATAGTGTCATGCCACTGGTGCATCAGTGACATGGTCATGGTACCTCCATGACTAGTTAGCTCGGGCAACTGAACAGAACGAATGATATCAAAGCATATCCATAAACTTATCATATCCAAACAGATCATATCAACATAACGAAATCATATCGAAGCAAAGGATATCAAAGAATGTCATGGCAAACGATTATCAAATCAGATGATCATATCTAGGGGTGTTATATCGGGTTGGTCGGGTCGGGTTGTTTCGATTTTTGGTGTTCTAGATATTGACCCTAATCCGACCTTATAACAAGTCGGGTTATCAGGTTTCGGGTCAAAACGGGTCGGGTTGAATCGGGTTGGGTTGTCGAGTTGTTATCGGGTTGTGACGAGTACACTGTCCTACTGATTTGCAAAGCACAATCTTGGATTGGTGAGATTAATATCACAAGATTATTTTAATATATCATCCTTAAAACTAATCAATCTTTCTTTTTCCTTAAAATAAGCCCACGTTAGAAACTATTGCGTTTTGTTGTCGTACATTTGATGAATTGTGATGCTGTTGTTTTGGGCATGGGTATCATGCCTGTTATTGGATTTTTAAACCGTATTTGAATAAGAAATTTTGATGAGATACTGGTTTTTTGGTCCTATATGATGTGCTTGTCTTTTAAGAATGATGATCTGTGTTAGTAATTCTTTTCAAGTTGAATGTATTTGTATTATGATTATGACTTCGAAAAGATTATAGAATATTTACTATGGGATGTTATAGTGCTCTATATTGTGCCTTTTCATTTTTTTGGGTTTACTTGCTTTGTAACAGGTATTGTCGTTGGCCTTTGGCGCCATTAATAATTCACTGCATATGGTTTTAGGATTTGTACTCTGCTAAAAGATTAGTATCTAACTATCTATGCTTTTTAAATTTATGGTATGCTATAAGTTTAGATGCTGATTGTAGGAATTGAGTTGTAATCTACCATGTTAATCAACTTGAACGAGGAAGAATTATACATTTATCAGGTTATCGGGTTGAACTCGAACCCGATAAAGTATGTAAAATATAACCCTAACCCGAACCTATAAGGCTATCGGGTTGGTCGGGTTGACCCGATAGACCCGATAAGCCGAGTTGAACCCAACCCTATAAGGCTTTATCGAGTTCGGGTCGGGTCGACCCATTTGACACCCCTAATCATATAAAAGTGAATCATTTCAAACGGAATCATATCAAACGAATCATATCAAATCAAATCAAAGCGAATACGAATCGAATATCGAATACGAATAAGAGTCATGAGAGAAAGAAATGTCATTACTGAAATGACAGAATATATGTACCTTAAACTACAATTGAAACCACATCAGAAACACAAGGGTCGGAAGTTACTCCTTCTTCAGCGAATCTACACGAATTAAGGATCCTCTTATTGATTATGAACCATTTCATAAGTTATTGCTGATTCAGTACTGTGATTGACATATTCAGGTTGTTCCTGCTATTTATAGCAACTTCTCATATTTAGTAACTTTACATATATAGCAACTTTCCATATCTAGCAACGTTCCAAATTTAGTAACTTTCCAATTTTAGTAACTTCTCATAATTAGTAACTTTGGTAACTTCAAGTGATAATTCACAGTTAATCAACTTAGGGTTTACAAGTGATATTAGGTTAACATATGTCTAAAAGTATCCGTACTTATATTTCAAAAGTAATAAAAGCAAAAACACATTATTAGTGGTTAAGCTAAACCAGAACCTTAACTTAAGTTCTATTTCAGATTTTATCACGTTCTAGTCCAATTTCTTACAAATTTAATGGCCTATCGAAAGAGGTCAAATAATTCTGAGAAAATTCCCAGGTGATACCATATCAGTTAGGTAATTTCACAAATTTTTGCAGATTTTATTTCAAAGCATAAGTATAGTTTAAAAATTCATTTTTCTAGACCTGTCCAGAAAGTGCACAGGATGTATACCCCAAAAGTTTACATTTATTAGACCCACTTGAACACCTCATAAAAATCCAAAAAAAGTTACAGAAGCGTCACATAACCTAAACATCATCCTTGTAAAAGGAGAGCTCTTAACTTCCTGTGGTTTGAAAACTAAAAATCAAAAATGTCGACTGATATTAAGTTTTTAGAACTCAGATTTGACACATGATTCCATAAAATTCAAAAACACGACCAAAACAACTCCAATTTCATCCAAACCAATTGGAAAACTTCAATAGGACATTAAACTAATTTTTCATGCAAAATTTCAGAATTAAACACTTATGAGATTTAATTTAATAAGCACACCCAAATGACTACAAAACTGTCCCATTTCAAAACCCATTTAAAACCATCATATAACATGTTTACTTTATACCAACGCACATGAGGATTATATATTACATAAGACTTGTATTTAACATTGTTATATCAGATGTTTAAACTTAGATTGGTTCAACCATACATGTAAACACACCACGATACACAATTCATTCACTCCAAAGATTTACGAGCCGAACCCATTTAAAACTCCCACATAAAATCATACAAGCTCTCATTTAAGCAGCCTAGGGTTTCTTATCTTTTTACGCCTCATTAATGATCATTAAATACAGATTTTTAGGGCTTGTTAGGTGCACTATAGGTTGATTAAGAGCTGACCAAAACCACAAGAAATCAGTCCACAATCACACGACACAAAACATCATATACAACACGACACAAATATGTCACAAGGGCGTGTAATATATGATTATGAGTATGATTTTATGTGATATAAAATGAGGCATAACATTCAGCATATAACATGATTCAAGGGTCTTCTTAGCGAGATACAAACTCTTGTTTACATAAGGTCATTAGTCGAACAGAAGCACAAAGGAGACAAGGGAAAACCTGTGTGTCGACTTGAAACAGAAACGAATGGGAACAATTCTTAGTGCTCATATAAATCACCAACCTCCAACGATTAGTACTCATTCTCTTCTTCTTCTTCTTTTTTTTCTTGGTAAAAGGTGTATGTGTGTGTGAGTTTTCTAGTTTCTTTTGGATCGATGCATAAAGGATAGGAGAAAAGGCAATATACGTCACACATAAAATAGGTAAAGCGTGTAGATGATTTAGGAAACTAGTAATTTAATTAAGCGTGATTTGATCTGATATGCGTGATAGAAATACTTAATCCCTTAGTAAATACATCTGCCACATTATTAGAAGATGAAACTTTTAAGCTTTTTATAACTCCAGAAGAAACTTTTACCTTTACTAAATGCAAATCAATTTCAAAATGTTTGGTTTTCTCATGAAAAACCAGATTAGAAGCAATTTGGATAGCATAACAACTATCACAAAACCTATTTGCAGGTAACACAATATCTATTCCAAGATCTTTAAAAAGTTTAACTATCCAAACAAGCTCACAAGTAGTAGATGTTAAGCACCTATACTCAGAAGATCTAGAAATAGTAGCTTGTTTCTTGCTTTTCCAATAAATCAAGTTATTGCAGAAATAAACACAAAATCGAGAAACATATTTTCTAGTTACAGGACACTTAGCCCAATATGCATCTGAGAAAGCATATAAATTAAGCTTACTACCATGCTCAAATTGAATACCTGTACGAGGAGACTGCTTCAGATACCTCAAAAAGCTAAGAGCAGCAGTAAAATGAGAGTTAAGAGGAGCATGCATATGCTGACTTAGACAATGAACAACATAAGAGATATCAGGCCTAGTAACAGATAAATAGATAAGATAGCCCACTAGTTCTTGATACTCAGTCATATTAGTAAGATACTTATCACTTTTAGTTTCAATATGACTTAACACCATTATGCTGTAAAGGAGTAGCAGCAGGCTTACAAGCCAACAAACCATACTCATTTAACAACTCCAAATAATACTTTCTTTGAGAAAGACAAATCTCAGTTTTATTTTCTAAAACTTCAATTCCTAAAAAGTATTTGAAATTGAGAGGACCAAGATCTTTGATCATAAACTTTGAACTTAGAAATTGTTTAAATTTTTTAATTTCATCAACATCAACATTATTAACAGTGATCACAATGTCATCAACATATACCAACAAAGCCAAAAATAAACCATTATGGCTCCTAGTGTACAAAGAGTAGTCATTTATACTTTGAGTAAAACCATTTTCAACCAAAGCAGTAGTAAGTTTCTTAGTCCACTGCCTTGGTGCATGTTTTAAACTATAAAGAGACTTACTCAATTTACAAACCCTAGTTTCACTCTTATCATAATACCCTGGAGGCAACTCCATGTACACATCTTCATAAAGATCACCATACAAAAAAGCATTATTCACATTCAATTGATATAAAGGCCAACTATTATAAACAGATAAAGCAATTAAGCATCTAATAGTGACCATTTTAACCATAGGACTAAATGTTTCCTCATAATCAATACCTTCTCTTTGATTATACCCTTTAGCTACAAGACTAGCTTTATATCTATCAACCTCACCAGATGACTTGTATTTAATTTTCCAAATCCATTTACTTCCTATGGCTTTCCTACCCTCAGGCAGATCACACAGCTCATAAGTATTGTTCCTATGTAAGGCTTCCATTTCTAAATTCATAGCCTCAGTCCACTTAGGATCTTTAGAGATCAAAGTCGTGGCTCCGATACCTTGTTAAAAAATACAAATCTAACCCAATATCACAACCACAACACAACAAAGTCACTCAGCTAACCACCCCTTAGTGAATGTTTTTATTACTAAAAGATTCAAGAAGATGAGTTTACAAAACGTGTGCTCACCAAACAAATACAAAGAAAACAAGATTGCCCCCTTCAGAAGGATTCAATCTATCTCACTATAAGAATTCAATACACACAGCCTCACTACAACCACTGAATCCTATACTAACACTATCAGACTTATACCAGAGAGAGAGATCAAGATGATCAATAAACCAAACCAAACCAAATGATCAAGATGATCAATAACAACACATGACGAGAGAGAGAGAGAGAGCAAAATGACTTAACGAACTAAGGTTCTTGAGATGAGATGCTTATATAGCTCATATTTCCACTTTAGCCCTTGAAGACAATGAAACATGTCAAACACAGCTAAACATGGAAACTAAAAAGAATAAAGAAAATATTGGCCCCTCAACATAAACCAAAGACATAAGCTTGAATAAACCATATAAATTCAACACACTTGTATCTTTATTTAGTTTTCCATATTTGCTTTTCGAGATGTCTTAAACTAATTGGCGACCGACTACTAAAAAGATAGGGAAATTTGATCTAGATTACCATATTACCTTCTATTTGAATATATTATTACAAACTTTAAAGAAATTAATAATTATTTAGGTAAGGGTAAACTTGTATCATTTTGCAAAATGTAAGAAAAAACAATAATAATTATGTTTTTACTTAAACTATTTTGTCGAAAACAGTTATTTTTGGACGAATGGAGTAATATATAAGAATTGTAAAAGGGGTAAAGTGGCTCGTAATTGTTAAAGGAATTTTGGTTACAATCATATGTCTTTGATAAATGTTTTGTAGTGAGATTGATAAACTTATTATTCTAATAAAAAAATTGGTAAGCATTCTTGATATTTTTAATTGCTTCTACTTAGCTTCGGGCTTGCAAATTAATGTTATGAAATCCAAGATTTATGGTATTGGTGTTCTGAGAACGAAATTAAATCATTTTGCGTCTGGCGGGTTGCAAGGAGAAAAACTTTCGTTTATGTACCTCGGCCTCCCTATTGGTGCTAACATGTCCCGGGCTATTTCGTGGCAACCTGTTATTGATAAATTTACTAAAAGGTTGTCTAAATGGAGAGCTAATTGTCTCTCGTTTGGAGGTCGATCGGTCATTATTACAGCAGTTCTTGGCTCGCTCCCTGCGTACTATCTTTCTCTATACCGAATGCTTCAAACGGTTTGCAATAAACTGGAAGCTATGCGATCTAAATTCTTTTGGGGGGGGGGCGAAGATATGAATAGGAAAATACACTGGGTTAAATGGGATTTGGTTTTGGCTAGCAAAGATCATGGAGGTCTCAGATTTGGTAGCCTACATTAAGCTTAACTTGGCTCTTTTATATAAATGGAGATGGAGATTCCATAATTACCCTAATGCTTTGTGGACTAAAATTATAAAATTTGTACCTGTTTCGAGAAGCACAAGGTTGGGGCGAATTAACGAAACATGGTGGGCCTTGGAATAATATTATGCAAATTGTGTGCGATCTTCATAATCAGAGTCCGGTTCCCACTCTTCTTTGAAAAGGAAGATTGGAGATGGAATGAGTACTTTATTTTGGCATGATGTGCGGATTAATGATACCTCATTGGCGCAACAATTTCCTCGTCTTTTCTTACTAGAAGAGTTCAAAAATGTTGTGGTTGGGGATCGTTGGAATGGCTCGAACTTCTCTTGGAATTGGAGACGTCCTTTACGTGGAGGTATTGAAGATGATCAATATAATAGGATTTGTGATATTGTCAAGCAGGTTACTATTGTTCAAACTGACGATTCTTGGAGATGGTGTTGTGATACAATGGATTTGTTTTCGGTTAACGGGTTACGTAAACACCTTGATTGTTTGTCTTTACCTAGTCATTACCTAGCGACTAGGTGGAACAAGATAGTTCCTCAAAAGGTTAATATTCATGTGTGGAGATTGATTAAGGATCGTTTGCCTACCCGTTTTAATTTATGGTTTTGTGGTATTGGCAATGTCTCTCTTATATGCCCTATGTGTAGTAATGGTTTGGAATCTATCTATCATACGATGTCTGAATGCATTATCGCGATTAAGGTTTGGAAATCGGTTATTAAGTGGCTAGACACGGATCTCCTTTTGACTTCCTCCAATTGAGTTCCTAGACTTTATTAATAGCGAGGTAATTTGCATAAGGCTAAGGATGTTCTTTTCACTATCATTTATACGACTTGGTAGGAGCTTTGGAGATTCCGAAATGAATCTATATTTCGCACAGGAAGAAGAGGGATGTTGGTATGGTGGACTCTATTATTCATTTTTCATATATATGGTATCGGAATAGGTATAAGAAAGCGAGTATGTGCTGGGATGGTGGTTTTAAAATCCGACTTTGTTTATATAATCTTCTTGGGGCCTATCATTATGAAGATTGTTTTCGCGTTCGTGATGGTTGATGTTGTGAATTGCTTTTAGTTTCTTGAGTATCGAGCATATCAAGATTATCCGGATCTTTTGTTGATATGTCTTTTCTTGTTGTAACTTTCCCCGAGGCTTGTTTGGGATTGCATCAAAACACCCTTGAGTGAAAACCGGTGGCTTGGCCTCCGTGGGTGGGGATTTTTCTCTTGTCTTGGTTATCGTAATGGCAAGAGTTTTTCATTCTTTTGTAGTCCTCATGATTAAAGCCTCGGGAGGAATCTAGATTATGTAGCATTGTTTATTTCTAGATTTGTATTGGTACTTTTTAGCTTCTAGTGCCTTACTAGTAGCTATTTTTTATATATTTCTGCCGTTCAAAAAAAAAAAAAAAATCATAAATCTTTTTAATGATATAACGAAAACAAAAAGTCTATTACTTTAATAATTTAAGAGTTGACTATACGACTTCTAGCTATCTAACATTAAAATGTGGGAGGTTTTAGACTAAGTGTAATGATTACCAATATTACCAACGTCAATTTAAAGCCAACTAATTTTTTACTCAATCATCAACATTACCACAAAACATGTTTAATACTGTTGATCAGTGTTGTAAATATCGTTTGGCGGTCCCTCGGCGGTCGACCACCGCCAAGCGCCATATCGGTCTTGGCGGCGATATATCGATGATATAACGAGACCCTAAATTATAAAGAAATTAATTTTTTATAGGTATTTATATATTTTATATACATATTTATAAATATTTATTAGTTTTATTGTTATATTTAATATTTTTAATTATATATTTTATATAAATATTACAAATTTTACATTGTATATGCATTTAGTTATGTATTTCCTACTCTTAACCGATATTCGATATTTGACCGATATTTGACCGATATTTAACTTAGATATTTACAAGATATGCCCGATATAAGCGATATTGACCGATATTGACCGATATTTGACGATATTGACCAACGATAAATTTGACCGATAAGTGAAATATCGTATCGGTGGACCGCGATAAGCGATATATCGATATATATCGCGCCAAGACGATATTTACAACAACATTGTTGATACAAAAGTTGGGCATTCTTGTTTGGGCTCGGCTCTCACCATTATCAATTGAGGATTGTTGCTTGAGACCTGCGCACTAAGAAAACAGAAAACACCGTTAGGCTTACCGTGGGATTGTCTCCCACGATTATCCTCCGGCGTGAGAGTAAGTAATCGATTTAGGGTTAAAGGAGAGTTAGGGTTTTGTAGATCGTCCCTTTAACGAGGGATAGGATTCCCTTTATATACACACGGAATCCTTGTTGGCTCCGTGTTCCTCAACCTCGGCAGTATCCCGCCTAAGTCGGTTGAGGAATGATTATCTCCATAATTAGGATATATCCGATATCGTGTTACGTAAACAACATTGGGTTTGGGCCTTCGTGGGCCTAAACACTTATCGGCGTAGCCCAGTTCGTGCTGGGCTTATTAGTATTGGGCTTTGGTCGGGTTCGTGACCCGAATATAGACTATACGTCATCATGTCCCCCCAGTCTAGTATGCGCAGTGAAGGACTGCGGATGCTAGACTAATAACTGCAGAAAATGAAAAACTACGAAGCGTAGCTAAGAAGCCAAAAAATATACCCGCATATACATTGTATCTAGACATATTATTTTAAAATGGACGCCTCGTAAATCGGGGGAAAGTAACTGCAGCAGCGTCACATCAAGCGATCTGAACCACATGTTGATGATAGTGGGATCCACGTGTCACTCATCGCGTGGATGAGGACACTTATATAACAAGCCGCCTCATTTTAACTATGTGTTTCACAGTGAAAAACTCAATCCGCCATTTTTAAGAAATCTTTCATGTGCAAAATAGAAAACTGCCTATTCCCAAGGTAACCACGCGTGTGCATTGAAAGAAAACAATACCATGGTCAAACAGTTATCCGATTTTACCTCCAATATAACTGAGGATGAACTTGTAGAGTTCACCTCGGATTATTTTATACCCCTTGACGTGCATCCAGTTGTTCCACGTGCGCGGGCATCTATTGCAGATTTTCCCGAAGGGAAAGTAGGGGTGTACACATGTTTTTTCGAGTTTGCGAATCAACGTGTGCCCATATCCCTATTTCTGTACGACGTATTGAATTATTATCAGCTACATCTATCCCAGCTCCACTGCATCGGTGCAGCAAAGATCACCAACTTCGAGGTTAATTGCCGATTACTGGCAATTAACCCAACTATCCACTTATTTCGTGCGTTCTACCACACAACGTGGTCGCACGGGTGGGTCTCATTTGCTAAACGCGGCTGGCGCTACCATTGTTATACTGAAAACTGGACGCACTCGGAGCTGGAGAGAGTCTTTTTTGGGTAGGCGGACGTGTGCTTCCCGCCGTTATGAATTTTATACCCAGGGACATTGCCGAAGGATGAGGCCCCCCTGGATCATATGTCGTAGAGGATGTGGAACTGATAAACGCCAACCGCATCCCTATTAGTTCCTATCCGAGGAATTTGGTGCATATGGGCATTAGCCGTAATTACTTTGGAATGCCAGATGAGATGCCTATCTTCCTAGGCGCTAATGGCCAGGGTGGGTGCTCATCCTTCGCATCCCCTTCTTAATTAACGTAAGAGCTTTCTTTTCCTTTTTGCACATTATGTAACCTATGTACTTGTTGTCTTCTTCTAGCAGAGATGGATCTGTTACGGTTTTGCAACTAGCGAAGTCGGTTCAGGTTAATGTAGGGATGCGCCCCTGAAGGAGGGAGAAGATCCCATACTGGAGGCTACTTGGCGCGCACACGGAGATGCATATAGGGGAGACAGGGAACCAGCTCGTTCGGTCGCAGTGGAAGCGACGCCGCGCAAAGCGTGCCAAACCCCGAGTGCCATCCCCGTGGCGCAGCCACCACCCGTAATGCGAGTGGCGTAGCCTATGGAGGAAGAAGAAGAAGAAGAGCAAGAATCCGGCCTTAAGCGCAAAAGATCGCTCGGAGAGGATGACGCGAGCTCATCGAGGAAAAAACGCCCTGTGGTCTTCACTGTTGAATCATCCTCCAGTGATGCTGCGTCATCTCACCCCTCGCGCTAGTCGGTTGGGTCCACAGTAAGTAATATCGTTAATGTTTTTGTTTTTTTTATGTTTTTACTTTTGCGCACCAACTGTTTATATGGGAAACTGATAATTCTCTGTCTGTGTATGTAGGTTTGAGCAGGCTGCGGAATCGCCTCCCCAGGATAGTCCAGTGCGTGCTGAATCTTCGGGGCCGAAGAGCCAAAGTACTAAGCCGTTGGTCTCGAGGGATGTGCCAATGGACAAGCTGGTTGAAGATTTGGAGCTGTCTACGGCGCATCAAGCGAAGTTGGTTGCGCAGATAAGGGCTAAATATTCAGGAGAGAGTAGCCAAAGCTGAAAAAGACCAGCATATTGCGGCGTTGGAGGCTCGTTTAGCTAGTGCCCAGACTGAGATAGAGGCGGCAAATGCTTATTCGGAGAAGCTTGCAAGGGAGAAAATGGCATTACTATCCCAAATAAACCGGGGAGCGTCTTGAAGCAATAACGTACAAGGCGTCGTGTAACTGGGCCCTTAAATATCTGGAACAGGGTAAGGAAGAGTTGCTCACGCAGTTAGGAGATCTCGGCACTACTGTGGAAAGTGCCTTGGAGGTGCAAGAGGCCAAATTGCGCAAACTTAGTATCGAATACGACGAGGAGTTGTATCCCCAACTCTTGTCGACTATAGCTGAGCGCAGGTGGCTTATAGCCCATGGTCTTCGTCTCGCTGCCCTTAGTACCTTGGAGTCACCATAAGTGATTAATGCCTTGGGTAGTTCATGCGCTCTGAGGCCGTAAAGCAAGCTATGGAGAAGATGCATGAGGAAGATCTTCTAAAGGTGCCTGTTGAAAAGGTACCGGGATACAATGCTAATGCTTATGATGATCTGGTTGCAGCCATGGAGAAAATGAAGGTATTGGAGCTGCCTGTGATTGCTGAATTAGAGCGCGACCAAGATTACCCTATAGGGGTAATAATGGAGGGGCTAACATTGGCTAGGCATCGATCCGAAGACGCTGAGGCGCAACAGGATTATTTTTTGAAACCCCATGAGTCACAGCTGCAGGTACCTGTATTTGTTCAACCTCGTGATATATTGAATCCGTTTGCTCTGGAGAAGGAAATTCCACTGAAACAGGTCCTAGAAGCTCACGCCACAAGGCTTGCCAAGAAAAAGGGGATCAAGGGCAAGGCCATTTTGTGCGGCGTTGGTGCGGCTCACCTTCCCCGGTCGGACGGGGTACCTGTTAGTGTCGCTACCGTATCTCAACAAGACTCCGACTTGTTGAAAAAGCTAAGCGAGGCTAAGAATGCCGTGAGTCACGTGGGTAGCTCATCTCTTGAGCGTTGTAATAGTTGGTAATGTGTACTTCGTAAAGTAAACATCCTTTTGTAATAACTTGTAGTTATTAATGAAAATCTCCTTTTGCTAAGTGCGTATTTATGTTATTGCAACTTGTAAGGTGTGTACTTATCTGTCTGTCTTTGCGTATAAGACATGTTATAAAGGTCAAAGTTGTACATAAGCGCGAAAAAAATCCATAGTCATGTATGAAGATCATAGTATACTGAAAATAATTTCTAAGTACCTCTTTGTTTTTTTTTTGTTTTTTTTTTAATCATAATCGTGTATGTTGTGATATGCAGCGTACTGTATCATATCAAGGAATCAAGTGTCTCGGTTCCTAAGTTGTTAAACGTGCAACATATGCGCTGTTGCGCACCCATCATGAGATGCGCACAAACTTATTCCAACGTCTTGTGAACAAGGTGTTTAACAAGGATACATGATCCAATGTTGATGGGTTTGCAACCCTCTTACTCAACAAGTTGTTTAGTAGGTGAACTTATCCTTTTACCGTCGTAGGTTTATTTTAGCGCATGCGCGCCGTGTGGGCAAGAAATAAAAAATGTTAAGACATAAAGTATATGGAAATAACAAATTAAAATATGTCGCGGAGTTAGCTAGAAACCGCGACGTTTTATTGATACTTGCAAGTTTTTATGAGAGATAAATAAAACATTATACTAAGGGAGACAAAAAGTAAATACATAGATGTGTATTGGGCACTTTAATAAAGTGCGGGAGCGTCTGTGCGCTAGGCCGTAGCCATTCCTATAGGTAGCACCGCTTAAGGTTGCAGATGTTCCATGTGCGTGGCAGTTCACGACCATCTAAGCCTCGTAGCTTGTACGCGCCTGTTCCTAATGCTTCAGTAACCTCATAGGGTCCCTCCCACTTTGGTCCAAGCTTACCTGTGTCTTCTGCGTGGCTTGCATCATTGGCGCGGTAAACAAAATCGATGAAACACGTCGTACTTTAGCGTCATAGTATCCTTTCATCTTTGACTTTGATTTTTCTTCCCGTATAGCTGCGCGTTCGCGCCTTTCTTCTAACAGGTCTAAGCCGACGCGTCGCTCTTTGTCATTGGTTGCCACATTTATTTCAGCAGTGCGAATAGTTGGCATTCTAATTTCAGCTGGTATGACAGCTTCTGTCCCATAGACTAGAGAGGAGGGGGTGTCCCCTGTGCTAGTTTTTATTGAAGTGCGGTGCGCCCATAGAACATGCGAAAGTTCTTCCACCCACCTTCCTTTGTGCTTGTCCAGGCGTGCCTTAATTCCTTCACCTAGGCTTCGATTCGCACGTTCTACCAAGCCGTTGGTTTGTGGGTGTTTAACTGACGCGAAGTGCTGTGTGATTTTCAGCTTCTCGCACCAATCCTTGAAAGGGTTGTCGCAGAATTGTTTCCCATTATCCGAGATGATTTCCCCAGGCAGCCTGAAGCGGCATACAATATTTTCCCAGACAAAGCGTTTTACCTGGTTGCCAGTGATGGTCACTACTGCCTTTGCTTCGATCCACTTGGTGAAGTAGTCTATAGCGACTATGAGGAACTTTAACCCTCCCGCTGCAACAGGGAAAGGGCCTGCAATGTCGATACCCCACTTGTAGAATGGCCATGGTGCCGTAATTGGTGTTAGCTCGTGCTGTGGTTGGCGCGGAACGGGTCTATGAACTTGGCAATCGTTACACTTCCTTATTAAGTCCCGCGCGTCGCGGTGCATGGTTGGCCAGTAGTATCCTGACCTCAAGGTGCGTGCCACCACAGACCGTGGTCCTGAGTGCATGCTGCATGATCCTTCGTGGATTTCTCGCGATGCGTAATTTGCTTGTAGGGGGCCAACGCAGCGTAGCCATGGTTGCAGGAAAGAGCGTCGGTACAGTATGTTGTCTCGAAGTTCGAACCTCTGTGCTGTGCGCCGTATCCTACGAGCTTCCTTCTGATCTTGGGGTAACGTTCCTTTGTTTAGGAATTCCGTTATCGGTGTCATCCACGTAGGGCCGTCTTCCTCTATTACCGTGGATACTTCCATCTCTGAGATGGATTTGCTTTTTAGCGTTTCCACCAACACCTGTTTGGACAGGTGTGCAAAGCTTGTGGATGCAATTTTGCTTAGTGCATCCGCCTTACGGTTTTCCCCTCTAGGAACCTGTTTGATGGTAAACCTGTCAAAGCTTTGGATTAGCGCCTTGGTTTTGTCGAGGTACTGAATCATGTTGTCCTCCTTGGCCACGTATTCGCCCAACACGTGATTGGCTACTAGCCTGGAATCTACATTTGCTTCCAGGTTACGTACACCCATTCGAGCTGCAATGCGTAGACCTGCTATTAGGGCTTCATACTCTGCCTCATTATTTGTTGCTGTGAATTCAAACCGCAGTGCGTAAGTGAATTCCATTCCTTCTGGGTTTGTGAGAATGAGGCCTGCTCCTGACCCGTCTACGCATGAAGATCCATCTGTGAACAAGATCCATGGATCTGGCAGTTCCTTCTTGCTTGGTGCAGGTGCATCATCAGTGTCTGGTTTTTCGATGATGAAATCTGCTAGTACCTGTCCTTTTATTGCAGTATGTGGTCTGTAGGAGATGTTGTGTTCACCGAGCAACACACTCCATTTTTTCAATCGTCCTGATGCATCAGGCTTGGAGATGATTTGCTTGATCGGTTGGTATGTAATTACTGCTATTGGGTGCGCTTGGAAGTACCTGCGTAGCCATTTAGCAGCAAACACCAATGCCAGAACTAATTTTTCCATGGCGCTATAGTTCATCTCCGTCTTCTTGAGCGCCTTGCTTACAAAATAGACAGGGGTTTGTACTGAATTCCTATCTGTTAGTAACACTGCGCTGACTGCTCCATCAGTTGCGGATAAATACATAATCAACTCTTCCCCTGGTCGGGGTGCGACAAGTGTGGGGAGCGTTGCCAGGTGTTGTTTAAGCTGTGTGAAGGCCTCTTCTACCTCCGTAGTCCACCGAAAATCACCCTTTTTTATACACTTCTTGAGTGTTTTGAAAAGGGGTAATGATTTGTCTGCTGACTTGGATAGGAATCTGTTTAGACCGGCCAGCTTTCCGTTGAGAGATTGGACTTCCTTCAACGTGCGCGGTGAAGGAAGTTCGATGACAGCCTTGGTCTTTTCTGGACACGGTTTTATACCGTCAGGTTCTATCAGGTATCCAAGGAACATGCCTTCAGTAGCGCCGAAGGTACATTTTTTGGGATTCAGCTTCATGTTGATCTCTCGTAGAGTTTTGAACGTTTCCTCAATATCGCGTACTAACTCATCTTCAGTATGGCTCTTTATGACCAGGTCATCAACATAGACCTCTAGGTTGCGGCCCACCTGTTTTTCGAAGGCATTATCTACTAACCGCTGATAGGTGGCGCCTGCATTCTTCAAGCCAAAGGGCATTTTTGTGTAACAGTAAACGCCTTGGCTTGTGTGTAAGGCCGTTTTTTCCTCGTCCTCCTTAGCCATCTGAATTTGATGATAACCTTTGTATGCATCTAAAAAGCACTTTAGTGGATATCCGCACAAAGACTCTATTTTCCAGTCTATCTCTGGCAGTGGGTAGCAGTCTTGTGGACATGCTTTATTGAGGTCTGTGAAGTCCACGCACATTCGCCAGCTACCGTCGCTCTTCCTTACCATTACTGGGTTAGAAAGCCAGTCATGGTAGTAAACTTCTCGCATGATTCCTGCCTCTACTAGCTTGTGTACTTCTGCCAGAATTGCCTGCGCGCGCTCCGGAGCCTGGCCGCGCTTCTTCTGGCGTATTGGTGAGTATCCTTGTCGGATTCTCAGCTTATGTTCTGTGATTGAACGTGGTACCCCAGTCATGTGCTTTGGCTCCCATGCAAAAATGTCCAGGTTCTTTTGCAAGAGTGCACACACAGCTGCTTTGCCGTTGTCCGACAGTGACCCTCCGATGGATATTTCCTGTTCTGGGTAGTCAGGGTGGATTGCAACCTTCAGATTTGGAACTTTGGTTGCGCGCTGCTCTGGGATAGGTGTCGTTTCGCATGTAATCGTGTTACATTCTCTATGCGGCACAGTGGCACTGTAAAGAGTAACAATACCACCTTCAACTGGGAATTTAAGCATCCCGTGCGCTGTAGATGGCACTGCGCGCATAGCGGATATCCCTGGTCTTCCGATAATGCCATTGTATGGCGAAGGAGATTTGATTACCATGAAATCCATCCAGGCTGTTGCGGAGTGTTCTTTATTGCCTACGCTGACTAGTAGGCGTATTTGCCCCATAGGCCATATCTTTTCTCCCGTAAAACCAGTCAGCGCCGTCCTGACCGGGCTTAACTGACTGCGTATTTCAGGCCGCAGTCGCTTGAAGCAGTGCTCATACATGATATCTGCAGATGCTCCACCATCAATGTACATGCGGTGGATGTCGTGACCCCCCGCACTAATCTCAATGGTGAGTGGCTCTACCACTGCGTTGTCCGCAGTTAAGGTGGGGAAAGAGATTGCACTTCCACGGGAAAACTCCTGGCTGACCTTCTGCCTAGTAACCCGCTGCCATGATTGTATCATGTAGATGGTGTCGGCCTTGTCCTTGGGTATCTCTTTCTTGTTCCCATTCTTCTGTCTATCCTTCCCATCCTTGATGTTCTTGACCAAATGGTCCAATCTGCCTTCTTTTACCATCTTATCAATGAGCTGGCGCAGTTGGACGCATTCATTGGTAGTGTGGCCTTTCTGTGCGTGATAGTCACAGTATCCACTCCCCACTCGCCGATCCTCTGGAGTGCGCATCTGTGGCGGTCTTGGAAAGTTCGCGCCTTCTGTTGCGAGTATCTCCTTTGGAGTCTTTGTCAGTGGGATATATTTGTCATTGTCGCGCCCACTCCCTTGGTTGCGGTAATTCCTGTTACGGTTACTACTCCGGTCCGTGGATTGTCTCCCAGGTTGTTCCTGTGACCGGTAGCTCGAGTAGCTTTTCTTGCTATCCGCCGCAGCAGCCTCTCCTTGGACGAAGGACCGTGTGCGTTTCATGACCTCATCAAAGGATTGGGGAATCTTGTCGTTCAACCTTTTGATAAGTTCTGGGTTGCTGATCCCATTCATGAACCCTGAGATTTTGAGCACCTCGGGACACGCTTTAACTTGCATGCATTCATCTTTGAAGCGCTCCATAAAAGCGCTTGTGGATTCCCCTTGGCGCTGTTTGACCCTGGCGAGTTCGATGGGGTTTTTTGCACACTTTTTCCGTTGAGTAAAGTTTAGGCGGAACGCCTTTCTCAATTCTTCAAAACCATTTATGCTTCTGCGTGGAAGCTTGTTGAACCAGTTCCGCGTACTTCCTACTAGCGTGGAGTTGAAGATATGGAACCATACAGGCTGTGGCCAGTTTTCAATTGTAGCGGCTGATTCAAAAATTTTTAGGTGATCATCAGGATCACCTGTTCTGTCATAGGTTTTCACGTTGGCAGGCATGCGCCTCCTTTTATTCTCTGAGAAATCACTGATGCGTCGAGTGAACGCATCTACCTTTTGACGGCGCCATGGGAGAGATATATCTTCCTCCTCTTGGTCATCGTATCTGTTTCTGGACTTCCAATGTCCTGTATCACTATCCTCGTTATCCGAGGAATTGTCAGAGGATGAATTTTCCTTTCTTCGACGCTTGCGCCGAATGTCCCCAGAATCTGGACTTGAAGGGCTATCACTTGGGGAGTATCGTCGCCCAAGTTTGTCCTGAATTCTCCGGCTACCAAGTCTGGCATGGACACCGGTACGCCGTTCATCCTCCTCACTTTCTTCCAGATGTTGTGAGTTGGATGTCTCATCATCCTCAATTCTCCTCCCAATTCTGTTAAACACTGGGGGTCGGCGGCTATCCCTCCCGCGCTTCTCCTTCTGACGGCGCGATGGGGATGTTTCAAACTCTGGGCCGAAATCGAGTCGGGCATGCAGACTCCGACCTGACCTCTTCTTTGCTTCCTTTTCCATAAGAGTAGCCAAGGTTTCGTAGTTTTGTGATACGAACTCATCTGGCGCTAGTTCTGACACAACCCCTTCTAGAGTAGGAGTATCAGTTTCCACTACTATACCCTTATTTTTATCAGGTGCATCAGGTGCTTTTGTGAAATTTGTTTCCACCACCGTTTGGAATGGAGTGGCAAAAGGGGTGCGCAGTGGATCTCCTGCGCTAGCGGCAGTTACCGTGGCCTGGGTTGTCCCCGGGCGCGGTTCCACCAGAGGGAAGACCAAATCTTGGCCTGATCCCTGGTTTTTAGCAACACTGGTTGTTCCAAAAGTTTGCTTGAAAGCTGAACCGGCATGCGGTTTCTTCCCCGTAAGGTCTGTTTGCTATCGCTGATTTCCATGCTTCATCATCCTAGTTCTTAGTTCTTAGTGAATGGTCCCACGGATGGCGCCACTTGTTGATACAAAAGTTGGGCGTTCCTTGTTTGGGCTCCGGCTCTCGTATCAATTGAGGATTGTTGCTTGAGACCTGCGCACTAAGAAGACAGAAAACACCATTAGGCTTACCGTGGGATTGTCTCCCACGATTATCCTCCGGCGTGAGAGTAAGTAATCGATTTAGGGTTAAATGAGAGTTAGGGTTTTGTAGATCGTCCCTTTAACGAGGGATAGGATTCCCTTTATATACACACGGAATCCTTGTTGGTTCCGTGTTCCTCAACCTTCGGCGTATCCCGCCTAAGTCGGTTGGGGAATGATTATCTCCATAATTAGGATATATCCGATATCGTGTTACGTAAACAACATTGGGTTTGGGCCTTCGTGGGCCTAAACACTTATCGGCGTAGCCCAGTTCGTGTTGGGCTTATTAGTATTGGGCTTTGGTCGGGTTCGTGACCCGAATATAGACTATATGTCATCAGTACCCTCAATCAGCGCCCCCATATCCAATGCCACAACGCGCACATCAGCAAGATTGCTCGGTACATCACCTCTTAAGATTCTCCGAGCCAGCCCTTCAGCAACTGCGGTTTTTCCCACACCGGGTTTACCAACTAGAACCGGGTTATTCTTTGTCCTTTTAGATAGGATATTAATCACTCTTCTGATTTCGTCATCTCGCCCAATCACAGGGTCAAGATTGCTAGCTTGTTCCACAAGGTCAGCACCGTAAGTCTTGAGCGCTTGGAAATTGGTATCTCCAGCAATCATTTTTTACGTTATAAACCTACAATCACAAACACAATAGCAAATAAGCATGGATTTTGCTACATTCAAACGAAACTGTTAAATTTACTTTTAAGTAGCTTATTTTTTAAAGAATAATTTTGTGTGCCTCTAAACATAACAAGTACCTTTGATGCCGTAAATAACAAGATGAAGACTATAAACTTATTTTTAAGTAGCTTATTTGTTGTTGTATTCTTTTTGTTTCAAGTGATGGGTTTTATATACAAAGAAGAGATGAAGTCGAAAATAGCAGGTCATTTCTGGGAACTAACTACCCAAACTTTATAGATTTTCTATTTACAAGAGTTGTGTTATTTACCCTTTCAGTTTTCGTCTATTACATCAACGCTCCTTGGAGGTTCTTTTTATCAAGTGTTGTCCAGCTAAAGTCTTTGTTTAGATATATGTTTACAGATAGTAATTTCTACTTATAAAGCATTTTAATTAAAAATGGTAACAACATGTATATTAATATTCTAAATACTTTAACTTTTTTAACTTTTATTATTTTTCGTTCTAACTCATAGTTTTTTTCTCGCAATAACTATAAGTTGAACCTGTAAGTTTTGCATTAAGGGTTGCCGGAGCTAATTCTTGTGGGGTGGACAATGGCTGATGTCAAAAGACACCCGAGGTTAGGGTATTTCCGTCAAATCATACTTTTTTTTGTTGATACAAGAATCACAATTTCGCAGATATAGTTATTTGCCACTATACGCCGTTGTTTTACGTGGTATTCGTCTAAATGATATCTATAATACTGAGGTAAACTACTAGTAATTTCTATAACGGTTTACTTATAGTTGATGTGATAGACTAATTCAACCCATTTGTTGTTTGTTTATGGAATTTGTCTTTTGATAAATTCAAAGTCAATGAAGTGTTAATGGACCAGCTTTGGTTTAAACAATTTGAATGGTTGTTGAATACTTTAAATGTCGACATGCATTCTTTGGTTTCACATTCTCTATTTGTGTTGACGTTCTTTGTCATTGTAAGCATGAAGGAATTGAAGTAAGATTGGAGATACGGTTTCTGTTAGCTTGTATAGTGATGCTAGTTTGTGTGATGATTCTTGTTTGGAAGATTAAAGCCATGTTTTGGTGTCTTTGTGTGTAGCTAGTCAATGAGGCTCCAAGTTTCTAAACATTCTTACCATTTTTATAAGCATTTTATAACTATTTTTATGTGCATCTCTTTTCCCCTCTTTTTTTAACTAGTTATAAGAACTGCGCAAGCACGGGTTTCATATTTTGTGTATTTTCAAGAATTAAATTCTAGTTTATTTATTTATATATTTATTTTGTAAATTGTCAATCTTGGCACTTTATAATTATTAGGGTTCGTTTGGTTGTAGATCGGTTTAGGATTAAGATTTTGATTATGATTTGGATTTAGGTTTGGATTTGATTTAAATATTATTTATTTATATATTAATATTTTACTAGTATTTATTCTAGTAAATTTATGTAAACTATTAAAATATATTAAAAATAGAAAAAAGAGCCATGACATGAAAAATTAGAGGAAGAGAAAATTAAATTTGTGAGAACGATACCAATAGATGAGAGACAAAGTGGGGTATTGGGTGTGTCAGAAGAAAACCTTGCTTCCTCATATGGGTTTAGCAATCTTTTTATATTTGGGTTTACACGCTACTTTTTATCCTCATTATTTAAACCAAACAAATTATTTCATCCTAAATACTAACCACTTGGTCAAAAACCTAAAAAAAACAGGCCCTTACGCTCTGTTCTCGAGTCTAAATTTTAAAGAATGAAAAGAGAAGAGATGGGAAGGGTAAAGTAAAGGATGTCATTGTGAAGAAAGTGGTTATTTTACTTTGTGTTCTTGAATTAAGTTAAAAGGAAAGGACATGGATGCACTTATTCAAGAATAAGCAGTTTTTTTGTTTCCATGTAACTACTTAGAAAAACTGTTTCAAGATCGTATCCACTTATTCAAGAATATGAGAAAAACTTAAAATAGACAAATTGTTTTTCCACAAATTTTAAGAGACTACACAATTTAGTTGAATAACATTGTACCATGTAATATGCCTTGCCAATACTGGCAACAAAACTTGAAAGGAAACACATCTGAAAGCTTTGATTCAGGTTGGTAATATATGAGTGCATTAGCAGATAAACACAAGGGCAGAAATCAAGAGAAAACAAAGAAGAATGAACTAATTCTTTAGTTCTTTATTTGTTCATTGGCAACACATAACCAATAACATATACTATTATGTATTTGCTCAAGCTAGACAATTGATTGGCTCCAGACAGTCAGGTTTTATCACACAAGCTAACCACTTGTGAATGGTCAACCGTAATAAAAGTCCGAACAGTCTGAAACCAATATGCAATTAGATCCAGGAGAGTACAGTGTTTCCCCAGGTCGTTAAGTCCCAACGAGGTGTGAACACTGTAATAGAACGAATTTGTGATCGGGTGATATTGAATGGGAAAAGGTTTGTAGATTTGGAATATTTATACCTAAAGAAAAAGTTTGTAAATTACATGGGCTTAAATGCAAATTAAAGAAAATTAAAAAGCTAAATTATATTAAATAAACGCTATCACTATTTTTAAAATTGATGAACGTTTAAAACTAAAACGTACGTTTAAATTAAAAACTACGTAACGTACGAAATAAAACGTGAAAATAAAGAAGGAAAATACCTACGGATATGAAAAATACATTTTTACAATCCTAATTATACTAGAAAATTATTGGAAAAAGAAAATTATTTTTATAACTATTTATCTAATTATTATTAATTAAAAACTATTTTTAACTATTTAATAATACCCTAAAATATAAGAAAATATGAAATAAAGCTAGAAAAGTGAAATTATGACTTAGAAAAATCTAAAATATGATAAAACTTATTTTAAAACTGAAAATATATTTTTAGACTTTTTATGTATTTATTATTAATTAAAAACTATTTAAAACTAATTAAAATGCTAGAAAATACTATTTAAACTAAGAAAATTATGGAAAAATATTTTTTGGATTTTTATATTTATCTTAATCTATGAAAATTGAAAACATATTTTTTAAACTTTTTCTGATTTATTTGTATTAAAAGCTAATTAAAAATGCCTAAAAACTGATTAAAATAAAGAAAAATAGAAAACAGTGATGGAAAATTATGAAAAATTCAGGAAAAGCCTAAAATAATATTCTAAGTCTATGAAAAATATAAAAACATATACTAGTGTGCAAGATTATGAAGTGCAGTATGAAATGTGCTTATAAATAAGCACTTGAAATAAGCAAATGAGCACTAAAGACCACCAAATGAAAGCATAAGCTAAAATATGCTAAATTTATCTAAAAACAACTAATTACAGCTACTATAAACCTCTAGTGTGCATATCTAAACTGATTTGAACAATTTGAGATCATGAAATCTAGCCAGCCTATTATCCTCACTTTTAGCTTAATTATAAGCTTATCTAAATGACCAAAGTGGAAACCAGAAATTAGGTGCTCAAGATCACCTACCCAACTATAACTAAACCAACTTTCAGACCCTAAGAAGTTAAAACAAAGCCTGTGCAAGGTCTGCCACAAGCCTGGTTCTCACTTAGTTATTGTGAACAGGGCATGTGAGGGCTTACTGAACAGCTTATTTGACCCTTTAAAACGCTTGTAAAAATTCAACTAAAATGTGTTTTATCTTTTTGACCAACTGAACTAGAAAACTTCCAAGTTTCAATGATTTTGATTTAGAAATGAACCCATGAAAATTCAACAAAGGTTGGGTAAAAACTGGCTTAAGTCATATTTGACTTTTAAAAACATAATCCAGTTTGACTTTAATGAAATTCTAATGCTTCTAATTTGATCTAAGTGATGGAATAAGCTAAGTTAAGAATCAATTAAGCTAGTGAGATGATTTCCAAACCTAGTGCTAACCTATTTTACTCTTGTACCTATCTGATTCAATAACAAAGTCTGACTAAATGGAATTTTGACCAAAGAGATATGCAGAAGCAAGATAAGAACCAAAGTAAGCACACTAGACCTATTTAAGCCTGTATGAACCACTCTTAACTCCTCACCCAACCTCTATCACAGTTTAAAGGACTAATCCAAACACCCCTTTTCAAGGCTGTTATGAAGCATTAAGCACTGAAACAGCTTTTTAAACCAAGAGACCTAGTAATTAACTTATATTAACTATAATGAGACAATATTAAGACAAAATTAACAAGTTTTAACTACTTAAACTAAGAAATGCAATCTTTAAAGAATCATGCTTACAAATTGAATCCAAGCACAAGACTGAGAATCAAGGTCTGAAATCACACCCTATAGCTTCCCAAGAAGCTCTAAACCAAAAAGCAATCCAAAATCAGCTCTGCTCCAATGTCTTGATCATTTCTCCATAGATTTTTTATTTTCTCACTATTTTTCTTGATTTTTGTGAATTTTTCTATTAAAGCTCTAAACTGAACTTAAAGATATCTGATGGCTTACATAAGCTATGTAGAAGCTTATTTTAGCTTAAGAGTCCAAAATAACAACTAAAAACAACATTCGACCTTATTGAGATTTTTAAGGTAAAAATTGCATAAACTGAAATCAAACAGGAAACTTGAAATTGCTTATTGAAAAGGATTTATAATACACTCAGATTACTTAATTCAAAACCTAAAAGCTTAAACAAACACTGGAAAGTTTAAATTATTTAAAACGACATACATAAAATAAAATTACACTACTTGATCTCTCCATACTGCATCTTTCTCTTATTTAATGACTTCTTAGAGTTCCTTGTCGACCTCTGAGACTTTCCCACCTCACTTGAGCCATTGGATCTTCATATTTCATCATATTCGTCCATTTGGAGTTTTGGCGCCAAAAGTCATGAGCAGTTTTTTTTTTGCATTTAATGATTTTTGGTGGATGTGAAGGTGGAGGGGAGTTGTTAACCAGCTGGGGGGATAAGGTGGAAAGTGGTGGTGAGGTGGTGAGACCACTGGTTTTGGGATAACAGGTGTGGGAGAGATAGATGAACAGTGCTGGCGGTTTTTCATTTTTTTAAACTTTTGGGTTTGGGCTTATATTGGGCTTGGGTTAACTGGTTTTGGATTTGGGTTAATATAGGGTCCGGTTTGGTATAGATTAAACACAAGGACCTTTTATGTAATATGGCCAAACTTGAGGGACGAACCTGTAACATTTACAAAGCTCATACAAGGGTTAAACAAGTTTCATTTACCAAAGGACCATAAATGCTAATTTCCAATTTTTATACGTCCAAGGGTAATTTATGTCATTTTTGAAACTTGAGGGACCAAACATGTAATTTCTCCAAAGTTCACCATAAGGACCAATTATGCCACATTTGAATAGTACAAGGGTGTAGTTTAAATGATTTCCATTTTTAAACACCCAGGGACTGATTTTGACACTTTTGTAAAGTTGAGGGACCAAATTTGTAAATTGTGATTTTTAAACTTCAAAGGACAATTTCTTACAATTTGTGAATCCCAAGGACCTTTTATGACTTTTTATAAGTTTTGGAATGACCAGTGACTAGTTTTGACAACTTTTGAAACTTGGGGGACTAAAACTGCCAATTATGCAAACTTGATACGTTTTTCATCTGATTTTGGTATTTTTTCATTTAAAACACATAAAACACTTGTTTGTGATATTTTCATCATTTTGATGCATTTCTGAGTGTTTTCAGATGTTTTTGTAGTTTAAATGGTACAAAAATAATGAGTATTTAGACACTCATCAATCCCCCACACTAAACTATTGCTAGTCCCTAGCAATCTTTTATGAAAATTTAATGGATTTAAGTCTCTTTACCAAAAGCCATTACTTCTGGAGTAGCCAATTGTTTCAGTTCAAGTAAGAACCTTGGTACAATGATAACCAAATGATTTTGAGCAAATCACCAGCTTTCAACGGTTTTGATTTGTCTTTACCAGAAGCCGTTTGCTTCTGGACTAGCCAACTCTTAGATAAATTATCAATATTATCTTTGGTGAGTCGATTACCAATTATGGTTTTCCAACTGCCTTTACCACAAGCCATAAACTTGCGGGCTAGCCAACTCTTCACTAATTAAAGATATGGTGAGCTGAACACCATACAATTTTGGGCAAATTGCAAGCCATCAACGGATTTGATAAATCTTTACCAAGAGCCGTTTGCTCCTGGATTAGCCAATCCTTATGTGGGTTAGACATGGTGGACTGATTACCATTTGTTGTGTTTAGTACATAGTAATTCTACTACAAAATTTTTTAAAATTTGGCCATTTTGGGGGAAAAGGGACTAAAAGGGTACATTTATGATCAAATTCGCCAGAATTTCCCCCCCCCACTTAGAAATGAATATTGTCCTCAATATTCAAAGTACCGGCTGTTATGCCGAAACTTAGAACGTAAAAAGATAACATTACTAGCCAAGTGTAGAAACACAACAATTATTCTTTTTTTTTTTTTTTTATATACAATGTGGGGGGGGGCAACTCCCCACACTAGTGGTACTCATGGGTGAAAACCCATGTGGTGTGTGCTATTGTTTTTGATTATCGAGTCGCTAGCTTGACTCGACCCCGAATTCATTTGTTCATGGGGAAGTAAGTGGAAGAGACAATCTCCATCGGACTTTCATTCAAAATGTTTGTATAAACATTGAAGTACGCGAAAGTTCCACACCGATGAGATATTGAGAGACAGACCCGGCTCAAAAATGATAAATGAAAATGCCGGGATCAAAAATAGTGTCTTCATTCCCGAAGGAGAAAAGAACAGGAGAAGCCACGGGATAGGTGAAGAAGAGAAAGAAAATCATGATAAAAATCATGACTAACTCATCATTATCAGAAGGAGAATTCATGATTTCTGGATCATGAATCTCATCATTTAAGATCATTTGGTCAAGACATATCCTGGGTGGGAGGGATGGGATTTTGATATCAAGCAAGTTCTCATGATTGAGAACATTTTCCTCCGGAACACAAAGATCATTTTTGTCTAGATCAAAGTGGAAGTTATCATACTCAGGTGGAGATATGATATGAGTGAGTTCAAAGGAGAACTCCTCGTAAAGAGAATCATTCATGTGATGTAAGTCTGTGAACTCTTGTTCCACTGTAGACTCATCACTATCCTCAATCTGAGTATCAAAGAGTGGATTCTCAGAAATTAAAGTGAATTCAGAGTCGAATTCAAAGAGAGGATTGGTGAAAGTAGCTTTGAATGTTTCGGGAACAAAGTGATTAACATTCTCTATTGGACTGTTAGGGTGAGAAGTGAGTGAACGATCATTACAAAGGAGACTTTCAATTTCTCCTAGGTTGGCTTTGAAATCAAAGAGATCATCATCACTTTCTGATGAAAGTGGAATGATGTGAGTGAGTTCATCGGTGAACTCCTCAAGAAGAGGATCAACATCAAAATGTGAAAGTGATGCCTCAACATTCTCAATGTCCCCATAAGATTTACAATCATCGCTAAAATCGGAGAAAGTCTCAAAATGATCTTTTGAACACTTAAGAAGGGAAGGGATATCACACATATGGTCAAAAGTTCCCTGTGACTCTCTCGGGATTGGGACAAGGTCCTCAACACTAGACTTTATGAATTCGTCCGATTCCTTTTCAGGAACAGTATCAAGATGCTCATCCCCCATGTTCAGAGAGTGAATGGGAATATCGGGTGTGATAGCAGTTGTTTGAGAATGAACCTCAACTTCTGGGATATCAACTGATGAACTTGATGAATCTTTATAAAATTGTAGGATACCAAGTGCATCCTCATCATCACTGTCATCAGGAATAAAACGAAATTGAGAGCTAGATCTGGCTGCTTTTTCTTTTGCAATTGATTCCCTAATTGATTTTTCAAAGGCAATTTGGGAATTTATTTTAGCAGCCTGCTCTTCAGCTAGCAATTCTTCCATAGATTTCTCATGTGAATTTTGAATGACGGGACATTGTGGGAGTGGAGATTTGTCAAAACCGGAAGGTTGACATTGATAATCATCATGAGGACCCCCACAATATACACAAGAAAAACTGGGAGCATTTTGAAATGCTGTTTTACTCAACTCAGTTCTTTTTACTGACTCCAGAAGCTCTAGATAAGTGTCTTGTTGGGTTTGCTGAGGAGTTTGAGTCATTTGGCACTGTGGAGGTTGGTCGTGATATGGATAGTCGTAATTGTTACAAGGAAATGGATTCCCTGTTTGACAATCAGAGCTGAAATGGGGACCTCCACAGTTCTCACAACAGTAAAACTGTTGAGTTTGGATTGGCGAATTATATGGATATTGGTCATAACCAAAGTTCTGAGCATCACCGAAAAACTGCTCATAGAATAACGTGTTTCCGGATTGACACTCAAATCCTTGGTGAGGACCTCCACAAAATTCACAGCAGTTATGTTGATTATATGAAGATAAGTCGGGCTGTGGTGGGTAATTGGAAAAGTTTGAAGGGTCGTTAAATGAGTTCGGATTAGGATCATAATCAAATGAATTCCTCGAACCACAAAACAAACAACTCCCGTTCCGAATATCATTACCACACTGTACACACGTACACCAGCGACATGGTAAACCAAAAAGAGGCTCACCACAACCGACACAAGGAATAAACGATTCCATTTGAGAGTTATGAGAAGGAATCTGTTCATTCAAAGAATCAACAAAACCAACATGGTGATCCGAATGACTATTAAGTCTCGAAGAACATTTTGAAAAATCCGGAGGTGGGACAAGTGGTGTGCTCTGAGAGCTAGCAATTTCCACCACTTCCGTTATGATCTCTGGTTCTGGTTCTTGAGAAACGTGAAGATTTGGCAAGTCATTCTTGCTAGTCACCGGTCTAAATTCTGCATGATTGCTTTTAACCGTAAATTGTGAAAGTTTAAGATCAATTTTAGACGGCTTAGGAGCAATTGAGGGTTAGATCTTTGGATAACCGTAGGTTGGACGTATTTAGCACTTCCATTATCAGAGGGAAGTACCCGGTCCTTTGTCACCCCGGTTTCTCGTTCCATTTCCCTACGCAGAATTAATGGATCATCACGAACAACACGAATTCTTGACATTTGTGATAAAGTATGAAGTTTTTCAAATTCGTTCCAGAATTCGTCGTAGTCGAGAGATTCCATGAGAATAGAAGAAGTTAGAATCAAATGGATAGAGGGTAAAGGGATAAAGAATCAAAAAGGGTAAGAGGGTAAAGAGGAATATTTTTGGTATTTTTGAAAAACATTTTGTAAAAATAAGAAAGAAAATCTTTTTGGGTTTTTGTGTTTGTTGAAAACTGATTTTAAAATGTTTTCGGGAAACGTTTTGTTTTTATATGATACTAATAAGAAAATATGAACAAGGATGGTAAATATACAATGGATGTATATTCAACAACACTGATGCTTCAAATTCGTAGTAACGCAGCGGCGCCAAAATTTGATTGGGTCCAGACAGTCAAGTTTTATCACACAAGCTAACCACTTGTGAATGGTCAACCGTAATAAAAGTCCGAACAGTCTGAAACCAATATGCAATTAGATCCAGGAGAGTACAGTGTTTCCCCAGGTCGTTAAGTCCCAACGAGGTGTGAACACTGTAATAGAACGAATTTGTGATCGGGTGATATTGAATGGGAAAAGGTTTGTAGATTTGGAATATTTATACCTAAAGGAAAAAGTTTGTAAATTACAGGGGCTTAAATGCAAATTAAAGAAAATTAAAAAGCTAAATTATATTAAATAAACGCTATCACTATTTTTAAAATTGATGAACGTTTAAAACTAAAACGTACGTTTAAATTAAAAACTACGTAACGTACGAAATAAAACGTGAAAATAAAGAAGGAAAATACCTACGGATATGAAAAATACATTTTTACAATCCTAATTATACTAGAAAATTATTGGAAAAAGAAAATTATTTTTATAACTATTTATCTAATTATTATTAATTAAAAACTATTTTTAACTATTTAATAATACCCTAAAATATAAGAAAATATGAAATAAAGCTAGAAAAGTGAAATTATGACTTATAAAAATCTAAAATATGATAAAACTTATTTTAAAACTGAAAATATATTTTTTAGACTTTTTATGTATTTATTATTAATTAAAAACTATTTAAAACTAATTAAAATGCTAGAAAATACTATTTAAACTAAGAAAATTATGGAAAAATATTTTTTGGCTTTTTATATTTATCTTAATCTAGGAAAATTGAAAACATATTTTTTAAACTTTTTCTGATTTATTTGTATTAAAAGCTAATTAAAAATGCCTAAAAACTGATTAAAATAAAGAAAAATAGAAAACAGTGATGGAAAATTATGAAAAATTCAGGAAAAGCCTAAAATAATATTCTAAGTCTATGAAAAATATAAAAACATATACTAGTGTGCAAGATTATGAAGCTGCAGTGAAATGTGCTTATAAATAAGCACTTGAAATAAGCAAATGAGCACTAAAGACCACCAAATGAAAGCAGAAGCTAAAATATGCTAAATTAATCTAAAAACAACTAATTATAGCTACTATAAACCTCTAGTGTGCATATCTAAACTGATTTGAACAATTTGAGATCATGAAATCTAGCCAGCCTATTATCCTCACTTTTAGCTTAATTATAAGCTTATCTAAATGACCAAAGTGGAAACCAGAAATTAGGTGCTCAAGATCACCTACCCAACTATAACTAAACCAACTTTCAGACCCTAAGAAGTTAAAACAAAGCCTGTGCAAGGTCTGCCACAAGCCTGGTTCTCACTTAGTTATTGTGAACAGGGCATGTGAGGGCTTACTGAACAGCTTATTTGACCCTTTAAAACGCTTGTAAAAATTCAACTAAAATGTGTTTTATCTTTTTGACCAACTGAACTAGAAAACTTCCAAGTTTCAATGATTTTGATTTAGAAATGAACCCATGAAAATTCAACAAAGGTTGGGTAAAACGGCTTAAGTCATATTTGACTTTTAAAAACATAATCCAGTTTGACTTTAATGAAATTCTAATGCTTCTAATTTGATCTAAGTGATGGAATAAGCTAAGTTAAGAATCAATTAAGCTAGTGAGATGATTTCCAAACCTAGTGCTAACCTATTTTACTCTTGTACCTATCTGATTCAATAACAAAGTCTGACTAAATGGAATTTTGACCAAAGAGATATGCAGAAGCAAGATAAGAACCAAAGTAAGCACACTAGACCTATTTAAGCCTGTATGAACCACTCTTAACTCCTCACCCAACCTCTATCACAGTTTAAAGGACTAATCCAAACACCCCTTTTCAAGGCTGTTATGAAGCATTAAGCACTGAAACAGCTTTTTAAACCAAGAGACCTAGTAATTAACTTATATTAACTATAATGAGACAATATTAAGACAAAATTAACAAGTTTTAACTACTTAAACTAAGAAATGCAGTCTTTAAAGAATCATGCTTACAAATTGAATCCAAGCACAAGACTGAGAATCAAGGTCTGAAATCACACCCTTTAGCTTCCCAAGAAGCTCTAAACCAAAAAGCAATCCAAAATCAGCTCTGCTCCAATGTCTTGATCATTTCTCCATAGATTTTTTATTTTCTCACTATTTTTCTTGATTTTTGTGAATTTTTCTATTAAAGCTCTAAACTGAACTTAAAGATATCTGATGGCTTACATAAGCTATGTAGAAGCTTATTTTAGCTTAAGAGTCCAAAATAACAACTAAAAACAACATTCGACCTTATTGAGATTTTTAAGGTAAAAATTGCATAAACTGAAATCAAACATGAAACTTGAAATTGCTTATTGAAAAGGATTTATAATACACTCAGATTACTTAATTCAAAGCCTAAAAGCTTAAACAAACACTGGAAAGTTTAAATTATTTAAAACGACATACATAAAATAAAATTACACTACTTGATCTCTCCATACTGCATCTTTCTCTTATTTATTGACTTCTTAGAGTTCCTTGTCGACCTCTGAGACTTTCCCACCTCACTTGAGCCATTGGATCTTCATATTTCATCATATTCGTCCATTTGGAGTTTTGGCGCCAAAAGTCATGAGCAGGTTTTTTTGCATTTAATGATTTTTGGTGGATGTGAAGGTGGAGGGGAGTTGTTAACCAGCTGGGGGGATAAGGTGGAAAGTGGTGGTGAGGTGGTGAGACCACTGGTTTTGGGATAACAGGTGTGGGAGAGATAGATGAACAGTGCTGGCGGTTTTTCATTTTTTTTAAACTTTTGGGTTTGGGCTTATATTGGGCTTGGGTTAACTGGTTTTGGATTTGGGTTAATATAGGGTCCGGTTTGGTATAGATTAAACACAAGGACCTTTTATGTAATATGGCCAAACTTGAGGGACGAACCTGTAACATTTACAAAGCTCATACAAGGGTTAAACAAGTTTCATTTACCAAAGGACCATAAATGCTAATTTCCAATTTTTATACGTCCAAGGGTAATTTATGTCATTTTTGAAACTTGAGGGACCAAACATGTAATTTCTCCAAAGTTCACCATAAGGACCAATTATGCCACATTTGAATAGTACAAGGGTGTAGTTTAAATGATTTCCATTTTAAACACCCAGGGACTGATTTTGACACTTTTGTAAAGTTGAGGGACCAAATTTGTAAATTGTGATTTTTAAACTTCAAAGGACAATTTCTTACAATTTGTGAATCCCAAGGACCTTTTATGACTTTTTATAAGTTTTGGAATGACCAGTGACTAGTTTTGACAACTTTTGAAACTTGAGGGACTAAAACTGCCAATTATGCAAACTTGATACGTTTTTCTTCGATTTTGGTATTTTTGCATTTAAAACACATAAAACACTTGTTTGTGATATTTTTATCATTTTGATGCATTTCTGAGTGTTTTCAGATGTTTTTGTAGTTTAAATGGTACAAAAATGATGAGTATTTAGACACTCATCAATCCCCCACACTAAACTATTGCTAGTCCCTAGCAATCTTTTATGAAAATTTAATGGATTTAAGTCTCTTTACCAAAAGCCATTACTTCTGGAGTAGCCAATTGTTTCAGTTCAAGTAAGAACCTTGGTACAACGATAACCAAATGATTTTGAGCAAATCACCAGCTTTCAACGGTTTTGATTTGTCTTTACCAGAAGCCGTTTGCTTCTGGACTAGCCAACTCTTAGATAAATTATCAATATTATCTTTGGTGAGTCGATTACCAATTATGGTTTTCCAACTGCCTTTACCACAAGCCATAAACTTGCGGGCTAGCCAACTCTTCACTAATTAAAGATATGGTGAGCTGAACACCATACAATTTTGGGCAAATTGCAAGCCATCAACGGATTTGATAAATCTTTACCAAGAGCCGTTTGCTCCTGGATTAGCCAATCCTTATGTGGGTTAGACATGGTGGACTGATTACCATTTGTTGTGTTTAGTACATAGTACTTCCACTACAAATTGTTTTTAAAATTTGGCCATTTTGGGGGAAAAAGGGACTAAAAGGGTACATTTATGATCAAATTCGCCAGAATTTCCCCCCCCCACACTTAGAAATGAATATTGTCCTCAATATTCAAAGTACCGGCTGTTATGCCGAAACTTAGAACGTAAAAAGATAACATTACTAGCCAAGTGTAGAAACACAACAATTATTCAATTTTTTTTTTTTTTTATATACAACAGCGGGGGGGGGGGGGGGGGCAACTCCCCCACACTAGGGTGGTACTCATGGGTGAAAACCCATGTGGTGTGTGCTATTGTTTTTGATTATCGAGTCGCTAGCTTGACTCGACCCCGAATTCATTTGTTCATGGGGAAGTAAGTGGAAGAGACAATCTCCATCGGACTTTCATTCAAAATGTTTGTATAATCATTGAAGTACGCGAAAGTTCCACACCGATGAGATATTGAGAGACAGACCCGGCTCAAAAATGATAAATGAAAATGCCGGGATCAAAAATAGTGTCTTCATTCCCGAAGGAGAAAAGAACAGGAGAAGCCACGGGATAGGTGAAGAAGAGAAAGAAAATCATGATAAAAATCTTGACTAACTCATCATTATCCATAGGAGAATTCATGATTTCTGGATCATGAATCTCATCATTTAAGCTCATTTGGTCAAGACATATCCTGGGTGGGAGGGATGGGATTTTGATATCAAGCAAGTTCTCATGATTGAGAACATTTTCCTCCGGAACACAAAGATCATTTTTGTCTAGATCAAAGTGGAAGTTATCATACTCAGGTGGAGATATGATATGAGTGAGTTCAAAGGAGAACTCCTCGTAAAGAGAATCATTCATGTGATGTAAGTCTGTGAACTCTTGTTCCACTGTAGACTCATCACTATCCTCAATCTGAGTATCAAAGAGTGGATTCTCAGAAATTAAAGTGAATTCAGAGTCGAATTCAAATAGAGGATTAGTGAAAGTAGCTTTGAATGTTTCAGGAACAAGGTGATTAACATTCTCTATTGGACTGTTAGGGTGAGAAGTGAGTGAACGATCATTACAAAGGAGACTTTCAATTTCTCCTAGGTTGGCTTTGAAATCAAAGAGATCATCATCACTTTCTGATGAAAGTGGAATGATGTGAGTGAGTTCATCGGTGAACTCCTCAAGAAGAGGATCAACATCAAAATGTGAAAGTGATGCCTCAACATTCTCAATGTCCCCATAAGATTTACAATCATCGCTAAAATCGGAGAAAGTCTCAAAATGATCTTTTGAACACTTAAGAGGGGAAGGGATATCACACATATGGTCAAAAGTTCCCTGTGACTCTCTCGGGATTGGGACAAGGTCCTCAACACTAGACTTTATGAATTCGTCCGATTCCTTTTCAGGAACAGTATCAAGATGCTCATCCCCCATGTTCAGAGAGTGAATGGGAATATCGGGTGTGATAGCAGTTGTTTGAGAATGAACCTCAACTTCTGGGATATCAACTGATGAACTTGATGAATCTTTATAAAATTGTAGGATACCAAGTGCATCCTCATCATCACTGTCATCAGGAATAAAACGAAATTTAGAGCTAGATCTGGCTTTGCTTTTCTTTTGCAATTGATTCCCTAATAGATTTTTCAAAGGCAATTTGGGAATTTATTTTAGCACTGCTCTTCGCTAGCAATTCTTCCATAGATTTCTCATGTGAATTTTGAATGACGGGACATTGTGGGAGTGGAGATTTGTCAAAACCGGAAGGTTGACATTGATAATCATCATGAGGACCCCCACAATATACACAAGAAAAACTGAGAGCATTTTGAAATGTTGTTTTACTCAACTCCTCAGTTCTTTTCACTGACTCCAGAAGCTCTAGATAAGTGTCTTGTTGGGTTTGCTGAGGAGTTTGAGTCATTTGGCACTGTGGAGGTTGGTCGTGATATGGATAGTCGTAATTGTTACAAGGAAATGGATTCCCTGTTTGACAATCAGAGCTGAAATGGGGACCTCCACAGTTCTCACAACAGTAAAACTGTTGAGTTTGGATTGGCGAATTATATGGATATTGGTCATAACCAAAGTTCTGAGCATCACCGAAAAACTGCTCATAGAATAACGTGTTTCCGGATTGACACTCAAATCCTTGGTGAGGACCTCCACAAAATTCACAGCAGTTATGTTGATTATATGAAGATAAGTCGGGCTGTGGTGGGTAATTGGAAAAGTTTGAAGGGTCGTTAAATGAGTTCGGATTAGGATCATAATCAAATGAATTCCTCGAACCACAAAACAAACAACTCCCGTTCCGAATATCATTACCACACTGTACACACGTACACCAGCGACATGGTGAACCAAAAAGAGGCTCACCACAACCGACACAAGGAATAAACGATTCCATTTGAGAGTTATGAGAAGGAATCTGTTCATTCAAAGAATCAACAAAACCAACATGGTGATCCGAATGACTATTAAGTCTCGAAGAACATTTTGAAAAATCCGGAGGTGGGACAAGTGGTGTGCTCTGAGAGCTAGCAATTTCCACCACTTCCGTTATGATCTCTGGTTCTGGTTCTTGAGAAACGTGAAGATTTGGCAAGTCATTCTTGCTAGTCACCGGTCTAAATTCTGCATGATTGCTTTTAACCGTAAATTGTGAAAGTTTAAGATCAATTTTAGACGGCTTAGGAGCAATTGAGGGGTTAGATCTTTGGATAACCGTAGGTTGGACGTATATAGCACCTCCATTATCAGAGGGAAGTACCTGGTCCTTTGTCACCCCGGTTTCTCGTTCCATTTCCCTACGCAGAATTAATGGATCATCATGAACAACACGAATTCTTGACATTTGTGATAAAGTATGAAGTTTTTCAAATTCGTTCCAGAATTCGTCGTAGTCGAGAGATTCCATGAGAATAGAAGAAGTTAGAATCAAATGGATAAAGGGTAAAGGGATAAAGAATCAAAAAGGGTAAGAGGGTAAAGAGGAATATTTTTGGTATTTTTGAAAAACATTTTGTAAAAATAAGAAAGAAAATCTTTTTGGGTTTTTGTGTTTGTTGAAAACTGATTTTAAAATGTTTTCGGGAAACGTTTTGTTTTTATATGATACTAATAAGAAAATATGAACAAGGATGGTAAATATACAATGGATGTATATTCAACAACACTGATGCTTCAAATTCGTAGTAACGCAGCACACCTCCCCGGCAGCGGCGCCAAAATTTGATTGGCTCCAGACAGTCAGGTTTTATCACACAAGCTAACCACTTGTGAATGGTCAACCGTAATAAAATTCCGAACAGTCTGAAACCAATATGCAATTAGATCCAGGAGAGTACAGTGTTTCCCAGTCGTTAAGTCCCAACGAGGTGTGAACACTGTAATAGAACGAATTTGTGATCGGGTGATATTGAATGGGAAAAGGTTTGTAGATTTGGAATATTTATACCTAAAGGAAAAAGTTTGTAAATTACAGGGGCTTAAATGCAAATTAAAGAAAATTAAAAAGCTAAATTATATTAAATAAACGCTATCACTATTTTTAAAATTGATGAACGTTTAAAACTAAAACGTGCGTTTAAATTAAAAACTACGTAACGTACGAAATAAAACGTGAAAATAAAGAAGGAAAATACCTACGGATATGAAAAATACATTTTTACAATCCTAATTATACTAGAAAATTATTGGAAAAAGAAAATTATTTTTATAACTATTTATCTAATTATTATTAATTAAAAACTATTTTTAACTATTTAATAATACCCTAAAATATAAGAAAATATGAAATAAAGCTAGAAAAGTGAAATTATGACTTAGAAAAAACTAAAATATGATAAAACTTATTTTAAAACTGAAAATATATTTTTTAGAGTTTTTATGTATTTATTATTAATTAAAAACTATTTAAAACTAATTAAAATGCTAGAAAATACTATTTAAACTAAGAAAATTATGGAAAAATATTTTTTTGGCTTTTTATATATATCTTAATCTAGGGAAATTGAAAACATATTTTTTTAAACTTTTTCTGATTTATTTGTATTAAAAGCTAATTAAAAATGACTAAAAACTGATTAAAATAAAGAAAAATAGAAAACAGTGATGGAAAATTATGAAAAATTCAGGAAAAGCCTAAAATAATATTCTAAGTCTATGAAAAATATAAAAACATATACTAGTGTGCAAGATTATGAAGCTGCAGTGAAATGTGCTTATAAATAAGCACTTGAAATAAGCAAATGAGCACTAAAGACCACCAAATGAAAGCAGAAGCTAAAATATGCTAAATTTATCTAAAAACAACTAATTACAGCTACTATAAACCTCTAGTGTGCATATCTAAACTGATTTGAACAATTTGAGATCATGAAATCTAGCCAGCCTATTATCCTCACTTTTAGCTTAATTATAAGCTTATCTAAATGACCAAAGTGGAAACCAGAAATTAGGTGCTCAAGATCACCTACCCAACTATAACTAAACCAACTTTCAGACCCTAAGAAGTTAAAACAAAGCCTGTGCAAGGTCTGCCACAAGCCTGGTTCTTACTTAGTTATTGTGAACAGTGGCATGTGAGGGCTTCTGAACAGCTTATTTGACCCTTTAAAACGCTTGTAAAAATTCAACTAAAATTTGTTTTATCTTTTTGACCAACTGAACTAGAAAACTTCCAAGTTTCAATGATTTTGATTTAGAAATGAACCCATGAAAATTCAACAAAGGTTGGGTAAAACGGCTTAAGTCATATTTGACTTTTAAAAACATAATCCAGTTTGACTTTAATGAAATTCTAATGCTTCTAATTTGATCTAAGTGATGGAATAAGCTAAGTTAAGAATCAATTAAGCTAGTGAGATGATTTCCAAACCTAGTGCTAACCTATTTTACTCTTGTACCTATCTGATTCAATAACAAAGTCTGACTAAATGGAATTTTGACCAAAGAGATATGCAGAAGCAAGATAAGAACCAAAGTAAGCACACTAGACCTATTTAAGCCTGTATGAACCACTCTTAACTCCTCACCCAACCTCTATCACAGTTTAAAGGACTAATCCAAACACCCCTTTTCAAGGCTGTTATGAAGCATTAAGCACTGAAACAGCTTTTTAAACCAAGAGACCTAGTAATTAACTTATATTAACTATAATGAGACAATATTAAGACAAAATTAACAAGTTTTAACTACTTAAACTAAGAAATGCAATCTTTAAAGAATCATGCTTACAAATTGAATCCAAGCACAAGATTGAGAATCAAGGTCTGAAATCACACCCTATAGCTTCCCAAGAAGCTCTAAACCAAAAAGCAATCCAAAATCAGCTCTGCTCCAATGTCTTGATCATTTCTCCATAGATTTTTTATTTTCTCACTATTTTTCTTGATTTTTGTGAATTTTTCTATTAAAGCTCTAAACTGAACTTAAAGATATCTGATGGCTTACATAAGCTATGTAGAAGCTTATTTTAGCTTAAGAGTCCAAAATAACAACTAAAAACAACATTCGACCTTATTGAGATTTTTAAGGTAAAAATTGCATAAACTGAAATCAAACAGGAAACTTGAAATTGCTTATTGAAAAGGATTTATAATACACTCAGATTACTTAATTCAAAGCCTAAAAGCTTAAACAAACACTGGAAAGTTTAAATTATTTAAAACGACATACATAAAATAAAATTACACTACTTGATCTCTCCATACTGCATCTTTCTCTTATTTAATGACTTCTTAGAGTTCCTTGTCGACCTCTGAGACTTTCCCACCTCACTTGAGCCATTGGATCTTCATATTTCATCATATTCGTCCATTTGGAGTTTTGGCGCCAAAAGTCATGAGCAGGTTTTTTTTTGCATTTAATGATTTTTGGTGGATGTGAAGGTGGAGGGGAGTTGTTAACCAGCTGGGGGGATAAGGTGGAAAGTGGTGGTGAGGTGGTGAGACCACTGGTTTTGGGATAACAGGTGTGGGAGAGATAGATGAACAGTGCTGGCGGTTTTTCATTTTTTTAAACTTTTGGGTTTGGGCTTATATTGGGCTTGGGTTAACTGGTTTTGGATTTGGGTTAATATAGGGTCCGGTTTGGTATAGATTAAACACAAGGACCTTTTATGTAATATGGCCAAACTTGAGGGACGAACCTGTAACATTTCCAAAGCTCATACAAGGGTTAAACTTGCCAAGTTTCATTTACCAAAGGACCATAAATGCTAATTTCCAATTTTTATACGTCCAAGGGTAATTTATGTCATTTTTGAAACTTGAGGGACCAAACATGTAATTTCTCCAAAGTTCACCATAAGGACCAATTATGCCACATTTGAATAGTACAAGGGTGTAGTTTAAATGATTTCCATTTTTAAACACCCAGGGACTGATTTTGACACTTTTGTAAAGTTGAGGGACCAAATTTGTAAGTTGTGATTTTTAAACTTCAAAGGACAATTTCTTACAATTTGTGAATCCCAAGGACCTTTTATGACTTTTTATAAGTTTTGGAATGACCAGGGACTAGTTTTGACAACTTTTGAAACTTGGGGACTAAAACTGCCAATTATGCAAACTTGATACGTTTTTCACCCGATTTTGGTATTTTTGCATTTAAAACACATAAAACACTTGTTTGTGATATTTTCATCATTTTGATGCATTTCTGAGTGTTTTCAGATGTTTTTGTAGTTTAAATGGTACAAAAATGATGAGTATTTAGACACTCATCAACAATATAGATCATGTTAGTTGAGCATTGTATATAAAGCTCAGGCTCAGGCTCGATTATTAAATAAACTCCAATTTAGGCTTGAGCTCGTTTAGGCTCTGCTCGTTCGAGCTTTTTACCGATTCAATCCCGAGCTTTTTACAAGCAGCTCGGCTCGTTTACACCCCTACTTGTAGCAGATCTGACTCATCTATACTTCTTTTCCTTTATAAAGCATTTGGGACTTCTTACAAAAAAAAATCTTAAAATATTAAGACCAAAGACATTACTATTAAAAAAGTCTTAAACAATTCACTTAACATTTTTCATCCATTGTCAATATTGTTCTGGGAAATTAAAGGTATAAGTTGTAACAACTCATTGCTTATAATAGAAAATTAATGTAAAATTTGAAAATCCAATTTGAAACATCTGTAACATCCCTCTCTAATGATATTGATAAAGAATAAGAATAATAATCTTTTAATGAAAACTTTTTACCACTGATTTAATGTTAGAAATTAAAAAATAAAACTGTTAATCATTTACTCTATTAATAATTTACACGTTTTACTTTGAAAAACCAGATGTATACGTAAACTTAAAGCACAAGAAACATAATCGCACCATTTCAGTCTAGTTTCTCTCCTCAATAACACACTTAATCTCCATGTTTAACTTTTAAAAACACACGCACAACAACAAACTGATAACCTCACAAACCCTTCTGCCACCGACAACATCCATCAATATGTACCAGATCATCTCCTCAACAACTGTAAAAAAGTCCAACCTCCAAAACAAAGGTCAGACAACAAGAAATATAAAGAAAGCCACATACAACAACTACAACAGCCACAACCAACTCATAACAACAACTTATCAGACAAAAGCAACAAGACTACAACAACAACTCATTTCCATAACAAAACACAAAGAGACTCAAATCACAAAAGAAATAAAGATATCGGGATTTTATTTAAGAAAATATCTTTAAAAACAAAAGATAAAAACCCATCATCGATCTTTGTAACATTAAAATTCAAGAACAAACTTACCGACCTGGTTCGAAGCCCATAAAGATTACAAACAAGAAACCAAAGGGTTGAGATTTCGAGTTCGGATAAAAGAAAGAAGAGCAAGAAAAATAAGACTCTCATTGATACGATCTAAGTCTAATGACAGCATTCCGGTTTCGGATCCGACTCTTTAGAGGAGCCTTACTGGGGTGTGACAACTAGCATTTTGCAGGTGATATTTAACCATAAACTTAAAGTATTTCACTTTGAATACTTGAATACTTACCTTTACGTATAACCGTTATGTTAACCAGCGTAAAACGGAAAATAACTTTAAACGTACATCGACACTAGACTAAGTTTAGTCTATGTCAAATAAGTATTTTATGACTTTCATAAGCATGTTTTATAAGTCTAAGCATTTGGTTTTACAAGTTTTACTTAAAACATTTAAGTCTTGCATTAAATCTCATGCATGTATGCAATAACTAACCAAACTCACCACATTTGCATTATAAACTAATACATACACATATATGCTTCAAAATTAAGATTTTCCGCCTCTTTTTCACACTAAAAATCAACCACTATAAGTAAAATACCCAACATTTACCTTCTTGCTTTGAAATATCACATTACCCTAACCTTACTAGCACCAAAAGCCAGAAAACCTTGAAGCTTGCCCCTCCCTCATGTCCCTCTCTCCATGAACGATCCAAGACCCCTTCAAAGATCTCAATATATTGTCTCTTTGCCATTTTTGTGTAACACCCCCAATTTCGTGAATGTAGCGAATTCAAACGGGTGTTACTTCATGGTATAAATAAAAACGAACTCTAATTGAGTCGTTTTAAAAGATTTATCATTCTATTTATATAAATATCAGAGTTTACAAAATGAGCTAATAGTTCTCACTTACGTTTTACATCAATATATGGTTTTTGATGTTTTTCGAATGATAATACATATTATAGCCTTCTTAGATATCCATGCCCCTCCGTGCTTTTTCGTGCCAGTTGTATACCTTATGGGCCTAAGATAAAACATGAAAAAAAGGGTCAACACTAAGGTTGGTGAATTCATAGAGTTTATAGTTTAAAGTACGGTCGTACGGATAACAAACTTTTAGAGTTATAGTAATAATTGTAATGAATACAATTATCGGTAAATATAGTTTTGATTGTACTAAGCTCATAAACCTCAGAATGTTAACAGTGTATCAACAAAAAATGATATTGTAGTCGGATATCATCAGAAATTGATATAATAATCAGATATTAGCAGTGATATAATAGTTGGATATCAACATAAATTGATATAATAGTCGGGTATCAACAAACATTAATATACTAGTCGGGTATCAACAGAAATTGATATAATAGTCGGATATCAACAGAAATTGATATAATAGTCGGGGTATCAACAGAAATTGATATAATAGTCGGATATCAACATAAATCGTTATTTGGGAATATCAATACAATGATAATAGTACATAACTCGACGTATCAATAACAATTGATATAGCACATAACTCCTAGTATCAATAAAAATTGATATAGCACATAACTCCTAGTATCAATAACAATTGATGTAGCACATAACTCAAGATATCTATAATAATTGATATAGCACATAGTTTCAAGCACATAATTCCATGTACGTAATTCTAAGTATTAATAAAAATAGATATAGTACAAAATATATTTTTCAAGTAATTGCGTTTGAGTAAAATAGCATGTATCTCCCCCAAGGGATTGTAAAACAGTTAAATGATAGAAAGTGAGGCTATGAACTCACCGTGAGTTATTGATATCAAATGTATAACGAAGTTGATGTATATTCCGTGAAAACCTCTACGCGCAATCTAGAATAATTGTTGCATGTGGAAACTGATCTAGGCTTGTCTAGGATAAACAATAAAATTGAACATACAAAGCACAGCGGGATAAATATAAATATCATTGTTATTATCAAGGTTTCTTCATCATCATCTCTACTAATTACAAACACAGATAGCCCCAATTCTACTTGATCAAGTGTAGAGCGGTTACTCAACAATAACAGGGATCAAAGATCCTTGAGGCTAAACCAACAACGCTCTAGGCGTTCACTTAGAGAACTCACGCCTAGGACACACACTTTAGTTGACTACATATTTTGAGCACACCTAAAACATATGCCCTATGTCTATTTATATAATAGAGACATTATGGTTTATAAAGGATAAGTATTAGGAAATAGATAAATCTTCCTAACTTTTACAATGATCTTCTGTAATCTTCCATCACTTGAATAATTGCTTTTTTGTCATTTTAAGTCATTCATGTTTCATTCTTGTATCATTGTTTTGTCTTATCAACTCAAATATAATTTCCAACAACCTTCCACTAGTTGATAATGATGAAACCAAAATAAGCACGAACTTCCCCTAAAGTTAATATATATGAATGAAACAAACTTACCCTTAATCCATGCTATACCACCAAGGATCTACAAGTTGCAAAACATATCATCTCTGTAGCCTCTTCCCCTTTTTGTTATTATCCAATTAGGGGACGTGAATAATGCAACTCTGATTTTGACAACCACAAAACAATATCACACTTCCAATCCAAACTAAACTGACAAAAGACGAATTTAGGAAGCATGATATCACAAAAACCCTAAAAATTCAAAAACATCACCTTCTCTGTAGCAATTTTCACAAATTAATATCTCACAATCTAATGCTCAGATTTAAGATAACTTCGGTGAAAATGTTCCTTGATATGTAGAGAACCTCCAATAAAAATTTTGTCCCGATCTAATGGTTAACGAATGAGAAAACGCCTTTGGAAAACTGTACTGCAGAAAGCTACGAAAATTTATACCAACTTTGAATTATTTCTTCTTTGCCAAGAAAACCTTGCATATCCTATATCACGAGCCCCTAGGCTCTGATACCACCTGATAGAATCGTTTATAGCTCAGGTTGTTTATACCTTATATCTAGGAATAACAATAACAAAGACAACAATATGCAACGGAATAAATCAGAGAACAATTGTTATTTTAACAAGGTTTTCTTCGTCATCATCTTCTCTAACAATTACAAACACAAATAGCCCCAATTTTACTTGATCAAGTGTAGAACGGTTGCTCAACAATAACAGGAATCAAAGATCATTGAGGCTAAACACACACCAACTTTAGGCGTTCACATAGAGAACTCACGCCTAGGACACACATAATTTACTAGTCGACTACATTTTCTGTGCACCTACTAAAATGAACGCCCTATATATCTTTATATATTAGAGCATTAGGGTTTACAAAGGATAAGTAATTAGAAAATATGTAAATCTTTCTAACATTTAAATTGATCTTCTATAATCTTCATTCTTTATGAAGAGTTCATCCTTTGTCACTTTAGTCCTTCATTTTTCATATGTTTGTCTTATCAACTCAAATATAATTTCCAACATATAACAAAATTAAATTGATGATAGATTAATGATTTTGGGTAGTAAATTATTGGCTTGAAAGTGTGAATTAAATTCTTTGTGTTTTGAGTTGAACCGATATCATATTTTTATACCGATCGATTTATTTATTTGAGATTTGATTTATGATGAAAATTGTTGGTTTGGTATACGTCGAAACCACGTGGTTGAATCACAATGGGAGCATCATTGGTTTGCTTATTACTAAAATAGTTGAAGTCTTGATGATATTTGAAATCTAGTTGTTTGTTTTGAAGTCGGGTCAACACAAACCACAAGTTGCGTTTGGTTATTTTTGGCTCAATAGAAACACACCTACAAAAGGATATGTTGTGTTTGATTATGTCGGGTTGCAAAAATTATGGTCTGCTTTTGGTTCGACCACCACACACCCTCGAAGGGTGTGCCATGGTTGGTCATCAAGACAACACAAGGATGTGTTGAGTTTGCATTGTGATTTCATTTGTGTTTTCATATGTGTTTGCGTCTGTGGTTGGTTTGTTTGGTTAAAGGGCCACAACCCGGACGCGAGTCCCATTGCCCCTTAAGGGTACGTTGGTAGTGTGTTGTATACACAAGGTCGAAGGTTCGGGCCCTTCTTGCTTGGCCACCCGAGCTCAATGTAAGGGCGTTTGGTTACTCCTGATATGTCAACAAAAAAATTGATCCACAAAAGATTATAATCATGAATCTGTTATTGAAACTTAACATCTGGTTTGTGTTTGTTTGTTTCATTCTGGCGAAGCCTACTTCACAATAAATTAGGGTGCGTTTGAGTTAGCGTAAAATCAGTCACATGAATTTTGACATATAAATTAACATAGATGTATAACGAATGGTGTGGTGTACATACGGTCCGTCGTTCTAATAGGTCACAATTACTCGTTTCCCTCAATGTATTCCACGACTCACTCGACTCACTCATTCCCGAGATTATTATACAACATACTTTGACTAATAAACGGATCCTAACTTATAACTAATAACCGAAAACTTAACCTTTACATATCATCAAAACTATTACATTAAGATACATACCAACTAATACAAATACTAATTGTAACATCTTTTTGATCATTAGTTAATATTTCATGTAAATGCTATATTCAAACTAAACGAAACATATTTTAATAACAATGATTTATTATTAAGTGTAACACTTAGTCACCATGTATAATTAAATAAATACACGGGTCATGCTCAATTTTCTAAAGGCCCTTTTAACTTAAAAGTGTATTTTTAAATACAAACTCTTTTAATACTAATATTTGGAATATAATATCTACACACTTCTATTATTAACTAATATTCAGTTATATTTATATGGATACATATATACTTTTAAGCAACATTCTTATAATCCGAAGTCGTCTACTATTTATATGCGATTACTTTCCGTACATCGTCTTTCGGTTACCGATGAACCGAAGACTTATTCGTCTTCATATTTTGCTATCCTATACGTGTATACTTACGCATTTCTAAAAGTCAACGCTAGCCAATATTTACCAAAACTACTTCAACTTAAATACTGCCACACAAGTAACAACGATGCAAACATTTTTATACTTATTTAAACTATGAGCTAAGACTTGCCATAGTATTATAGGTAGCATGTCGGTACTGCGCACTCATACCATTTGACTTTACTCTATTCAGACTACTTCACAAAGGTGAGTTTCATAGCTCCATATTTTACACATATCTTTTCTACTTGGGGTGAGTATGCATGCTTATTTTTACAATTAAACGCAAGTATAAATTTACCAGTTACGTACTGAACTAAGTCCCGATAACCCAAATACTATTATTACACCCATTATCATGAACCGTTAATTACTCTTTTGTGAGTAAGTGAAAATGCTGTGAATAGATTTATTATGGTTGACACCTACGTCTATAGTATGATAAGCTCTACTGACCACTAGTACAAGTCGGAGGGACGCATATTATTTGATTGTTTCACAAGTGTGCATGTTAGAAACTTGTATTGGATCCAACAATTACAGTTACTTTTTAGACTTTCTAAAATATGACTAAGAATAAAACTACATTTAAATGCACTAATTGGTGTACCACAATACATCTTTTGTTATTTTTGTTATTTTTAGCTTTTTTTAACTGCTAAACAAGGAATAAATAATGAAGCACTAGCTGATGAACAACATTATTTTTGATGAACAATTTTTATTAGATAATCGATGACATTGCAATTTTTTAGATAACTGATGAACATTTTAACTTTTTTTATTGATGAACAAATGAATTCTTTTTATTAATGAACAAATGCACATTTCTTTTTTATTAATAAACAACACTTTTTATTGATAAACAATACTTTCTATTAATAAACAAAGTATATAATGAACAATGTTTTATTTTTATTGATGAACACTGTTATAAAACTGATGAAAAAAATTAAAGAAAACTGATGAACAATTCTTTTTATTGATGAACACACAAACATCTCTTTTTATTGATGAATAACCCTTTCTATTAATGAACTAAATATACGATGAGCAATGTTTTTTATTGACAACCATTGTGATGTAAGTGATGAACAAAACTAAAGAGAACTGATGAACAACTCTTTTTATTGATGAACAATTTTTATTAGTGAATGATATTTTTTTTGTTAGAATACTGATGAACAACATGACTAACTGATGAACATTAATCTAATTAGAAATAAAAAGACAACTTTATCTTTCAAAGTACCGGTTTACATAACCAAAACATTAATCAATATAATCATACTAAAACCAACTTATACCATGTGCTAACAAACTTGTACATTCAACATAAATAAATCTAAAATCTAACTAATTTCAAATACAAGCAGCTTTATCTTCAAAAAATAATAAATAAATAAAAATTACCAAGTCACTTAACGAACTTGTACCCTATGCATGTACACCAATACAAAAGAATGTCAAGTCCAGATATGAACAATCACCATCATTTGACATGAACAAAAGAATGTCAGTCGGGTTTTGTTTGGTGTTGGCTGATTGGATGGTGGCAGTGACGGTGGTTTAATCGCATATGAACAATCACCATCATCAGAACAAAAGAAAGGACAAATGTCCTTAATCTGGTTGAAGCATTACATATTTCAACAATAGATCCTCTATATTTACCCGATTATTATGAAGTCAAAAAGTAAAAAAAAAAAAAAAAAAGAGTTTTATTAGTTGGTACCTGATGGTGACGGGGTGAAGACGGTGGTGCTGACGACGTGAAGACAGTGATAATGATGGAGACGGTGTTGGTGATGATGCAATGGTGGTGACGTTGTGTTTGAGAGATGTAAGATGGGATGAAAGGGGATGAGGAGATCGAGATGTGTTGGGTGGTTATAACTTATAACAAAGATGTTATTTTGATGGCTTGATCACTTCATGATTATGTTAGCATAAGATCTTAGTTTGTCTTTTACTTGGGTCGCTGAGAGAGATAACCGGTTAATGTTTCAACCGAAGTCCTAAATGATCGGAACCGATGCGCCTTTGTAGAAGGTCAACCAAACGGAGCATTACTGCATTAGCAGGAGAATGGCGAAATAACTAGTATACTCCTATGTGCGTATGTTTTTTCTTATGAGGAAAGTTATTTTACATACCAAACTTTTCTTACATACAAAGGGACTCATCTCCACCATCCATCTAAAAAGAAATCAATGGTTGAGATTAAAAGCATTTTATTATTTCACATAGTTTTTATAATTTAAATATCTCTTAAACCGTTAATCGTTAAGTGCAAATATTTATACCGTCGCGAAGAGCATTTAATTATCTTTTTATAGATGGGCACTTTGATATACTTTTGAAAAAAAAAAAAAAAAAAATCATTTTTTAACGTTTTTTCGTCTTTTTTACGTTGTTTGAAATTTGCATGAAAAAAATCATATATGATTAAACACTAATTTGAATATCACATGTGATATTAGTGTTAAATCATATATGATATGTGATATCACATGTGATATGATATGTATATCATATGTGATTTTACACTAATATCACATGTGATATTACACTAATATCACATGTGATATTACATAGCATATATGATATAACACTAATATCATATATGATATAACACTAATTTCACATGTGATCTTCAAATTAGTGTTTAATCATATATGATTTTTAATACAAATTTCAGTAACGTAAAAAAACGAAAAAACTTAAAAAAAAATTGAAAAATACGGGATTTTTTTTTTAAAAGTATCAAAGTCACTTCATCTATGTAAAAGATAATTAAATGCCGTCAAGAATGATGTTTTTTTTCGTTTAACGATTAACGGTTTGAAAGTTATTAATATTTGAAAACAGAGGATTAAAGTTGTTTTTTAAATGTTATGATTAATATTATTCATTATATCAAATAAAAATTGATAGTGAAGATTGAACCCTTGGTATATAAATAATATTTTGTCCTCAAATGATCTTTAATCTTTTTATTATGATCAGATCTTATATTAGATCCAACGGTTATAGTTACTTTTAAACTTTCTAAAAATATTTTCACTTTTTAGGGTGCGTTTGGTATTCTTGATAATCACTATAAGATATATTGAGAATAAAGTGAATGAAAATGGGTATGTAGATATCACTTTTCACGATATCCACATACCCATCAAATCATACTCTAATGAGGAAACCCACATATCATGAGTATCCTCATTCCATTGTGATGGGCCCCATAACCAAGCAAACAACATTAATCACTTTCAGTCATAAATTTATTCCCATAGTGGGATACCAAACGCACCCTTAAATCATCCCCCACCATGTGTATGAATCTTATCGTGAAAATTTCATTGCCTTTTGATAGGGACTATTTTTTTAACATTCAATTCCTACACCATACGTATGAATCTTATCGTGAAAGTTTCATTGTCTTTTGATAGGGACCATTTTTTAGCATTAAATTCCAACACCATTAATTAATTCGTTACAGTACAAAATTTCGTTGTCTTGAAATATCGATAGTCTAAGTCAAAATTTTGTAATGAGAAAAGAAACATCATGGAAACTCCCAGATTGTGATGAAAAAAGAAATATCGATAGTTTAAAATTTTGTCTCAGAACTCAAAGAAAAAACAAAATTATATCTTATCTTAATATGAATATAAATATCCTTCTTGGACACTACTAGCCGAGTACCCGTGTAGCGCGACGGGATGTTACACGATGTGTGATATATGTATTTCTTGACTTACAGATCAAAATTACCAACTGTAAAAAACTACATTTGTAAAACCTAGTAAACATTTGAAACTAACCAACTGTGTAAAAAACTACATTTATAAAACCTAGTAAACATTTGAAAGACATATGTGTGATATATATATTTCTTGACACACGGGTTCAAATATGTGTTGTCGATCACCGAATCCATCGAATAACTTCAAATAAATTTTCGCAACATCATGAAGCAAAACGAATGAAGAACATTATATTAACAAATTAAATGAAAACAAACCACTTGCCAAAAAACTATGGCAAAACCACATGCATCATATCATTCTTGCTTAAACTTATGTGCAAACGCACATTTCAGTTGAATGTTATTCTTCTTTTTCAAGCAAATTGGAAATTAATTTCTTTTTAGCCCCAAATTTAAGTATGAGTTAAAATTTTCACCTTTACATGGTTCTGGATGTTGGATGTAAACTATCATTTCAAAATCTTACTTGGTTCTTCTTAGGTAATGCAATTGTACTTTCAATATATTGCTTTCCTTAATTAACATTTGAAAACCGAACTTCATGCTTACTATTATACCAGTTAATTTTTAGCAAGTGCCATTTCTTCTTTGATCCTTAAGCAACCCTTACGCACGCAGAGTGTGCTTATGATGTTTGTTGTAACTCGATTGTTATGCTCTTGGCAATCATACTATTTCATATTGGCAAATATTGTATTTTATGTCACCTTTTTTTCGTAAATTCCATCAATATTTTCTCCTACCTCACTCTATTTCGGTTGATTATGAATGGTATTGTTATTTTTCGTTCTTTCTTTTGGGGCACCAATCTAAACTTCATAGGTGCATAAAACAGGTCAAATAGGTGCAATTCGCTTTGGCATGAGTTTAACCACGGGCCAATCCAGCTTTTCATTAATTTTTAACCGGTCAAC
>OU343224.1:171409408-171501446 GCA_910596185.1 Chrysanthemum makinoi
TAATTCCTAGCGACTTGGTGTTATGGTTCTTGGCGAGTTGTTCTGTTAGCGACTTGTTTTTATAGCAATTTGGTGAATTGATGCAAGTTACTCATATCTAATATCCATCAACACAATGTCTTACATCACTGACCCTTTAATCTCCAAAGTGCTTGAACTTTATGATACCTCAGAGAACAATGGCGGTTGCTATTCTAAATGTTCCACCTTGATTGATTCAGCAATTTATGATCAAAACACTTCCTGTCGAGTCAAAATCTAATAAGTCACACTTGGTATTGAAAAATGATGGAAGGCAAATGGAATGCAACATTGAGCCCTTCCAACTACTTCATCGACACCTCAAACTACGTTATCCAGCATATGGATCGAACAAGCGATGCTCTCCTTCGTCAAGATCTACCCACTTTGACAAGAACCGTGCTACTAAATTTAGAACAACTAAGGTTTCAAATTACCAAAAGATGATATCAATCTGATGATTCTAATGCGTTCTTCAAGTAATCTTCGATCAATTTCGACCATTTATCAAGGGGAGTATTCCTTAGATTTTGATCATGACATGATTTAGGAATTTCATTCAAGAAACATACTGGAATGGAAATTCATAAGTTCATAAACACCTTTATTCAACTTATGGGTAATATGGAAATGTACATTAAGGAAACTGCTCAAGTGAATGATAATTTGAATGAGTTGAATGGGTGTCAATTTAAGTTAAGTGAAGGTTGTGATATGTCGAGCAATGGATCAGTTGAAAAAATGGATGATGCGAATCATGAATCTCCGGTTGCAACAAAGGATGATGAAGCCAACCGTACTAAACTCAAAGGCTCAGTAGGAAAAGTTTGAAGCGACTACATGACAACTCCTGTTATGCATGTGGTGAATAATGATGACATATCCGCAAATGAAGGTTTCATGCGATGAGGTACCTTAACCGATTAACATAATGCACAATGTAATGTAATTGATCAATTTGTTCCTAACTCTGAACATGATTTTGTTAAATATATCCAAGGTGGTTGAACCTCAATCTATAATTATTAAAACTAATGACATGATTGAAAAAGGGGTTTATGATGAACTTTCAAACAAATACTCAATTCTTGAAAAACATTGTATTTCCTTAGAAATTGCAATATAACAAAAAGAAGAAAGTTTTCACAAGTAGCAAAACCTTGAAGTACTTTAGAATTCCTAATTTTTGAAAATTTTTTTAAATTAACCATTTAAAAACCCATTCGACAAAGATTCAACCATATGCAATCTCGAAATTACAACTCTCAGATGTGCATAAGAATGATTATCATGGGATGAACAATCCTAATCATGAGATGAGTGGTAACGCTTAAATCCAGGAATGATGAATTGGCTCTATGTGTGTCCAACCTAGTAAGGGAAACGAGTCATTAGAATGAACTTAGTAGAGAACAATTCCAAGTTGATAGATCAAACTAACTCCTTGTTGGCGCACATTGATGCCCTCAAAGCCCAAGTTCAGATAAGATCTTCACTATTGTTGCCCTAAAAAATGAGCTTAGGAAATCTATTGGAAATAGGGTGAACACTAAGTTTGCAAAACCATCAACCTTGGGAAAGCCAATTGTTCAGAACAACTCAAAATAGACTGTATTAGCAAAATGCTTTTTAGAACCGAAAGATTTAAACCATGAAATCTAAGCTTGCCCTGTGTTGATGCGAATCTTGATTTGTCAAAACTAGTCACTTCACTATTTCATTCCGATATGATGAATAACAAACCCTATTTAATATTCATGTCCTAAGATCATAAATACTAGGATTTCATCTAGTTCTCATAAGAAGCATCAAATGGTGATTAATCCCTAAGAAGCAAACTAATTACAAAAGGACCAATATTTAAAATAGGGAAGTGCCTACATCCAAATCTACTAGCAATTTGTTTCAAATGGATTCCCATGGTAGATTATTTAAGTTTTCGGATCCAAGCGGACTTACATACCTAGATCTTGCCTTAAGTGGATGCCCACAGGAAAACTCTTTAAGAATATTAAACCTAAAGGGACTTCTATTAATGACACCCTAAATCAAACCTGTTCAACATCCAAGAGTGAGGTTACTCATGCCACTAACCCATCTATCTGCAATACTACATGTGTTACTAGTGGAAAGTGTCCTCGGTCTTTTTCAGGTACAATGCTCAATTCAATCATGAACATCATGACTTGGTTTCCATTAGAAATGAAGATTGCTCACTCAGAATTGTAGCTTGCCGAATTGATGTACCTGTGTACTTTGACTCGTTCAACCTGAATCAGGACTCGTTCTCTTAAATTAGTGTACAAATTAGTTTTTCTCCTAAAAAAATAATAATAATAATCAAAAATCAAAATTTTCTTAATTAATTAAATCATTTTTTTTCTTAACACACAATCTGATAAAAGATATATCTCCTGTTATCGATAACATCTACGGTCCTAGAAATGTCATTCAATAATGACACGGGATCATAGATGAAGTTCGAACGAAAGATATACTCTTGTTTTAAAACAGGGGGTTAGAATTCAATCAATGCTCACTGGTGACATTGATTGAGGGGGAGAATATTTCAAGTTATCTCGTTATCTCTGTTTCTCTTTGCACCATTGTTTGATATGTATTGTGTGCTGATGCATGTTTAAGTCTAGCTTCGTTATGTCCCTCAGGTTGTGATTGCTTATCTATGATATGTCACTTTGGGTACTTGTAATATTATTCTACATGTTTTAGAACTGTTTGCATGATATCGATAAGTTCAGGGACCGAAAGTGTTAATGCATAAATGATAGATAGCGACTTGCTTCAATCTAGGTTAGCGACTTGGATTTTCTAAGTGGTAGCGACTTGTCCTTCATCTTTACTAGCGAGTTGCTTATTTTGCACAAGTACAGGGACTGAATGTGTTAACTTGGTAAACCTGAAAATCGTTCTATCCCTAGCGACTTGTCTCTCATTTACATATTTTCAAAACTCTCAAAAGATTTTTCTCTCTCTCGTGACTTGCTACGATTTGTTTTGTGGTAAAGTTTACGTTAATCATTCTTGTCTCAAATCATGTGAATTATATGCATCCCATAACTCAGTTTCCTTAACAGATTCCATTGTACACTTGATCCTCGACATTTGCTCCCCTCGTCTAGGTTTGTTAATGGACTCGTTGAATGAAACACTTGATATATATGTTAATGGATTAAGTTGTTGTTTGGGTTCACTAGGATAGATGTAATCTTGCATATTTGTATGTATTAATGGGTTTGTGAGCGACTTGTTGTATCATTTGTATGTGGTTCGATTTGGGTTGTGTTTCTGAAATTGATTGTGTTTGTGGATTGATTTTACGAGTTCATTATAGCGGCTTGATTGTGTGTCTATATTGATTGGATTATGGTAAAATGCGATGATAAGTTTGTGTTCTTGGTATGCACTAAATAAAGGTTCTTCATAGCGAAGTGGTTATATTCAAAGATGTTTCTTGCTAGCGACTTAGTGTTTTGATGTGTAATGACTTCTTGGCCTTGTATCTTTTGATAGCAACTTGTCCTTACAAGTTAGCGATTTTAGTGATTCATTTTGTAGCGACTTGGCCTTGTTTCTTTTGATGGCTACTTGTCTTTACAAGTTAGCTTACTTACTCTAAATGTTTTCATTAAGGCGATTTGCTATGTATTTTTTCTTATAGCGACTTGTTTTGACAAGTTAGCGATTTGCTATCATGGCTTACATGGTAATAACTCTGCATGTAGCAACTTGATTTTGTCCAAATGTGTATAGCGACTTGTCAGTAAGGATTTCAGCTAGGAGATAGATTACTTGTAGCGATTTGTATTGACAAATTGCTCTTAGCTTAACTTGCTATAACATTATTGTTTAAGCAATTTGTATCCGGTTCCTCTTGCAAAGAACTTGAATTAACAACTTGTTTAAGAAATCTGTTATAACACTTCCGTAATAGCAACTTGTCTTATGAAATCGTATCATAGCAACCTTGCTCTTCACACTTTTGACTCAAATCAACTTGTGTCTTAAAAAAAACTTTGGCAACATGATTTGTTACTTTGAAAATTACAAATGCTACTTAATCTATTTCCTAAGTATGTCAATTTGCTTATTGGTAATCTATCATGTATGCCACTTGTTGTGCTTGTTCAACTAACCATGTCTAATCTAACATGCTCTCGAATACTGGTGTTGTATGTGTGTGTCTACAGAATCTCAATGGCAAACCCAACTTCATCCGTGATGGCTATTGGATTTTACAAACACATCAAACCATTAACACAAGTGGGCGTATAAGTGGAATTCTAGAAAGAGAAAGTTAGAGGTTTAGGGAACTTAGTGAGAGAAAGTGAAAGATATTATTATGAGCTCCAACTCTCTACCTTGGGAGGTAGAGAGTATTTATAGTCTTACATAAATCGCCACACCTTGGGAGGTAGAGGGTATTTATAGTGTCGGGCCGCGATCGTGCATACAGTGGGTAAAGACCCGTCCGTCCTCCACGGTGTTACTAATCTAAAAACTACTTAACTAAATATAACTATGACTACGAGCATTCTAACGATTACATATACTTGAGGTGACCGACTCTTTAATACCGAAAATTTCTAATTCCTAACAATCTCCCCTAAGGGAGGTCACCTCAACCATATACTAAAATGACATTGAATACAATCGGATATTACATTAACAATTGATCTTGCATTCTTGATGTAGTACTTTTGCCGATGCTCGTAGTCATTGATTCCACTCATTGCATGTTTGGTTAATCCAAGTGGAGGTCTTTTAATGATCCACGCGGATAATAATGTTGAGCCGCCTTTGAGATCATCACTAATAGAAAATCTCTCATACATCCATAGTGGTGTTGGTATTATGTGATGTTGTGACTTTCGGACCGACATGCTCACATTCTGGATCATGATATATTCTCATCAAAGTAGCGGAAGCTTTAGTTGATTCATGATATTGGCGGCAAGCAGCCAGAAGTAAGCATGGAGTGAAAATATCAGAGTAATTGATGCACTAATCATGATTTCTTTTGAGATGAATGTGTAGGTGAGCATGCGCTATGGATTGACCGCTTCATTCCGATCACCGCGAACGCGGGTGTACTGCATACAACGTTAGCAATAAATCGCGCGACAAGTGTCTTTGATCACTTTCGCTGAATTGAGGTACACGGCCCACGGTTCCCGCTGATCGCGACAAGTATCGCTCGTGATCGTATAATTCAAGAATTTCCTTGACAGGTTTTCGCAACTGCCTAGCCGTTCTCAAACCGAACGTCTCAAAGAAGACAACACGGAGTGAATGAACCAAATAATTTACGCCCACTGATTGATGAAGAGAGATTTGAAAAACAATCATGTATTGCTCAATAGAAATTGTTTTTGCAATATAACGAAGGTTTTAATGAAAATCAATTATCAATCATAAAACACCTTTGATTTGAAATTAGTACACGGTCGACATGCTTAATGAAAAGAGTTTTAAAGCACAAAGACCAGTTTTTCAAAGGTATCCGTCAATCCATAACTGAACCAGATTGATTCAAAAGAATGAATCGCCCCATTGTTTCTCGTTCTCAGGTTGTCACATGGTTGATCTCATATAATAGATCTCACATGCCACCTACCGGGAGCTTGTTAGATGTTGGCTCCATAAGGCTTTCCATCTTCATTGTGAGTATGTTTGCATATCACTCAGATGTTCTGGCAATACCACAAGGATAATGCGTAGGACTCAAGATATAATCTCTCTTTCCACATTGTGTGAAACAGAGAGTCTTCATTGAAAGTGTCCTAATGAGATTTATTGATGATCTCGTGGCACTAGACTCAATTTTGTGCATATTTGGATCCTATATCGGAGACTAGGGAGAGGGTCTCCTCCTTCAATATCAACAATCTCTAAGAGAAAGTCGATAGATAATGTCGGTTCCCCGTGAGAATGAAACAAGTCCTTTTAAGAGGAACTTGAGTGGTTTGGAAAGTTGAAGTGCAATGCGCCATGGGTCCATGACGCCTTGTCTTCAATACCGATGTTACCATCAAGAGCATATGAATTGAACCCGTTTTCTGGCCTAAGGTTGAATAAATGGAGGGCTATTTGTTTTCACCCTTTTCTCATTCAATTCTTTTTATTCTTCAACCCCTTCAGTGCTTACCGAGACTTCATAGCTAGAACCTTGTTGGGTTTATTCCAAGATACTAGCTCAATCTCAGTCCACACTCTTCCCATATCTCATTTTTCTCCTTTTATCATCATACCTAAGAACTCTACACTAACTAGTGGATAGTCCCCGGGTAGATCCCTCCGTTCTCGCGGATCATGGGAACTAATACCTAACCTTATCATCCTTATATCACCATACATAATGTAAAGTTGGTCGGTCTTTTGGTATTGTTCATCTGCCATAGGAACCAATTGAAAACCATTTGAAAATCAATCCATATACTTATGATATTTTATCAAAGCATTTTGTACCTGAATTGTTTTTGATATTTTAGAAGAAGAACTCCCCCTCAACATGTGAATCAAGTATTTGAAATAGTTTTCCACACGGAGGCAAGAGAAAGAATTAACTTCTTTGATTACCATTTTCTAAAAATATCAACATCACTTCCCTAATCGAATCAAGTAGATAAAGCATTTTGGGGAAGGATGAGGTTTTCATGATTTTGCTCCCCTCAATATGTGCCTCGAGATTTGAAAAGAGTTTTGCACATACTAGAGGGAACTTGCACATTGAGATAAGTGATCACGTTTCAAATCATTGTGGTTTAAGATAGATGCTCCCCTCAACATGTGCATGGAAAATTTGAAATCGTTTGTCACTTACGGGAGGCAAACATGCTAATCACTTAAGAAACCATTTATCGAATTATCAGTTTAAATCCTATTTAAATCACACATTCTCCCCGATCACAATTATCAAATCATTTGAGATTTGTGATCTCTTATAGATTTAAATTGATTTTGAAAGCTTTTAAGGAGAATTGTGACTTGATTATGAAAGCGCTTTAACTGATAAGGATCTGATTTTGAGATTTTAAACTCCATTGGTTAAACATGCATGATTATCTTTTTGAAAACAATTGAATGCCAAATAACTTTTTAATTTAATTGAAATCATTCTCCCCTCAATCAATGACATAGGTTGTTGATTGAGAGATAGAGATTTTGACAAATAAGTCCCGATGATTATCAAAAATAGAGACCGAGTTATTTTTCAAAGCATTTAGTTTTCAGCAGATAAATGTTTATACAAACATTTGTTTTAAGAATCGAGCATGGAATTTGAAATCATGATAAACATGGCTCTGTTCTTTCTTTTAAAATCGGGTTATTGCCTGAAAATGACAATAAACCATTTTTCCTCTCATTTTTTTTTTAATTTTTTTTTTTTTTTTTAAAATTCGAACAACATCTAAAGTCCCGTGTCATTTTTTGAATGACATCACAAAGACCGTAGATATTATCGAACCGAGAAAACGCATGACAAAATGACAATATTTTTGAAGATTTTTCAATTTTTCGATTTTTATGGATTTAGAAATTTTTATAATTTTCTATTTGATTTTTTGAGAGTTTTATAATTTTGTATTTTGTTTTTCGAATAAGTATTTACAAGAGATAGATGAAGAAACCTTTTACTCCTCGTCTTCCTCCTGAAGACGTTTGAGTGTTTCTGGTTGAAGGCTTTTCAAGCCAAGTCGTGGAAGAATAAACTCAAAACGCTCTCTTGGAAGAGCTTTGGTGAAGATGTACGCTAACCGATATTCGCACCTCACAAAATAGAGTTCCACCACACCTTTTCCACTTGTTCCCTGATGAAATGATGTCGAATGTCGATATGCTTTGCTCTTGAGTGTTGAACGTTGTTGCATGAGAGAGCAATAGCACTTTTATTATCACAAGACGATGAGGGATTTTGTTGAATAAAGCCATAGTCGATAATTGAGATCTCATCCATAAGATTTGAGCACAACAAGATGACATGGCTATGTATTCAACTCTGAGAGGAAATAGAAGTACTCATTTGCTTCTTTGAAGACCAGCTCACAAGCTTATCACCCAAAAACCGAGCACCTCCAGATGTACTTCGACGAGTATCTTGACAACTCGCATGATCAAGATCTGCATGAGGCCGTTAGTGACATACCGATGTTCTTCGGGTACCAAAGTCCCATATTGATGGTTCCTTGGAGATACCGAAAAGACCGCTTAACCGCTTCAAGGTGCCTTTTAGTAGGCTTAGCCTGGTATCTAGCACACATGCAAACAAATAACAAGATGTCCGGTCTACTAGCGTGAGGTACATCGGGATCCAATCATACTACGATATTTCGTTTGGTCAATCATGATCCCCGAGTGGTCCTCATCTAGTTTGGTTCGATCAATCATGGGGTGTCAACAGGGTCACTTGAATCAAATCCAAATTTCTTTAAAATCTCATTTGCATATTTAGATTGATTTATGAAAATGCCTCCGGGACTTTGTGAAATTTGTAATCCCAAGAAAATGACATTTGTCCCATCATTGACATTTGAAATTTTGAACTCATTTCATTAGAAAACGATCACATTCCATTGGGTCTGTCGAGGCAAAAATAATATCATCAACATAAATTTGAACATGAATTAAATGTTTGCACGACTTCGGTGAACAATGTTGGATCAATCTCCTTTGCTAATCCGCTGATGAAGAAACTTTGATAGTGTATCATACCATGCCCTCGAGCTTGCTTTAAACCCGCGAGACGTAAGATGCTCTTGATTTACAAATCCTTCAGGTTGGGCCGACGTAGACACTTCTTTAAGATCTCCGCTCAGAATGCCGCCTTTACATCCATTTGATAGACTACCATGTTCTTACTTGCGCATAGCCAAAAGATTCTAATTGCCTCATTCTGAGCCACGGGAGCAAAAGATTCTTCAAAGTCTATACCCTCCTCTTGACGGTATCCTTTAGCAACTAATCGAGCCTTGTTCTTCAACACATCACCATGCTCATCAAGTTTCACTTTGAAGATCCATTTAGAGCAATAATCATAGCACAACTGAGCAGTGTACTAACTCCCATATATCAAGTCGATCAAACTCATGAATTTCATCTTGCATAGCATTGAACCAGCTGTCTTCATTCATGGCGGTTTTAACATCTTTTGGTTCGATTTTAGATAGTACGGAGTTGAAGAAACACCATAAGGCATCGGTTGCAAGTTGTTTTCCGTGTGGATACTGGGCGAGAGGGGTTTCCAATGATGTTGTCCAATGGGTGATCATGAGTCCATTTCCAAGGTGTTCATGTGGTTGTTGTTGAGGAACTGAAGTAGCGAAGTCGATATCTCCTCAAGAAGATGGTTCTCAAGATGATCAGGAGCAAATATGTTTTCAAATGGAGCATCTTCGTGAGTAGCAAAGGGATTAACTTCATCATTGATGCTAGAAACAAGCCATGATGTACATTTGAAGATGATGATTTGTTGATGAGACAGAGTGATCGCCAGCTAGCGCTTGACTTAATGATATTGAGACCGGGTTGACTTCATTCATAGGAATATGAGCGCCTCGATGATGGATTTGACATTTCATCTAGATTTGATCATAGTGTTCATCAAACATTGGATCAAACAATTTATTTAAATCATCTTCTGATGGAGGTACATATGGAGTCTTGAAGAGGGATTTGGCAAGGGATGAACCAATGGGACTGTTTTGAAGTGCGGTCCGTAACCGGATTGTCCAGAGCCATAGGACCACTCGCGATAGAAACTCTCCATATATTTCTTCTTATCAACCAATAAGTAGACAATTTGAACCTAACAAATACTCCAATGATCGCTTTATTAATGCATTCTTCCTAAAGGTATAATGTAGAGATCGACCGAAGATTCACCACACAAATGTCTTCGTTTTAATAAGGTAGTCATTTTCCTAATGTTCATGTGGTTGATTTATAAGGCATAATGAGAGAACAATAACCGAAGATTTGGCAAAGGAATGTGAAAGAGCTGATCATTATCCATGAAACAACAATCCGTGAAGATTTGGCACAGAGAATACCAAAGAGCGGATTATTCATAGTGCAACTTACAATATCATGATAGTCATTATAAACGCCTTGTGAAATAACTAGAGATAAGGTTTCTTTGAGAATTCCAATAAGTACTTCTTAGATGGTGAACCAAAGTCAATAGAAACCGAGAATGAGCTCGTAACAAACTTCGGATGATCAACATTCTTCGGAGAGGTTTAAAGTACTCATCAAATATATCTTGAAAACAATGAATCCCAAACATTGATTCCCAGTTATCCTTAGTAAGTGAAGCATTAGGCGTTGGAGGAGAGTCATCAAAAATCAAAACAATGAATCCCAGTTATACACTCCATCATCATCAAAAATCCATAAGTCAGATACCATTATTCAAACATCCATCATCATGTAGTATATTCACTTTTTCCCTCAAAATTGCATCCGAAGTTGCCATTTTTTGATTTCACAAGTGAATAAGAGTATACACCAATGAACGGAAATCCATTTGATGACCTGAATGAGCATGGCAAAACATGAAGCTTGTTGATGAAGAATGTAGATGAGTATGGCCATTCATGAGAGAATTTCTTAAGCTGAAGAAGATAAAGCTCTAACGAAACATGAGTAGCGGCACTTTATTTTCTAAAGAACCGGACCCTAAGTTATTTAGCACACCATAATGATGAAGTACGAGGCCCGAATCTGATGTGAACAGACGCCATTGTTTAGAGCCTAGTTATATGTTTAGAGCGACCAATCCAAATACCAAGGGACGATTTGTACGACCCGCTTGAACAGATCAAGAATGATGAATTGGAAACATTGGATCCCCATGCGCTCATGGGTCCTTTTGGTTAGTACAAACAATCTTTGAATCAGCAGAAACCCTAGGTGCAATGTCATTGTCACTAGGAGCTTAAACTAGTAGAAGCATCGACTTAGTCGAGGACATTTTGTGCTTAATGGGATTATTCTACCATTAGGCTTCCAAACCTTAACAGCACTACTCTAGGCATAAGTGGTCTAGTTTAGGGCAAGGTTTGCCATTCGTGAATATTCAACTTAAGGCTATCCAATGAAATCCTACATTGGTAAAAAACCTTCCCGTAGGTTTCCAGGATTGCTTAACTGCTTTTGCTCTCCAAACTTTCTTAAACTGGGTTTGAATCTTAGACCTTAGAATAACACATCACATTTATCATGACAATTGAAATTAAACATTTTTTGCATGTTTTGCAGATGTGATAAAGATAAGCCTCAATTAATTTTAGTAGCTTAGAGCTAATAATACTAGAACTAACACGATTCTTTTGTTCAAATCAAACTTCTTGTCCCTATGGTGTTCTTTCACTTCCTTATCATGATCACTTTTAGTTTTCGTAATCCTATCCTTCTTTGCATAGCTTCTAGGTTTTGACCGCTAACTTTAGTGTCAATCTTAACATCTGTAGAAGTAACGATGGGAACATTACATGGTTCACTACTTTTGCATTCCCTGGTCTAGAAGTGTGGGATTTGAAATTCTGAGGCACATCACAAAGTTGCTTTGCTTGAATTTAGATACGGAACAAGGCATATCAAGGGTCACATGCTTGGCTTTAGGCATAGAACGGATTTCTGCTTGGCACTAGGCATAGAACAAGGCTTCACGGCTTTGCCTTTTTCACCTAAGGGTTTTGGACATGTTGCAATTACACATTCAAGCACTCTTGAGATCGCTTTGGCTGGAAGCAAGCAAACCTAATTTCACTATCAAGAGGTTTGTTAATGAAATCCTCTTCGACAATCTCACGGAGACATTCTAGACTATCCTTAAGGTGAGCACAGTAGTCATGAAAAGCATGTTCATTATTCCTAAGATGAGGAGGAATATATTTAACTCGTATGTATTTGCAATCTAAGGGATGACTTTGAGACAACATTCTTATTGAAAACAAGTGGCGTTTCCCATTTCACGACTTCTCGATTCTCAATTTCCTTTTGTAGAGACGTTATTTTTTCGTTGTTTTGGTCACGGTGACTTTTATTGAATCATATAACTCTTTAAAATGTCTTTTAACTTTTTCATTTTCTTCTAGAAAACTCTCGTTTTCCTTTTGTAAGGCATTAACTAAGTTTTGAAGATGAAAAGTTTGAGAATCTCGAGAATCTAAAGGAGGAGGCATTTGGGAGATCACATATTGTTCTTTTGAACCTTTAATTGAGAGATTTGGGCTTTCAACTTTCTGATCGTGTTACAATGAGCTTGAATCTGTTCATCACGTTTGTTAATTTGAAAACCGCATCAAACTCGAGCATTTGAGGATGTTTTGATATTTGAAGTTTTGACATTTTCTTTAAGATGTTGATATTTTAGTTGTAAATTAAAATGCTCAACTTCTAGTTTAGAAAAATGTTTAACCAAATTGTCGTGATCATCCAGTTCAATTTTCTCATTTAGTTTAGAATTAGTTTTTTCAAGCTCAATGACACGATCATGGGAGACTTTCGAGCAATGAGATAATTCATGAAACTGAGAAGCATTAATGGAACAATTTGTAGCAATGTAAAACACATCTTGAGTAATACATTCAGAAATAAGATTCTCATTCAAGGTATGCAAGTTCTTCCTCTCAATCTCATTATATTTTAGTGCTCGCTCATAGTCACTAACCTTAACTATCATTGCATCAAATTCCTTTTCCATTTCTTTAATATCTGATTTTATCCCCTTTTAAGACTCTCAAAATGATCTTTTAGTTGTTTAAAGAAAGGCATGACCTCGGTTAAATAGCATTCTTTTATTTGCTCAAAACCCCTTTCCTTATTATCCCTGGGTGTGATCCTTTTTTTACAAGTTTTCTCAAAATCGACAAATAGTTGAAGAATAACATATTGACTGATTAAGGTCTTGCTTTAGTGGCAATAGTTCTAGGAACTAAATGCATTGGTGTATTTAGAGGATACACGCGCTTTAGGGAATTTCCTACAAGGGGATTTTTTCAACAAGATTTCTGCTTTTTGCAAGTCCATATCCTTTTTCCAGAACACTTGTTCTGGGGTCAATAGAGTCTGAGGCTTAAACATGTTTAAGGATATCCAATTTTCCTTAGTGTAATCATGGGGTTTTATCGTTATCTTGTTCTTTTTTACATTTAGGATCTTCTAGCTTCTTATTCATTTTCTCCCTAGTGACTTCATCTGATTTCTTATCTTCCTCGCACTCAAGCAAGAACTAGGTTTCTGTCTAGGTTTAAGGATCTTCATTACCATCATACAAGACCTTATGAGCTTCTCTAGCCTTTTACAACCTGAGGATTTGGTTCATCAACTAAGGGAACACTATGCTTATCCCTTAGAACTCTATGCTTAGTGATCATGTGAGCAGTCTGAATGGTGTTTCCTTGTACGCACAACTTATTTTCAAGCTTGTTTTTCAAAGTTTTAGATTAGAAAAATCATTCAAAAGTTTTGATTCCTTAGCACTAAATTCTTGCTTAAGCATTTTAACATTTTCTTGAAGTTCTTGTTTTTGCTTAGCAGCTTTAGAAAGCTTTTCTTGTAAGGAATTTAACTCTTGTTTTAATACTTCTTCTCTAAACCTACTTTTTCTAATAGTTGTATGTATTTGGACATCCATTTCCTCGCCACGGGTGGTCAACTCAAACTTAGCACTGTTCATAAATAGCAACCCTGATCCTTATATATATTAAGCTCAAGGGTAAGGGAATCATCGTGGCACAAATGCACTGCATACTCATGCGTTCATAATCATCATTTTGAGTAGAAGATGCACAACTAGGTACGTACAGAAACTTCCATGCAACTTACCTCAAAGATGACATGCAATGTGTCAGTGACGGGTTCATCTCTATCTTGGGTACATCCGAAGCTTCCATGGAGTGTTCCTTTGCATTAACTTGCACAAGTTGTCCTGTGAACCCTCTCCTCTCTTGTGAATTTGAGCACGAAGATTCCATATTTGCATTATCCGACTCATCAATTTTTGTTGTCAATGACATTCTCGCATTCAAGCAACACCCGATACTTCAATGTAAACATTACCCAACTTATCACAACAATCTTTCAACCGCACTGACACTCATTCACGCTCATTCTTTGTTACCGATTCTTCAATGTACTTTTCACATTATCCATGAGTTGGATAAATGTCTCAATGAATCCCTCAATTTCCATTCCAAGATGTTTTTGAAGGAAATTCCGCTAAATGTTGATCGAATCATCAATATTCCCAATCGATGAATGGTGAAATTGTTTGTAGATTACTTGAAGAGCTGACCGAACCATCCTTTGAACCTCTTTATTGGTAAGTTGCGCTTTAAGTGTTCTAAGTTCAACAAAGAAGCTTCTTGTCAATGTAGGTAAGTCCCCATAAAAGAGCACTACATGTTCGATCCTATGGATAATGCTTGTATGAGGTGCATATGAAGTAGAGATATGGCTCAATGTGCATTCCATTTGCGCGGGCATTTCATTGCAATACCTCGTAACATGAAGATCTCACATCCTCATTGTTCAATTCAAACATCTTTAATCGCTCAGTGGTAGCATACTTTATCATTGTTGTCCACAGACATCATACAATTTAAGCACTTCGAAATCATCGGGTCGTAAGAGAGTAAGACATGATGTGGTGGAATGCACAGGATTTTACAAGTCTATGATTTAAACCGAGAAATAGAATCTTCCGCGGGATTTTACTAAAATCAAGACCAAACCGCTAAGCAATGACCAATGGAATGTGTTAAGATGACTGATGGATCGACACAATGATAGACAATTGTGTGTTAGGACTTATGATTGTTTGTGGGATAAGCAGAGATGTTGTTTGGTTGTGATTTGGGTTGGTTGTTGCACGATTTTATGGAGAAATTTAGGTCTAAAACTTAAAAGCTCAATAACTTCTTTCTCGAGAGGATTTGGGCTCAAAATTTGTTTCAAGACATCGTGGTGAAACCTTACAATATTCAGTCGCTCCGTCGTTTTGATGTATTTCAGCCAAAACGGAGTTACGGATCAAAAGTTATGGTTTGAAGTTTTGACGAAAAGTCAACTTTGGTCAAACCTCTTCTTCAGAAAAATCAACCAAGTCACTAGAAGATAATGCACCAAGTCGCTAACACCTAATTCGCTACACCACCAAGTCGCTAAAGTCCCAAGTCGCTAGACAAATACAAGTCGCTAAGTAGTGCTGTAGTAACTCGCTAACCTTCAAGTCGCTAGCAAAATTAAAGAATTCACTCAAGTCGCTGCTAAACTTCAAGTCGCTAAAGAGCAACTCCTACGCACAAGTCGCTACCACTGTCGCTACCGAGTGGAGAGTCCACTACTTGTACTGTTAATCGCTAGGTCTAAGTCGCTAGCTCCAAAATCAGAACTCGCTACAAAATTGTGAAGCAAGTCGCTAGCAAGAAAGTTATACCGTGAGCCAAGTCGCTAGCTTGAAAAACTTCCAAAACACACTTTTCAATCCAAAAACAACCCAACCACAATGATTCAAGCCTTCCAAATCAAAACCTAAACACTTATGATGATCTTAAACACAAAAGTACAATAAAAATCCAAACTTTAACACTAGAAATCAACCAAATGATGCAAAACCACTAAACTTTTTCAAACTCAAAAACCACCTAAAACCACTAGAAATCCAAAGATGTGCAAGATATGATCTAACCATGGCTCTTGATACCAATTGATGGATATTGGATTTCACAAACACATCAAACCATTAACACAAGTGGGCGTATAAGTGGAATTCTAGAGAGAGAAAGTTAGAGGTTTAGGAACTTAGTGAGAGAAAGTGAAAGATATTATTATGAGCTCCAACTCTACCTTGGGAGGTAGAGAGTATTTATAGTCTTACATAAATCGCCACACAACGGGCTGTGGATCAGGCATACAGTGGGTAAAGACCCGTCCATCCTCCACGGTGTTACTAATCTAAAAACTACTTAACTAAATATAACTATGACTACGAGCATTCTAACGATTACATATACTTGAGGTGACCGACTCTTTAATACTGGGAATTTCTAATTCCTAACAATCCGAGAACCTTGCTACCTCTACTCCATCCATTGCTCTTACTGACAATGAAATTCTTCCAGTAGACAAATGGGTAGAGATTGGGAAAAGTAATTGTTATGTGGACTTGGAAAAGATTCAACAAAATCCAATATTCAAGGTGGCCATTGATATTCTTAAAAACACTAATTTCTTCAGTACCATGACCAAGCAATGCACTATCCCTTCCATTTACCTACAACAATTTTGGAACACCATCACATGGGAAAAGATCACTGCCACTTATTCCTGCAAGCTTGATGATAAGGAATTTGAAATCACATCTGACATTCTCAGCAAGGCCCTAGGAATCACACCCCTGGACCCCACCATACGATATGAACCTCCACCTAGTGCGGAAGAGCTAATAGTCTTTCTGATTGGTTTGGGTTATCAAGTTGGCATATCAAGGGCTTCAGATATCATCACTGGACACATGTATCAACCCAGGAGAGCCATAACTACCATTCTCAACTTATGCTTATCTGGCAAAACCTCAGGGTTCGATAAAGTAAGGATACCTATTCTGCAAATCCTATGGGGTCTAGTCAATGGGGTGAACATTAATGTCTCAGAACGTATTTGGGAAGAATTCTCATTGTCAATGAACACATTTATCACCGATAGAACAAACGTTCAGAATCAAGCTCAAGGAAGAAAGAAAGTACACAAACTTGTTATTCCTAGCATCAGATTCTAGAAGCTTGTTATCCAGTACTTGAAACAGACGCATAACTTCAATCCTAGGAGTGAATCAACCCTTCATAATGCTAAGGATGAATTTGTTCTGGGTAATCTCAAATATATTGCCAGAGGTGTCAATAAAGAGATCTTTGGTTTGCCAATTCCTGATGATCTTCTCACTGACGATATTAAAAAGACTGACTACTTCAAATTGTACAAGAAAAGGTCATCTAGATCCAATGTTGATGACACTCCCAATCAATCACAACCCAAAAAGTCTACTTCGAGCACAAAGACCTCATATGATGCCCTTCCCAAGAAGAAACGTGATAGATCTCAGTCTACCGACACTTCATCACAAAAGCAGAAAATGAAAAAGAAGGATGTTAAAAAGAAAATGTTGGGGGAACCGAGACACCAAAGGGTGACAGTCAATTGATTGATGAAGACGATGCTAATTTGCAAATAGGAATTAAACAAAGCCTGGAAAGCTTGAACATGAGACCGCCAGTTGGAGGTGTTGTGTTAAGAGAACCTGAGCCAGTGCCACGCCAAACAACTTCAATCAGTCAAGACAAAGGAAAAGGGATTGCTGGAGCGGATGCTGAATAACCTACTCACATGCTCCTGACCATATCTTCTCCACCATCAGGAACTACTACCCAATTTGAGCTAAAGAAAAGAAGTGTTGAATCATCTTCAGCTCAAGAACTAACTAGATTGAAAAAGGAGGTATCCGAAACACATGAAGAAACTCCTACTTCAAGTTATACCCAATCTGATCAGACTGATGATGAAGAGTTTCTGAAAGACTCACAGGAGAACCTTGAGTCAAGATCTGATGAAACCAGGCATATGGAGGAACCTAACATGTCTACGGGTTCTCTTTCCTCACTTAAGAATCTGGATGCCGATCTCTCATTCGGTGATCAGTTCTTGAATGACAAACCTTCTGACACCGAGACTCATAAGCCTAATGATGAGAAACAGGAAGCTGAGTCCATGTACACGGTCAGCATACAGCAAGACACATCAACCATCCCACCTATGTCGCAGACCGCTCTACAACCGAACATCCACCACCTGATCCTGCTAAAGATCTATCACTTGAACCAGTGGTTACTGTTACCGACATGGACACTCCACCGGCTTCACCACCTCAAATACTTACATCAGATCAATTGCTCGACAAAGCAGTGAAAAGAATTGAAGCTCTTGAAAGACAACTGTCTAAATCTGTCGATGTCCTCGAGGATCGTATCTACAGGTTGGAACATCTTAACTTTGATGAAGGGGTTGCAGACGCCATTAAAGGCGAAGTTAAGGATGCTGTAGAATGGGCAATGCAGGCTCCACTGCTTCAACGATTCAAAGACTCACCCATTGCTGATATGAGAGCTGTTCTGGAAGATGTACGATGCTAATGAGCACAAGGATGAGGTACATAAGAAGCTATATGAAGCACTTGAAGAATCAATTAAGCACGACAATCATGTACAGTTTATGAAGGACATTGGAGAAAGGGAAGCTAAGAAGAAAAAGAGGACTGTGGTATTGGAGAAGTTGCGTAAAGGCCATAATCCTCCTCCTCCTCCTCCTCCAACTGGAGGAGCTGGAACTTCTGGTGCAGGGGGATCATCTGGCACAACCACTACACCTTCACAACAACCACCAACTTCTCCTCCAAAACTGACAAATCAATCCAGCTCATCCGGAGATTAGGGTACTCAAAAGAAGTCTGCAGCATGGACCACAGTTGATTCTAGGTTTACACCCACCTTCTCCACTATCCCAGAAGACCAGGTGCTACACGAAGAGTCTTATGTCACGGCAGAGTCTGAATCTGATGATGATGATGCATCCACAAAAACATATTCCCAAGCCATCTGAAGATGATTGGGTTGATGCATATGTTTTGGGTGAACGCTCTAAAACCACTAGAGTTGCACCCTCTAAAGACATGACTCAAAGCTGGCTCACTGAAGAGAGACCTCAAACTCCAGAACCTTCATGGTTCATCCCAGAGACTGACTCGATGACTCCTGACAACAACTGGGTCTCAACAATCACTACCAACTATGAAGCCCCAGCTGAGGACTCACTTCTTCACATCACAGGAGATATGGGCAGCTTTATGAAGTGGTTTTGTGAACAGAAGGGAATCTCATCCATCACTCCAATGGATCTTGAAGGACAAGCATTCAAAATTGTCAAAGTCTTTCACTCAGATGCCAATCAGCTTCAATACCAGATGGAAGAATGTCATAAGATGCTAAGTGATCAAGTCGGTGAGCAGATTAGCCGTTTCAATGTGAACAAGCCTCTTCCTCTCGGTGGTGAACCTGGACAAATGACCATTCAGTCTGAGTTCTTCTTCAACCATGACCTGGACTATCTATGTGCTCGTACATCAGAAAGAAGACCAGCTTTATCAATTTCAAATATGAAAGCTGCTACCTACACAGATCCGGGTCTTGAGCAGATGGTACCTGATCAATTCTGGTCTGACAAAGAACATGTGTATGACATCGAGGCTTCATATGGCATTTCTCATTGGTGGTTCAAAAAGAAGAAATTTTACATTGAAAGACATGGAGCTGATAAAAGACGCAAAGCTGTTCGATCCAAGCTGAGGATTCTAAGTGTTGTCAATATAGAAATCTTCCCAATATATGGCTATGATTATCTGAAGAAGATTGTTCTTCGAAGAGCAGACTTGAAAGATTACGTGATAGAAGAAAACGACTTCAAACATCTGCTGCCAAATGACTTTGAAGACCTCTATCTTTTAAACCTTCAAGGACACCTTAATCACCTACCTATTCGTGAGAAGAAAGCTCCCTCTGCTGCTGTCAATCTCTGGATCAGAGGCTTGGTCATTCGAAAAAGAGTTGAGGATTTTCAGCTAGGAATGGAAAGCTACCAGACCCGCGTTAACCTTACAAGACCGCAATGGGAAGCCTCAGGACATGAATTTCATCACGAATATAAAGTGATTGACACTCGTAGAGCCATCATCTTTACCGATAGATACAGGTCAAGAATGCTAATGAGGCTATGCGAGCTATACAAGTTCAGTGATGGTACACTCAGGATGGTTGAACAAGAATTGAACTCAAGAGTGAAGGAAATCAAAATTGACATGAAGCCGTGGAACAAAACAAAATTCTGGTCGGAACAGGATTTAAGGATGTGTGAAGAGTTTGTGGCTGCAATTGGTAGAAGACTTAAGACTAGAATGATTTATCGCAGCCTTGAAAGTATTGTGGGTGGTAGACTTCGTGAAGGTCACTACAAGCTGCTTCAAAGAACTGAATGAAGACATCTTCCGAAAGTAGCTTATGTCTTGTATTTTTGTTATGTAAATTGTGGTGTATGTAATATGAACAACTATAATGTATGTAGTAGTGATAGGTTATGTATTGTGGATTCCCTTTTATCTAAAAGGGAACTTCAGTGCAGTCCACTTCAGATCATATAAAACTGGACACATTTTTCTCCTACGAAGTTTTATTTCATATATATTTAAATCACTTGAGATCCAAAATCTCAAAGGATTTGAAATTTTTGATCTGGGGAGAAAATGTGATATAAATATGAAAGATGATAAAAGGTGACCATTTCTGTCTCAAAGTGCATACTGCTCTCTAATATATGCTAAAATCTTTTCGAATCTCGAAGCATATATTGAGGGGGAGCATTTCAAAACAAATAAAAACCTTCAAGGTACAAAAACTTCTATGCTTTAACATAATGTACCTTGATTGTGTGGTGAATGGTTTCTAAATATTGGTAATTGTGGTGGTACTTCAAAAGATCTCTTTCCTCTATGTGATAAAATGTTTTCAAATATCCTATGCGCATATTGACGGGGAGAATTTACCAAGAAAACCAAATGGCTTTTTCTAAGGAATTGTGATCAGGAAATTATTTCATGAAAATATTTCAAAGAACTCTTACCTCCATGTGCTAAACAATTTCAAGATCATATGCACATGTTGAGGGGGAGCATTTCTAAAATGATCAAAACTATTAAGGTACAAAATGCTTTGATCTCGTATCACAAGTACCTTGATTGTTTTTTTTCCAAATGATTTTTAATTGGTTTCGAGAAGGAAAGAACTGTACTAAAGGACCGACCCGTTTACTTTATGCATTGGAGTTATAAAGATGGTAAGGTTAGGTATTAGTTCCCACGATCCGCCAGAGCCGGAGAGATCTACCCAGGGACAATCCACTAGATAGTGTAGAGTCCTTAGGTATGATGAAAAAAGGAGAAAAGTGAGATATGGGAAGAGTGCGGACCGAGACAGAGCTAGTACTAGAATAAACCCAATAAGGTTCTAGTTATGAAGTCTCGGTAAGCACTGAAGGGGTTGAAGAATGAAAAAGAATTGAATAAGAAAAGGGTGAAAACAAATAGCCCTCAATTAATTCAACCTTAGGGCAGAAACCGGGTTCAATTCATATGCTACTAGTGGTAACACTGGTATTGAAGACAAGACGTCATGGACCCAGTGACGCACTGCACTAAAATTCCCAAGCTACTCAAGTTCCTCTTAAAAGGGCTTGTTTCATTCTCACGGGGAACCAACATAATCTATCGACCTTCTCTTAGAGATCGTTGATATTGAAGAAGGAGACCCTCTCCCTAGTCTTCGGCATAGGAACCAAATGTGCACCATTGAGTCTAGAGCCACGAGATCACCAAATAAATCTCATTAGGACACTGAATATGAAGACTCTCTGTTTCACACAATGTGTAAACAGAGATTATATCTTATGAGTCATACGCATTATCCTTGTGGTATTGCCAGAACATCTGAGTGATATGCAAACATATTCACAATGAAGATGGAAAGCCTTCTGGAGCCTACATCAAACAAGCTCCTGGTGGGTGGCATGTGAGATCTATCCAATAGATCAACCATGTGACAACTGAACAGAAACAATTGGGCGATTCAATCTATTGAATCAATCCTGGTTCAGGTTATGGATTGACGGATACCTTTGAAAAACCGATCGTTGTGCTTAAAAACTCTTTTCTTTAGCACATCGACTGTGTACTCATATTTCAAAATAAAAGGTGTTTATGATTGATAATTGATTTTCATTAAAACCTTCGTTGTATTGCAAAAACATTTTCTATTGAGCGGTACACGATTGTTTTTCAAATCATTGTTTTATCAATCAGTGAATCTTAATTTGCTGGTTCACTCACTCCGTGTTGTCTTCTTTGAGACGTTCCGGTTTGAGAACGGCTAGAACAGCTGCGAAACCTTGTCAAGGAGATTCTTTATAATTATACCTGATCACAGGCAGTACTTGTACTGATCAAAGGGGAACCGTGGGCCGTGTACCTCAATTCAACGAAAGTGATCAAAGACACTTTTGTGCGCTTTATTGCTAACTGTTGTATGCAGGTACGCCCGACGTTTGTAGCTAATCAGAATGAAGCGGTCAATCCATAGCCACATGCTCACACATTACATTCATTTCAAAATAAATCATGATTAGTGCATCAATGACTCTGATATTCTCATTCCATGCTTCTGCTACGCTGCTGCCAATATCATGAATCAACGAAAGCTTCCGCTACTCTGATGAGAAGAAATCATGATCCAAATTGTGAGCATGTCGGTCCAAAAGTCACAACATCACACAATACCAACACCACAAAGGATGAGTCAGAGATTTACTATAGCTGATGATCTCTATTAAAGCTCAAAGGTCATCAATGTGGATCAGCTCAATAACCTCCACGAAACATACATTGTTGTTGAACAATGATGAAATCACCACTGAAGCACAAAGTTTGAATACTCTGATGTTTTGATGTCTGCGAGCTCAAGATTAAAGATTAAATAGAATGCTAGGATTCACAATGTAAATCATGGGGTGACCTCCCTTAGGGGGAGATTGTTAGGAATTGGAAATTCTATTGTGAAGCATCGGTCACCCCAAGTATAATCTAGCTTAAGTTAGCTCGTAGACATATCGTTTATTATGTTAGTTGTTAGTCAGTTATTAGCATAGTTTAGTCTAGTGCAACACCGTGGAGGAAGGACGGGTCTTTACCCATTGTATGCCTGATCCACAGCCCGTAGGAGGGCGTATTACTTTGTATAAATAGCCCTCTCCCCACAAGGGAGAAGGTTGGATGTTCATTTGGAATCTAACCTTCCATGAGTTTCTCTTACTAGAATATCCCCCTTTCTCTCTCTAAAACCATATACCTATACACCTATATTTGTGTTTGCTTGTGTGTTTGTGAAATCCAATATGTTACACGGTTTGGTAATCGTGCAGTTTGTTACTGCGATTTAGTGTATGCGACTTGATTCACTGCGATTTGTCACTTGAGATTTGTCATTTCTGTTGTGTTAAGTTCTGCGGTTTCCTCTTGATTTAGTAAAATCCCGTGAACGAATCTATTTCCCGGTTTAATCTAAGAGTAGTAAAATCCCGTGTACTTAGGAATCATGTCTACAATCACCTCTTCCATTGCTGATGACGTTCAAGCTGCAGAGTCCGATACTCGTCCTCCTATGCTTGATAGAACTGATTATGACTCTTGGGCACAGCGAATCAGACTGTACTGCTTGGGCAAAGAGAATAGTCGTAACATCATTAAGTCAATTTATGAAGGACCATTCCAAATCGGAACTACCAGAGATGTTCTTGAAATTGCAGCTGATGAAACTGTCGTCTTGGGTTTGGATAGACCAAGGACGTATGATGATCTTGATGAGAAGGAGAAGAAAAGATATGATGCTGACATTAGAGCCTCAAACATCGTACTTCAAGGTCTACCAAAGGACATTTACACGCTGATCAATCATAATACTGAGGTCAAGGCAGTCTGGGATAATGTCAAGATGTTTCTCTCTAGTTCAGAACTAACTAAGGAAGATAGAAAGTCACAGCTTTATGATGACTTTGAGAACTTTAAGATGAACCCAGGGGAAAGTTTCACTGGGTATCATGTGAGGTTTCACAAACTTGTGAATGATATGAGGAACATCAATACGACAATGCCAAATATCCAACTCAATTCCAAGTTCGTAAACAACATGAACCCTGAATGGCACAAATTTGTTACTGCTGTCAAATTGAACAAAGGATTTAGGAACACCAACTATGAACAGTTGTATGCTTACTTACTTCAACATAAGAAGCATGCTAAATTTGAGCGTCTGATCTTGGAGAAATTTCAATCTAACACTGCTGCTGCAAGCTCTTCAAATGACTCAACTGCATTTTTTTCTAATGTGAGAGTAAGTACTAAAGCATCACAAGTCATACCTACTCAGGATCATAATCACATTACCATACCAGACCCAGGATATAACCCATCTGACATGTTTCTTGAAAACCTTGCAAACCAAATGGCCATAATGGTTCAACAAAACAGAAACTTACTTCCCCACACCAACAACCATCTCAAAACCGGATCTAATCTACATAATCATGCTACTGTTAAAGATGGAAGGGTTGTGGTTCAGAATGTGCAAGGGAGGCAGAATTTGAATCCACCATATAATGCACAAGGGAATGTAGGATCTGGAACTGGTTATGGGAATGTTGGAGCTGGAGCAGGTTATGTGGGTAATGAGTACCGAGGAAGGATCACAGTTCAGGGTTAAGGGAAACCAATTAAGTGCTACAACTGTGGAGGGTAAGGACACATTGCTAGTAACTGCACTCAGCTAAAACGTCCATAGAATGCAGAGTACTTCAGGGATAAGATGATGTTGGTGCAAGCTCAAGATAGTGGAGCTGTGTTGGATGAGGAAGAGTTGATGTTTCTTGCTGATGGGAATGCCAAAACTTATGATGCAGATGTGGATAAACAACCAGTGCATGATTTGGCACAGAACAATCCCAATGTCTTTCAAGTTGCAGAATGTGATTCTTTTGACTCTGATGTTGATGATGAACCAATGGCACAGACCATCTTTATGGCTAATATTTCTCCAATGGTCTCATCACCTCAACAAGCCGGTCCCTCCAAGGATTCTATCATATCAGAGGTACTAAAACTATATGATGTGGTTGATGTGCAAAAGATTCACAACGAAGTCCAATCAATGGAAGTCGTTGAATCAGATATTGAAAATATGGGCAATAGCAATGTTTTCCCATATGATCAATATGTGAAGCAAGATGAAAGACTTATTGTACCAAGTGATGCATCTTCTGCCATCAATGATGAATATGTGTTTGATGAGTATACTGGTTATGTGCTTGATGATTCCATGACCACTAAACTAAATATTTATAAGGATCAAGTTTCCATCTATGAACAGTGTACTAAATTTGAGCTGACCACACGTGAGCAGGAAATGGATAGCCAAATGCGTACATTAATCAGAAAAAATAATTTAAGGGAAGAAACATTAAAACAAGAGTTAAATTCCTTACAAGAGAAACTTAATAAAACTATTAAGCAAAAGCAAGAACTTCAAGAAAATGTAAAAGTGCTTAAGCAGGAGTTCAATGCAAAGGAATCAAAGCTTTTAAATGATTTTTCCAACCTTAAAACTTTGAAGAACAAACTTGAAAACAAGTTGTACGTACAAGGCAACACCATTCAGACTGCTCACATGATCACTAAGCATATAGTATTATGTGATAAGCATAGTATTGGCCTTGTAGAAGACCCCAATCCTGTGTATCTTAAGAAAGTAAAACAGCTCATAATGTGATTTATGATGGTAGTGAGATTCTTAAGCCTAAACAAAAGCCAACTTATGTTGAGAACACTAAAGAGGACATAGAAATAGAAAATGCCTCTAGAGAGAAAATGGAAAATAAATTAGAAGATCCTTGGTGTGTGAGTCATAATATAACATTTAAAACTCCCAATTACACTAAGGATAACTGGATAGCCATTAATAAGTTCAGACCTCAAACTCAATTAACCCCTGAACAAGTGTTTTGGAAGTTAGATATGAAAAAGAGAAAAGCTGATGAACTTGTTGAAAAGAATCCTCCCCTTAGGAAATTGCCTCCAGCTACAGTGTATCCACCCAATACACCAATGCATTTAGTGCCTAGAAATCTTCCCACTCAAAGTAAAACCTTAATCAGCTTATATGTAGTTTACCAACTATTTTTGATTTCGAGAAAACGTGTAAGAAGAGAATCACACCGACAGGGATTACTGAAGGGGAAAGGGGTTTTGAGCAAACTAAAGCGTGTTATCTAACTAAGGTCATTCCATTCTTTAAACAACTAAAAGAACAATTCGAGAGTATTCAAAATGCTATAAACACTGAAGTGAATGAAATGAAAAGGATGTTTAATGAAATGTAAAACGAGGTTAATACATAAGAATGTGAGCTTAAAAGTAATGAGATTGAGAGGAATAATATTCACATCCTTAATGAGAATTTTATTTCTAGATGTATTGCTCAAGATGTGTTTTTTACTATCAAGAATTATTCCATTACTCCTTCTCAATTTCATGATTTATCGATTGCATTGAAAGTCTCACAAGATCGTGTCAATCAGCTTGAAACCAAAAATTCGAAATTGCATGACAAAATCGAAAGGGATGATCATGATAACATGGTCAGGCATTTTTCTAAACTAGAAGTTGAATATCTTGATTTACAATTAAAAATCAACATCTTGAAGAAAGAATTAAAACTTCAAATGCCAAGATATCTTCAGATGCTCCTGAGTTTGATGCATATTTTGAAATAAACTCTCGTGATGAACGGATTCAAGCTCATTGCAACACGATCCGTAAATTAAAAGCTCAAAATTTTCAATTGAAGGGTAATATGAGTGAAGTGACTGGCTCCCACATGCCTCCTCCTTTAGATTCTCAGAATTCTCAGAATTTCCATCTTTAAAACATCATTGATGTATTACAACATGAAAATGAGTGTTTTCTAGCTGAAAATAAAAATGTTAAACTGCATTTCAAAGAGTTATATGAATCAATTAAGGTCACTCGTGACAAGAACAATGAAAAGATAATGTCTTTGCAAAAAGAATTTCAGAATCAGAAGAATCAGGTAAAATGGAAAATGCCAATCACTAGTGGTGATTATGTTGCACCAAAGGTACTTGCTTGTATTAAATATGCTATGAATGTGAAGCATATTCCTCTTCATCTTAGGAATAATGAATTTGCATATCAAACATATCTTTCGTACCTTAAGGATAGTTTAGAGAGTCTCCGTGAGATTGTAGAAGATGATAAGATAGAGAAACCACTTGATAATGCGGTTGGGCATGCATGCTTATATGCCAAACGATCTCATGAACTCTTAGAATGTATAATTGTAACATGTCCTAAATCTGGTACTAGGCGAGATAGAACAGTTATTCCCAGTTCTATGCCTAAAGTCAAGCATGTGACCTTTGATGTGCCTCCTAAAGTCTCGGATCCCAGCTCTTCTAGACCAGAAAAGCAAAAAGTAGTAAAACAAACTAATATTCCCGTCGTTCCTTCAACAGGAGTAATCAGTGACACTAAGGCTAGCGGGTCAAAGCCTTCAGGCAATACAAAGAAAGATAGGACCACGTGAGCTAAGAGTGATCAAGAGAAGAAAGTAGAAGGCCACCCTAGAAATAATAAGTTTGAGTTGAATAAGATGAATCGTGTTGATTCTAGTATTAGCTATAAGTGTACTGTAATTAATTCGAATTTTGCTACTATTTGCAAGACATGTAACGAAGGTTTGGTTTCTGGTAATCATTATTAATGTGTTGTGAATGATTTGAGAAATGTTGTTAAATCTCCAGTTAAAAATGTCAAAAATACTAAACAGGTTAAGGAAGTCTGGAAGCCTACATGGAAAAGGTTTAGTAATTACTGGAAGCCTACAGGGAAAAAGGTTACTAATGTGGGTTATCAATGGAAACCTATTGGCCGTAAATTCAAAATTAATGAACTTTTCCCTAAAATGTCTAGATCTATGCCCACTAAGAAATGGAAGCCTACTAGTAGAATCATACCTTTAAGAAGTTGTCACACTTCAAATAGGTCCACTGTCACTACTAGTCTTGCTTCCACCATTAATGATGACATAGCTTCTAACCAATCGGAACCCATTTTATCATGGGGATCCAAAGCTTCCAGTTATCCATACTTGTCTGTGTTCAAATGCAGGTCGTACAAATCGTCCTTTGGTATTTGGACTCAGGCTGCTCAAAACATATGACTGGAGATCGCTATCGGCTCAAGAACTTCGTGAATAAGTTCATCGGGACGGTTAGATTTGGGTATGACCAATTTTGGGCATTTATGGGTTATGGAGATTATGTATTTGGTGACAGTGTGATCTCCCGGGTATATTATGTGGAAGGTCTTGGTCATAATCTATTTTCTGTTAGTCAATTCTGTGATTCTGATCATGAAGTGGCTTTCAGAAAACACTCTTGCTTCGTTAGAGAATTAGATGGTGTTGAGCTTTTTAAGGGAACTCGTGGCACTAATTTATACACCATCTATATCGAAGACATGATAAAGTCTTCTCCAATTTGCTTGTTGTCAAAGGCATCTAAGAACAAGTCATGGTTATAGCACCGTCGTCTCAATCACTTGAACTTCGGCACCATCAATGGTCTTTCAAGAAAGGACCTCGTAAGAGGCTTGCCCCGGTTGAAATATGAAAAAGATCATCTTTGTTCTGCATGCCAATTGGGAAAAAGCATGAAATATGCCCACAAACCCAAACCTGCCAATTCCATTATGGAACTTCTACATACCCTTCACATGGATTTGTGCAGACCAATGAAAGTATAAATGGGAAGAAGTATGTGCTAGTTGTTGTTGATGACTACTCTCGGTTTACTTGGGTTAAGTTTTTGAGATCAAAGGATGAAAATCCAGACGTCATCATAAAACTCATTAGACAATTGCAGGTTCGGCTTAACAAAACCGTTAGAATCATCCGAACAGACAATGGAACTGAATTTGTGAACAAAGAACTTAGTCAGTTTTATGAAAGCATTGGAATCAGTCATCAAAGAAGTGTTCCACGCACTCCTCAACAAAACGGTGTAGTTGAAAGGCGAAATCGTACTCTTGTGGAAGCTGCACGGACTATGCTAATATTTTCAAAGGCTCCAATGTTTCTCTGGGCGGAAGCCATTGCTACTGCATGTTACACCCAAAACCATTCCCTAATACATACTACTCATGGAAAAACCCCATACGAATTAGTTCACAACAGAAAACCGGATCTTTCATTTCTTCGTGTGTTTGGAGCTTTGTGTTATCCAACCAATGATGGTCAAGATCTGGGAAAGTTGAAAGCTAAGGCTGAAATCGGATTTTTTGTTGGTTATGAACCTAATCGGAATTGTTACCGAATCTACAACAAAAGAACCCAAGACATTATGGAAACTATTCACGTTACGTTTAATGAGCTGACTGAGCAAATGGCTCCTGCAGTTTTGGACCCGCATCTCAACTTTTGACACCGGGACCCATTAGTTTAAGGCTTGTACAGAATACTTCTCCTGCAGTTCCTTATGTACCCCTATCAGAAGAAGATTTGAAGAAACTGTGCTCTAACCAATACAAATGGTCCATCCGTTTCAATGTCTTTATCTCAAGAAGCACCATTTGCCGATCATTCATCATCATCTTGGAATCCTCAATCATCTTCTGTGCATCAAGGAAATGCAACTTCTAATTCTTTTGGAGATAGCCCCTTTGCAACTCCCAAAGATGCTCCGTTTGAAAACATATTTGCCCCAGAACCCACTCCTGAAACATCTTCACCATGGGATCCTAACTCTGCTACTTCAGTTCCTTACCAAAAACCACATGAACATCTCATAAAATGGACACATGATCATCCATTGGATAATATCATTGGGAATCCTTCTCGTCCGGTATCTACTAGAAAACAACTTGCCACTGATGCCTTATGGTGCTTCTTCAACTCTGTACTATCAAAGATCGAACCAAAAGATGTCAAAACAGCAATGTCTGAGGACAACTGGTTTAATGCTATGCAAGATGAAATCCATGAGTTCGATCATCTTGATGTATGCGAATTGGTGCCTGCTCCAGATTGTGCTATGATTATTGCTCTCAAGTGGATCTGCAAAGTAAAACTTGATGAGCACGGTGATGTTCTGAAGAATAAGGTGAGGCTTGTGGCTAAAGGATATCGACAAGAGGATGGTATTGACTTCGAGGAATCATTTTCTCCGGTTGCATGAATTGAGGCTATCAGAATCTTCTTGGCTAATGTTGCTAGCAATAATATGGTAGTTTATCAGATGGATGTAAAGACTGCTTTTCTTAATGGAGATCTTAAAAAAGTGGTCTATGTTAGTCAACCCGAAGATTTTGTGGATCCGGAACATCCTACCCATGTCTACCGCTTGAAGAAGGACCTCTACGGCTTAAAGCAAGATCCTAGGGCATGGTACGATACGCTGTCAAAGTTCCTTTTGGCAAATGGATTCTACAAAAGAGCAGTTGATCCTACATTGTTCACCATAAATTCAGTCAAACATTTAATTCATGTTCGAATCTATGTTGATGAAATTATATTTTCCTCGACTGACCCTAATGAATGTGACCAATTTTCAAAAGATATGGGCTCTAAATTTCAAATGTCAATGATGGGACAAATGTCATTTTTCTTGGGATTACAAATTTCACAAAGTCCCGGAGGAATATTTATTAATCAATCTAAATATGCAAATGAAAATTTTAAAGAAATTTGGATTTGATTCTTGTAACCCTATTGACACTCCCATGGTGGAACGAACGAAGCTGGATGAGGACCACTCGGGGATCCCGGTTGATTAAACGAAATATCGTAGCATGATTGGATCCTTGATGTACCTCACAGCCAGTAGACCTGATATTCTGTTCGCTGTATGCATGTGTGCTAGATACTAGGCTAAGCCTACCAAAAAGCACCTTGAAGCAGTTAAACAGGTCTTTCGGTACCTCCAAGGAACCATTAACATGGGACTTTGGTATCCGAAGGACACCGCCATGTCACTAACAGCCTATGTAGATGTTGACCATTCAGGGTGTTAAGATACTCGTCGAAGTACGTCAGGAAGTGCACAGTTTTGGGGTGATAAGTTAGTGAGCTGGTCTTCAAAGAAACAAATGAGTACTTCCATATCATCTACAAAGGCTGAATACATAGTCATGTCATCGTGTTGTGCTCAAATCTTATGGATAAGATCCCAATTATCTGACTATGGCTTTGTATTCAACAAAATCCCTCTGTATTGTGATAACAAAAGTGCCATTGCTCTCTGCTACAACAATGTCCAACACTCAAGAGCAAAGCATATTAACATTTGACATCATTTCATCAGGGAACAAGTAGAGAAAGGTGTGGTTGAACTGTATTTCATAAGGACTGAATATCAGTTGGCAGACATCTTCACAAAAGCTCTTTCCAGAGACCATTTTGAGTTTATCCTCCCACGACTTGGATTGAAGAGTCTACAGCCGGAAAACTCTCAACGTCTTCAGGAGGAAGATAAGGAGTAAAAGGAGTTTCTTCACCTATTCTTTGTAAATATTTTATCGAAAAAGAAAAATATAAAACAAACAAAAAGAAAATAGAAAAAAATAAAATTTTCAAAAACCCATAAAAATTTGAAAAAATCAGAAAATTCCAAAAATATTGCTTTCTCTAGACATGACTTTTGGTATCGATTACATCTAAGGTCTTAGAAATGTCATTCAACAATGGCACGAGACTTTAGATGAAGTTCGAGCAGAAGGTGTAAATATTTTCTAAAACATGTCTCACAATCAATGGCTTACTGTCATTTCAGGCAGTAACCCGGGCTTAAAATATTGGCTTGCAGTTTATTTCAGACTGTAACCCGCTTTTAAAAGAAAGGACAATGCTAAGTTAAATCGATTTTAAAATATCAAGCTCTGATCCTAAAAACAAAAGTTCATAAGGAACATTTGTCGCCAAAAAGACGAATGTTTCCTCACAAATGTTTTTCATTCTAAAGATTCTTCTGAAAAATATTTGTCTTCAAATGAAAACAAAATTTCTTTGAAAATAACTCGGACTTAATTTTGAAAATCAACTGGACTTATCTTTAGTCAAAATCTCTGCTACTCAATCAACAACTTTGGTCATTGATTGAGGGGGAGAATGATTTCAAACATTTCAAAAAGGATATTTTCAAACAATTGGCATCAAAAGGAGCATGTTCTATATTTTTGAATCAAAAAGAACATTTTGTCCACAATTGGATCAAGAGCATGCTAACTTTGAGTTTCATACAAATGGTACAAAATCTGAACATCTTACATTTGGTATATGAGCATGTTATATCAATGGAGATTAAAGTTTTAAAATCTGATCCTTAGCAGTCATGAGTTCTTAAAACAAAGTCACATCTCTCCTAAAAAAAAGTTTTCTAAAATAATTTAAATCAATTGGGATCCCAAATCTCAAAGGGTTTGAAAATTGTGATCGGGGAGAGTTTGTGATTTAAATCGAAAATAAACTAATAAATTTGGTGAGTATTTTAGAAATATAATAAAAGGCACTCTTTTCTACATGTGCCAAACGATTTAAAATTTTCCATGCACATGTTAAGGGGGAGCATTTATCTAAAACAAAAACGAATTAAAATGTGATTGTTTTGACTCAAAGTGGAGGTTCTCTCTAATATGTGCAAAACTCTTTCGAATCTCGATGCACATATTGATGGGGAGCAAGTAAAAGAAAACCACGTCCTTCCCCAAAATGTTTTATCAAAAGTATCTAAATACTAGATTTGATCGGGGAAGAGATGATTATCATTTTAGAAAACATAATCAAGAATTGGAGATTTCATTTGGTTAATCAAGCCAACTTTATTAGTTCCTTCCTTCATGTGCCAAAACAATTTCCTATATCCAATGCACATGTTGAGGGGGAGCATTTCTAAAAGATAAAAAAAAATTAAGGTACAAAACGCTTTGATTTTATATCACAAGTACCTTGATTGATTTTCAAATGGTTTTCATTTGGTTTCGAGGCGGAAAGAACTGTACCAAAAAGACCGACCACTTTACTTTATGCATTGGAGTTATAAGGATGGTAAGGTTAGGTATTAGTTCCCACGATCCCGCCAGAGCCGGAGGGATCTACCCAGGGATAATCCACTAGATAGTGTAGAAGTCCTTAGGTATGATGAAAAAAGGAGAAAAGTGAGAATAAGGGAAGAGTGCCGACTGAGAAAGAGCTAGAACTGGAATAAACCAAACAAGGTTCTAGTGATGAAGTCTCGGTAAGCACTGAAGGGGTTGAAGAATGAAAAAGAAATGTAAAGTGAAAGGGTGAAAAGAAATAGACCTCTAATAATTCAACCTTAGGGCATAAACCGGGTTCAATACATATGCTACTGGTGGTTACTAAGGTAACGCTGATATTGAAGACAAGACGTGATGGACCCAGTGACACACTGCACTAAACTTCCCAAGCCACGCAAGTTCTCTTAAAAGGACTTGTTTCATTCTCACGTGGAACCTACATAATCTATAGACTTTCTCTTAGAGATGGTTGATATTGAAGAAGGAGACCCTCTCCCTAGTCTCCGGTTAGGAAACCAAAAAGGCACAATAGAGTCAAGAGCCAAGAGATCATCATAAAATCTCATTAGGACACAAAATTCATGAAGACTTGTTGTTTCACACAATATGGAAAGCAAGAATATATATTGAGAGTCCTACGCATTGTCCTTATGGTACTTGCCAGAACATCCGAGTGATATGTTAAATATTCACGATGAAGATGGAAATCCTTCTAGAGCCAACATCAAACAAGCTCTTGGTGGGTGACATGTGAAATTCTTCAAGAATCAAGCTTGTGACAACTGGATAGAAAAAATGGGGTGATTCACTCTTGAATCAACCTTGGTCCAGGAAACGGATTGACGGATACCTTTGAAAAACCATTCGACAACAATTCTTTTCTCTAGCACATCGAATGTGTATTAATTTTCCAAAATAAAAGGGTAATATGATTTAAACTTTATTTTTCTTCTAAAACCTTCGTCGTATTGCAAAATTCTTTCTCTTAAGCAATATTCAATTGTTTTTCAAAACAATTTTTCATCAATCAGTGAATCTAAATTCGTTGGTTCACTCAATCCATGTTGTCTACTTTGGGAAGCTCCGGTTTGAGAACGGCTAGATCAAGCTGTGAAACTCTGTCAAGGAGATTCTTAGGAATTCTACCTGATCACAGGCAGTATTTATACTGATCAACGGGGAACCATGGTTCTTGCAACCGTATTCAACGAAAGTGAACAAAGACACTTTCGTATGTTTTATTGCTGATTGTTGTTTGCAGAAACATCAGACGGTTGCAGCTGATCAGAATTGAGAAGTCAATCCATAACCGCATGCTCACACATAACACTCACGTTCAAAGAAATCATGACAAGTGCACGTCTATACTCTTTTGCTCTGATATCATCATGAGACGTTTACTTTCACTCTGATACCATCATGCTATGTTTCCGCTACGCTAATGAAGATATCATGATCCAAAGAAGCTTCCGCAACTCTGATGGAAAGATGTCATGATCCAATAATGTGAGAATGTCGGTTCAAAGTCACAAACATCACATGAAGGCAACACAACTAAAGATGAGTCAAGAGATTTTCTCTGGCTGATGATCTCCAAGAAGGCTCAAAGAATAACCAATCCGTGGATCAGTTAAAGACCTCCACTTTAAGTACAAAACATGCGGAATATGAAGAATCAAAGATTACGAGCTACATAACAAAGAACTTAATCAAGAATCCAAGAACACACAAAATGTAATATATGTTTGTAATTGAGGTGACCTCCCTTAAGGGGAGATTGTTGGGATTTAGAAAATCCGGTAGTTAAAGACTCGTTCACCTCAAGTATATGTAATCATTAGAAAGCTCGTAGTCGTAGTCGTTTAGTTATAGTTAGTATATAGTTACGTAACATCGTGGAGGACGGACGGGTCTTTACCCACTGTATGCCTGATCCACAGCCCGTAGGTGGCGTATATTGTAAGACACTATAAATACCATTTGCCTAGCAAGGCAAAGGGTTGGAGCTTCATAATGCATTTTTCTTTCTCTTACTAGAAGTTCCCATTTCTCTCCACTTTCTCTCTCTAGAACTCATATCATTCGAATACTTGTGATTGTGTATGTGTGTTTATGAAAACCAGTATGTTACATTAAGAGACAAAAACGGAATTGCGACTTTTTTCTTGTTATTGATAGAGTGGTATTCTCAGCCCCTGTCAAATAAAGTAGAGGGAGAGTCTTTCTCCAATGAGAATAAAGAAAGTTTTTGGGCAAGACAAGAAAGGAACTCGCCCTTTGACACCAAGGGATAAGAGCGGATTGCTCTCTCCGTGCGCTTATTAACCCCTCTAACCAGCTCATTCCTTCGTTCTCTAGCCACATAACCATCCCCTCATCTTCTGCAATTTCTTGATTGAATAAAAACTTGAAGCAATTGTGTAGCTTAGCGGATCCGCACACATCTTTGAGCTCATTGATTAATGGGATTTGAGACATTTTTTAGATGATTTGATGGTGGTTAGGTCACAAATGATGTTTTGTTGAAAAAAAATAATAAGACTAATGAAACAAAACGAATCACTAACATAATATATTGTAACTGGAGAAACTTAATTATTGAAAATATTAACTCGAGTATTAATTCGTACAGTTCGTTCGTCTTCCCATGCAGAAACATCAAATCCGTAATTAACATAAACTTGACATATACAACATAAAACCCTCCAACTTGAGAATGCCTCAAAATTACAACTAAACTTTGCAATACAACAAAAGTAGCCCTCAAAGTTTTTTTATTATGATCAAACATAATATTTCCTTGAACCTACTTCATTAACAAATGTATGTATCTCTATCTATGTATCATTATCATGGTTTTTATCAATCTAATACGCTCAAATAACCAAAATACATGTTGCTATTACGATAAACGTATATATCATCTACATTTTTTCAATGAAACTCAATTAAAATTAATTAAATAACGCCAACAACATCCTTGATCCGATGATCACAAATACAAATTGCAAACTTTTCCAACAAAATAAAACAATAAAATAATTAACTTGCTACATTACATATAAATGATTCTATATGACCTAGAAATAACAAAATTATTTCAACAAGCAACAAAATTGGCACGAGAAAGAACGAGTTATAGATTGATGTATATGGGCGTCGAGATCATACTAAGAACCCGACAAATTACACAAACAATACACTATGAACCCTTAAATACAACCTGTATGCATCGCACGTTTATATCAATTAAAGGTTTATTTAAGCTTATATTTAAAAAATGATAATAAACAAACATCTAATTATATTCATTCATCTTCATAGCATTTCCTTCTTCGACACGAGCACCGCCTTTGCTGCAAAAACCAGGTTTGCTAACTTATGAAGTAATTCCCGATGTCTCTCCTGAGTTTTCCTTAGCGCTTCAACCACATCCAAAGAAGCTACATCATTGCCTAGGGCTTCCATGTTCTCAATCATACCTCAGTTTCTTGCCATTACCCTTCTCAAATGCTCACAATTAGCAACAAGCAATTTAGATAACGCATCATCTTCGCCAGCCTGCTGAATAAACCACATACGCATAGAATCATTCAATTTTGAAGAACCAGAAAGAGTAATCAAGTTCTCTAGCATTTGAAATTGTGCCATTATATCAAAATACAAATGTTTTCACATCTAAGCATGATAACAGTGTCAAATAAATAGGCAAATATTCGCTTATGTAACCTATTCAAATTTAAAAAGTGCAATTGAAAAGACTATTTTAAATAATCATTATTTACTACATAATTGCAAAGTCCAATCAAATACCCAAGATTAAAACGAAAATTATACTAACGTAAGCATTACGCATTCCACATTTAGATTAGCATGTGTGCAACGCACGGGTCAGAATAACTCGTATAATGGATGAATACATTTCCTCCATTAAATGTATTTTTTAAGTTCTAAGGAATACATATTAATATGCAATATGTACAAGTGATTAATGCTATGTATAATACATTAAACAATAATTCTTCTACACATAATTATTAAAACATTCATTAATGTAAGTTTAATGCCAAATTTGTGTTTGGCTATGAACATTAAAAATTTTAAAAATTGCATATTCAAAAACCACTTATCATCTATGTATGTATTTTAGTACAAATTTAATGAAATCCTAATCATTTTGTTAATAAATTCGATTGAAAAGAATCATACATGTCAAAGTATAAAGATTATCATGTGTAACTTTTGAATACCGTAATTTATATAAGCGATATATATATATATAAATATATATATATATATATATATATATATATATATATATATATATATATATAAAATAAACTAGTAATACACACACACACACATATATATTACTAGTTTATTAACCTGTGAAATTCACGAAAGTAAATTGAAAACCGTTAAATAGTAGTTTTGAATCTATTATGAAAAGAAATATGTTTATATAAGTGATCGATTTGTAATAATTTGTAAATAAATGATATTTTAGATGTATGAATAGAAAATAAGTATGCTACATAAAATGTAAAATAAATTTTAAAAACGATATAAAAGAGATAAAAGGGTTTTTGGTATATTCTTTTGAAAACTTTTTGCGTAGAAAAAGAGTAAACCAATTTAACAACCTTAATAAAATCTGTAACAACAAACACACAAAACATTTTATGGCGTTTACATATTTAATAAACTTTGATAACAAACATTTTTAAATTAACACTCATAAAATATGGGATATAACTTCCTTAAATTATGGAAGGTCAAATATATAAAAAGTTGCGTCTTATTTTTTTACATCACATTTAGGGTATGTTTGGCAAAATTGGTTGGGGCTAGAGTGGGGCTATGGCTTATATTATAAGCTGAAACTAGAATTTTTTTTTTATAAACTTGTTTGGCTAATTAGTTTAAGTTGGGGTTTATTATTTTAAAATTACTGTATAAGCCCTTCCCAAACACACCCTTAATATACCACATTTTGTTGGCAATGTTAATAAAAAAAGAGTATTGAATACAGATAGTTTTACTGTGTAGCCGCGTTTGTAATCATTTTTCTTTACAACTTGGTTTCTTAATATCAAAATCCTTCATTCTCTCTAATCAAAACGGCCAGTTCGTCTCCTTTAAGAAAAATTTGTAAGTATTTTTTTTTTCTTGTTTATTATCTTGTTTATTGTGAAAGTGTTTTAACCACAAGCCTTAACTTTTGAATGTTATTTTTTTAGAGTATTGGTGATGTTAAAAGGTTAAAAAAAAAAAAAAAAAATGTGGGAGAACTCGAAAATTGATGATTAGGTTTCCTGCAAAATATACTGGATTAACAATCGATTTGTTCTTGTCGCAATTGAAAACTTGTTAGGGTTCGTCAATGATATTTTCAAGCTACATAAAAAAAAAATAATCCTACAACTGATGAGCTAGGGCTCGTCACACTTGTGTTTTTTCTGATGATGGTGTCGAGCTAGGATTCGTTACTGATTTTGAGTTTGGGTTTGTGTTTGATAAAAATACACTCTTAAATTTCTTTTTTAGTAGGGGCAGAACTGTCTTTTCCATCATCCCATATATTGATCAACTTGACTCAAGTTAGCCAATTGTGAGCCATTGGATTTGATCCAATGGTTCAAATTAAAAGAAGTTTTTTTTATTTGAGTCATTGGATCAAATCCAATGGCTCATAATTCCTTAACTTGAGTCAACTTATATTTACAACTTGAGAGGATCTCTCTCCAATCGAAAAATATTGTTCGCCAAAATTTTGCTTACATGGTACCCGCCGCCGCAACGCCCGTATACCCTGCTAGTATTTTATAACAAGCTTTGACGTAAACGCCCTACATATAGATCGTGTAAACTATAATGAACTTGCACAATAACCATCAGCGATACAACGCCACGACACAGCCAAATTTTTGGTAAACAAGTATAACGAAGAAAGGCCAAAACTTTGACAATCCAAATAGTTTCAAAAAGAAATCCATACAACATCATTAAGCCTCATCAATCTGCAGCATGCGTGCAGGTAGGCATCACACGTTAGGATATGGGGATCATATGGAGACGGGGTTGGATTCTGTTGCGAAACCTTCCATAAAATAACAATTTCCAAGTTATTTTCAGACTGTTGTAGAGTTTGGAAAAATCTTCATCCAGTTATCCAACGTTTCAGGAAAGAACTTTCTTGCAAATAGGAAGCAAGGGCGTCTCATTCCATTCCATATGCAAGGCGTTGTCAACACAGTTTTCTGCAAAAGTCAAACATATGTGATTAATAATTACCCCCCTTCACTAAAAAATTATAGATGTGAACAAATGGCTAAGATTGCAGGTTAGTGGGTTGAATAACGGCGCAAAATGGGTAAGCAATGGTATATGCCTATAAGGGATGCATGGGTTGACCACAAACACTTTTTGTCCCTAAAAACTGCAGCTTCTGTAATATGGTTACAAAAGAATATATAATTTAAAGAAAAAAACAAATTTCTCAATAAACTGATTTCAGAGGTTTTATCAATGCATTTAAAAATATACTTCAGGCGACCTTTTACCAGTGTGAGTATGTTAACCCTTTACTTTTCCCTTTTGACCCGTTAGAGATAAAGCAGAACCCAAGTCAACTCATGCATAAGTAGAAGGATCAAATTGACCACCTCTGAGCAATGACTAGTACCCTCTAAAAGATGACACATATATCTTTTAGTTTAGAAAAAGATCCGTATGAAAATCAGGAAAATAATATTTAAAAACAGAAAAACCTGCGAGATCCTTTTTTCTTATAAAAAAATTTGTAGATTCATTCGATGTAAGTTCAAATTAAAAAGCAACGTCATTTACCGATGAGTCAAATAATTCTTTTTTCAGGCCTGAAAGTTTTTCTGAGGCAGAAGAAGTAATAAATTCTTACCTTTTCATCACTTGTGTAATGAAGGCTAGTATCATAGGCCTGCAATACAAAAGAGCGTTAATTGGTTACTCAAAGAAACCTCAAAGGGGTTATAGCCTATTTAAGAAGTTAAAAAACTTTAGTGCATCATGAAACACTGTGTTGCATATCCGGTTTTGATCTTATCAATGCTATGAATTGTTTTAGGCAAACCTGTTTTAACAGGGAGGCTTTGTTTGGACAATGTCGATTAGTGGGTCAGATGTGTCGGATACCGTGGTGGTATCGTGTAAGGTTGTGTTCAGATATCCATTTTGAAATTGATAACATGATAGTTGGAACTTGTGACAATAAATAATCAGTTTTTCTATATTTGGTCAACTAGGTAAAGAAATCTTAAATCATCTTCAAATATAAATGCTTATTATCCGATTAGTTTAAATTTAATGTTACTAGGATATGTAAAACGGTAAAAGCAAAATGAAGTGGGTGTACCGTAATGTTTCTGAGAAGCTTCGTAGTAATATCTTGAGGTTTATATGACCTAGGGTGCCACTTTCTTTCTGACCAATCTACATATGTTACAGACCAATTTGAAATTCCAGCAGGATCAACCATCTAAAAAAAGCCATGAAAAAGCATGTTATCAACTAGAAATAAAATCATGCTACTCAAAGTAAACAAAAGAAAAAAGTAAGGGCTACAAAAACTAACATAGAATAGTGTTTGGAAGTAATGTTCGTCAGCATAGCAGTTTCGCCCCTCCGGCATACCTGGCTGTTAATGTCAAAACGAAAAACGGTCACTTCATGATAAATAATTTCTTAAAAGTGTTTTATTAAATCGGATGTGAAACATCAATGCCCCTAGATATGTATCTTAACATAAAAAAAGATTGAGAAAACTTGTGGGCCAAACTCAATGCATCAAATATCTTTTAATGACAAAATAACGAGTGTGCATTTTACTAGAGGGAGGGCCCAAGTAGATAATGACCTAAATGTCCATCATCATGATCTTATCTAAAATCATGTCTACGTGTGTTTATATGCTTCATAGAAACATGAATACATGTATGGGGTACTTATAGTCATAAAATGCCAGACGATAAGCTGAAATCAGTAAGATGAGACCTTGCATGTGTAAGAATCCACACAATCACCATTTCTTGGTTGTGATTCCCAAAATATGATTTTGACTTATGGAACATATTCATTAAATTACTTTGCAATTAATACAGTATGTTGTATTTTCTAACTGTTCATCTATTAAAATGGGAATGTCCCAAGAAGTACTTACCCTGCAATAAAGCCGGAACTTCTTGTAGTAAAGACTATCGGCCATAATTATCAAAGCATGTCGGCGTGTCATAGTGAACCACTGCAGATGTATAGAGAAATAAAAACTTATTTCTTTTCAATTCAAACACACGCAACACAGCAACATTTTACTGTTATCAATACATGATTGATAATAAAAGAATCAGATCTTTCATTAACATACAAAGCATTTTAAGTGTGAGTGTCATTTGGTCAACATCTTACTAAAATACTAAGTAACCATTATAAACCAAAAAAATATAAAATAGATGGAAAATAGAAGTTATTATTCTTGGAAAATACCTGTGAGCCCTTACGAAAATACTTATATTCAATTTCAGGTAGCATAGGTTCTGTATACCTACCGCCTGCTCCGTGTGGACCTGGATCATCATAACTAGAGAAGGCATGAAAGGTATTTGGTAAGAAGTTTTTCACAAAAGAGAAAAACGGTAAAAGCAAAATTGCTGATGTGTTTTAAAACGTGAAATAGTCTTACCAGTCAATGAAGCTGACGTTTGTGAAGATTAAGTAGTTGTACACATAATCAAAGGGTTGCAGGGGTACACAGCTGCAAGAAAGATATATTAACTTGTGGCACATAATGCATCTCTCTAGATGCTGCAAGATGGGTGGGTCGGGTAAAGTTTCAAAATGTGTTTGGGATTTAACATGTCCAAACTTAGTACAAGTTGCAGTGGCAAACAACTTTTTCCCATTTCCATAAATTCTTATAAACAATCTATGCGTTAATTATGAATACGGAAAAAATATAATAATCTAAGTCTATGACTAAAGATGATATAGGAGGTTGTATTCATTGAACAAACACTTTGGGCAACATTTAACTCGTTTGACCCGTTTCCCTTTTAGCTACATATTTGGTTTAACCCGTTTGAGATAAATTGGAACCCAAACTGACAGAGTTATAAGTAAATGGGTTAAAATTGATAACTCCATGTCATACCAATAAGTGACATAAATCCAGTGATATATGTACCTGTCAGATAGCAAAACAAAGTGTTGATTGTCAGGATCTTGAAGTGCATTCATCAACAGCCTCTTCTCTGCATCAATCATGGATATTTTCCCCCAATCGACCTACGAATTCCATGTCAAGATTATAAAAGTAAAACCAGAATCTTTTATCTTTCTATATATAATTTTAAGAAAAGAGTGTGGCTGCCTATAAAATGATCAAGAAATGAAGCACGCCAAAGTTCCTTAAATTTCCATTAAATTTTTGCCATCCCCTATATTCAAATTTTCATTAAATTGTAGTAGTTTCGAAATACTAACTGTAATGGGCCTTTGTATAATCGTGTCAATTGATCAAAAACTATTATAATAAATAAGCTAATTTCCATTGAACGTTAACTATTTTGATTAGACGTTTTAGGCTGGGCAAGTTGGTAACGAGTAAAAATGGGTTCGGGTTTAACCGGTCTTTAATGCCACTCAAAACACGATGGCCCGTTCGACCACAAACACTTATTTGCCCATACTATAAATTAAAAACTGATAAATGTGTTAATTATATAAAACCATTTTCACTAAAATAATAATCCAAATTTTTGAACAATTTGATTTAGAAGATTGTAAGCATTGAAAATTACTGTAAGCGACGTACAACCTGTAAGACCGGTTCGCCTTTCGACTAATTTCTTATCGGGAGCATTTGACGCGTTTAACATAAACAGAATTCATATAACAGAAAATAAGAAGGAATGCATGTAACAGAAAATAGCTCTCACGAATAGATACCTTTTCACTTCGTATATTTCGTCCAATGAAGTGTGGACTGACAAAGTTCGCTTGTTCTCTTGACGCGTGCACATAAACTGTGAACCTACCATCGTTGCCCTGCAAAAGATTCAAAGCAAAATTCATTAGGATATAAGTTTCTTTTGGTGGATAATCCATCCACTATCAAGTATAGACAATGTTTTTCTAACACAAGACTTAACACATATATACATACGATGAACTAGTGCTACTTGTAAGGGAAAAACGTAAATCAGATCATTTAAGCTAGATCTTATAACGGAAAAAGAAAACGCCAACATGAAACTAGAGAGCAAACATTAGTTTTCTCTCTATTGTCTCATAAGTTACAAAATGGCCTAAATACCGTCATCATAACATAATTTAAGAAGATTATATGTCAGCAATACACAATTTGATGCCACAGTATGACAATAACATCCAAAGAGGTGAGCGTCTTAACCAAAGTCATGTAAGCATTACTACAGTTATTTAAACAGAGTTTTCCATAGACTATTGAGTAAAAAAAATTGTGTAATAAGGGTACACAATATAAATCCAATGAAAGAGAAATCATACGTTTTGGAAGCAATGGACAAAATAGATACAGAAATAATGAAACAAAAAATTAAGAAATCTGTATAGATGACAATTTCTACAATTTACCTATGAATGGGTAGACTAGGTTTTTCTTTTAACCCTAATGGTCAATGGGCAAAACAGTTTGAAAGTTGTCCCAAATGTATTTTTAATGCATAAAACCTCCAAAATCATGTTATTCTAAAATTTAGATGACTTAACAATTTTATAGTCGTGTTTGCACGCTAAATAATTTATAGAACATTTTGATCTGTTACTCAACCCGTCTGACCCCACCCATCTTGCCACCTCTACAGAAAAAATTTAAACACACATGATACACAAATATGGATTAATAAAGAGCAGAAGCTCACTCGAAAGAACTTATCCCAGAGCATTTCAAATGGTAATGGACCAGGAGTTAAGAACATAAAAGCAACTTTCGGGTTCTTTGACTCAACGAGAGGTGACTTCAAAATTTCCGTGATGACTACTCGAGCTGCAGTTTCTTCATCAGTCAACTCTCTAGAAGGAACTGATGGACCGTTTCCATGGCCGGAACAGCCACTGGAGAAAAAGATATAACAGGCTGCAGTGTTCCTAGGTGGATATATGTATAATCCAATCAAAAAAATGCTGACCAAACACACTAGTAGAATAAGCCAATTTGGTCCTTTGAGATGTGGTCGTTGTCGATTACCAGACATCATTAGAAAGTCTTTTATGCCTACACGCCATGCTCTACCTGTCTTCATTTAGTATAAATGCATCACAACAGAAGATTCTGATTTTATTTTGGAGCTTTTGCAGCCAAAGTACTAAATCAGAAAGATATTTCTCTTCCAATGGTTAACTTCGTTCCAGTGAAGTCCTCACCTGAAAAATGCAACACAAAGAACCTGATTATTGTGAAAACAGACAAGAGTGAAGCTTCGATGGAGTATTGACACAAAATCAGAATGATTTACAATACATTTATATGTTTTTCAAAGCTATAACAATCTAATAATCCATAGTTATTTGAGTATGGGCATAAATTTTGAATACATGATACAGTATATCTTTTATATAATAAAGGAAAACATCATTTCAGAGCCATCTCAGAAGATTGAATAATTGACCAAACCCAAATTGGACCAATAGGAATGCTCAATTTTGCCACGTGGCAAAATTGAGCCACCTTATTGGCCAATAAAAGTCATAATTGGACACTCAATTGGTCAAAAGTTACTCAAACCCCTTTTCAAGAAAACAAAAGTCATAAAAACACATGCATCTAATTTGAAAAAACAAAATTGTAAAAAGGGAGTTGGGAGGGGGGGAGGATAATTTATAGAACTTTAGGGGTTAAATGTAAACCGACGTTATATTCTGATTGGAGAATAGAATTTACAATCAAGTTCATAACTTTAGTAAATAATCTAATCTTAACTTCAAAATTATGGACTTCAAGAGTAGAATTATTAGTTTCCACAATTTTAATTTACATCGACAAACATACAAATACAAGCACTATTCCCATTCAAATGTTTGTATGTTGTTCTTATGTTGCTAGAGGGTGGCATCATATTGCTATAGTTATATGACAATTTCACAAACTGAGACTTGTTAAATCCCTATAACCGGAGAAGATTAATGGAAAGCACATCTAAAACTTGAAAATCAAAATTTTCATTTCTTAACGCAATGCCAAACAAGTTGATGCAACAAATATTACCATTTTCTATTTTTACTACAAACTGACAATCGAGGAATAATAATAAGAAATGCTGCCTGGTTTTAGAAACCAACAACTTTTCATTATGCACTTCTATTGTTCTATCTTCTTCTTGTTGTCCTTAATACAGCAGTACTTCATATACTTTAAGCATAAATACTTCCTATATGCTCGAAATGATAATGTTAAAACTTAAAAGCCGAGATAAATATTAAAAAGAAACATATAAATTGACTTCAACAATCGGAATTGTTAAATGTCGTCTATACAATCTTTACCTTAGTTCAAAGAGGATACACCTTTCTTGTAGGCTGAGGGGTGCCTTAACACCAATGCGGAACCTCACCAAACACTATCAAAACATCTGCAGGATGACATATGTTACTAGTCAATCTATATCTTATCTCATCTTACTATATATACAACCAAATTTTTTTGCAACACGAAGTATGTTAGAAATTTAAGCAGATAACTAAGGTCCCTCAAAACACATGCATAAAATAAAGGAAAAAGAAGACAGCAATATAAAAGAGTATAAATAAAGCATGCTATTTTTCCGTTAGGCCAGCAAAATCCTGTGAAAATGATGTCATTCTCACAAAGAAGTAAAACAAGTGTCTAATGCTTGAAGTTTCATCATTCATTATAAGATGCACATGTTCTTGTCTACTTCAAATTCTAAGGGGATGTTGGATTTATGTTTTGGCATCTAATCATGCATATGACATATCATAAGTTTTGATTAATCAGTTTCATCCGGCTACAATAAAGCCTACGTTTCTGGTCATTCTATCTATTGATTTTCTAAATAATCTAATTGGCCAAATACTTAAATATCAAAATTGTGTAACGGTAACAACTTCCAATCTGCATAAGTACATTGAAACCCTTTATTCTACAACCTCTTTTATTATAACTAATTATCTAATATCTACAACCAACTTTACGAAAACAAACTGATTCTCATTTTCACCATAACAATGGGTAGGTACGAAAATATTCTAAAGAACATGTTACACCACAACCTTAAAACTACACATCTAAATATTCGTTAACCTTTACATATGAAATCTAATCATTGACTAATTGAAAAAAAAAAAAAAAAACAATAAAGAAAAAGTCTTGTTTCCTAAAAACAATCATAAATCTTTCACTAAAAAAAGTCAACAAAAAATAAAATAAAGCAAATTTAACAATTTTAAGCTAAATTACACTACTAAAACCAAGAAAACAAATCTTGAAAACAAGAGATCTAAAATCATAACAAGATTCATCATTTCATATAAATTCAAACACCCTTTAGTCTAAAAAAGAACATACATTTGAAATGACGGAAGATTAACGGCGTTGGTCAATGATGGTGTCGTTAGTTGACAGATCAAATCCAAGTGAGAGTGAAACGCTGGTTTGTGTGGCGTGGGATTCTATGACTAATGATGAAATGAATCCTTAATCTGACTTTTATTAAATTTTTGTTTGAGTTTTCGGATTAGTCAACGTTTTCAAAAGTAGTTGTGCAAGTTGTCATTTGTTGTATGTATTTATAAAAAGGGAAAATGATAAATTTAAAGATCAAAAGCTACAAGCAAGATCAAACTTTTTTTTTTTTTTCTGTTGATCGGAACTGCCGCTTCTTTTCGATGACTTTGCTCGTGATTTGTCACACTGGTAAAGTGTGATTTTGTGTTACAAAATTAGGCAGCTGCGTGTCTGACGCCTGAAAAAGTTCACGCCCGAAAAAAAAAAAAGTTCGATGCCCAGAAAAGTTTTAATTTTTTTAGCACCGCTAGTCCTTTTCGCCCTGCTTTTAACGACCGCTATTATATTATCAGATCCCTACCTACTCGCTCTTACATCGCTGTCCTGCTCTTTACACTGCTTTCATCCGCTTTTACACGCTTTCATCCGCTTTACACGCTGGCCCATTTTGCACGCTTTAAGTCCGCTTTTGCACGCCCCGCTTTTGCACGCTTTCCGCTTTTGCACGCTTTCGCCCTTTTTCACGCTGACGCTTTGCACGTTTTGCTTTGCACGCTTTTACATCGCCGTCCGCTTGCACCGGCTTTTGTTTCTACACGTGCTTGTTCGCTTTCTACACACGCTCGTTTTACATGTTTTCATTTGTTTTTCATGTTCTCGCCCTGCTTATCGCTGTCGTAGCCTCGATGCCGTCCGCTTTTACATTTTCATTTGTTTTACAGTTTAATGGTCGAAAACGCTGTAAAACGTAGTAAAAAATAGACGCAAAACGCAAAATGCTGCTGGGCTAAAACGCGTAAAAGCTTTACCAAAACATGCAAAACGGACAAAACGCAAAAACGGATGAAACGCAAAACGGACTAAACCGCGAAAGAACGGGCTAAAATGTGTAAGAACGGGCTAAAATGACTAACTGCGTAATAATATAATAACGGTCGTTAAAAAATTTAAAAGGACTAATCTGCAATAAAAAAATTAACGGTCGAACTTTTTTCGGCATCGAATTTTTCTTTTGGGATCGAACCTTTTTCTATTAAGATGAATGACTTCATTAATTTTCCTTTGTGACACAAAATACTTTTGTGTCACAAAATAAAAATTTGTTCCAAAGGCTAATAAGAAAAGTTCGATGCCTGAAAGGAAAACGCGTGCAATCTTTGACGTGCCTAAATTTATCATTTTCCCTTATAAAAATGGTGACAAAGTGACCCTTTAATGTTTTGAGGTGTAAGATGGATGTGGGAGTTGCTACTTTTTTCCTTCTTAGGCCGGTCATAATGGGTGTAAGAGGTTTCTTCATTGCACCCCCTTACGCGTCACCTCATTGTAAGGGGTCCTCCAATGCGTCACAATGAAAAAAGTGGTGAATGGTGAGTCTACTCATCACTCGGCTTTTATGCAAAATGTGAGTCCCCCATTATCAAACGATCACATATATAAAATTTAAAAATAATTAAAATAAAAATTACACTTTAACATTTTCTTTATCTATAAATACCCTCATGCCCCATCATTTTTATACGCAACATAAAACGGTCACTGATTGTATCAGAAGAGACGGCATTTCGGCTTTGATGAAGTGCACCTCCGCAATTCGACAATTGGCATACGACACCGTTCCTGGCGCCCTTGATGAATATTTGCAAATAGGTACAACAAATTCTCGTGATTCTCTTGATTATTTTTATAAGTTTTTCATGGAAATTTTTTGAGCATAGTATTTGCGAAAACCTACTTACACTGATGTTGAAAAGCTATAAGCGTTTCACCAAGAAAAGCACGGGTATCTGGAAATGTTAGGAAGCCTTGATTGTACAGATTGAGAGTGGTTTGGTTGTACGAATGCATATAAAGGGCAATATTATAGACATGATCATGGTCCGAATCCATTCATTTTGCTAGAAGTTGTTGGACTTATTGATATGACATGCTTTCTTTGGTGTTTTTGGGGCGAACAACGACATCAACATTACACATCATTCGCCTATATTCAACGATCTCAAAAACGAAAAAGCTCTAGAGGTTCCATTTGTGACTAACGCGCGTAACTTACGCATGGGGATATTACCTTGTCGATGGGATATATTGTAACACCCCCAAACTGGTTTCTAGGTATTAATTACGAGAATGCCATGGTCATAAGTTGACAATGACTTTTATGAGTCGGGAGATTCGATATGATTGGTTAGTCAACGAGAGTAAAGTTAGTAGTCAAACCTAAAGTTAAATGTATTATGTAAAAGGTTTTAGAAAGTATATTGTGTTGGGAATAAAGCTAACAGTTACCACTGATACGCTTGTGGTTAACACTGCTAAAGATTACACTAGCAGTGGAAACTCATTACCACTGCCAGTACATTATCAACACCGCTATTAGGATAATTATTATGTAGTCGTATATTGATAAGTATAGAAAAGATCTTGTGTATATTCTATATTGTTAGGATTATACTTATCTTGTAAAGGACCCCTTGTGCTATAAAAGGAGATCCTAGGTCATTGTTTAGAAAACGAAATACTCACGTATTATTCATATAAGCTTCAAGGTGTAACCCTAGTGATAAGCAAGATCACTCGTATTATTTCTTAATAATATTGGAGCTTTGTGTTAAACTGTTCTTACTTACAATACATCACATAACCCATCTTCTAAGTATTACTAAGTATATTCCGCGTGCTTATTAATATAATTCAAAATATCACTAACACAAGGTGTGTGTTTAGATCCATCAAGTGGTATTAGAGACAGGTTCTGATATTTTGACTTAGAAGATACAAGGAATAAGCTTAACTAACTCACTCAAATCAATGGAGATGGAAAACAACCACCAACTCGCTCCTGTTAAGTTCCTAAGCTCAAACTTAATGAGTTTGAGATGTGGAGGATAATGATTGAGCAATACTTTCATACAAGACTATGCTCTATGGGAGATCATCTTAATCGGTGATTCCTTCAAGTCTATTACACAAGATCGAGAGTTGGTGACACATAAGTTGTAAACAAATTTCAGTGATCCGAGACTAATGATGAAAGAGCAAAGAAGAAGAATGACCCAAGGCGGAAGTTTGTTACTAATGACTATTCCTAAAGACCAGATCATTGCTTTCAGAAGTACAAGACAGAAAAGAACTTTTGAAGAGATCTCGTCAATGTTTGGTGGCAATGATGCTACTAAGAAGACTCAAAAGACATTGTTGAAGCAAAGTTATGAAAACTTCTCTGCTGCAAAATGAATCACTTGACAAAGATCTTCACCAAACTCCGGAAGATTGTCACACAATTGACTGTGTTTGGAATTGAGGTAGATAAGGAAGACCTCAATCTAAAGTTTCTAAGAAGGTTGCTTCTCGAAGTTTCATACAAATGTTACAGTCCGGGAAAATAAACCAGAGATTGAAACTATGAAGCTCAATGATCTTTACAATAACTTCAAACTCATTGAACAAAGATTGAAGAAGGCGCAGAAACTTGGTACAAGCTCTAACAACTTGGCATTATTGTCAACCTCTAGACCGTGATGATTCTCAAGATGACAATGATGATGATTTTGCCACCGCTAGTTCTACGTTTCCTAATCGGTAATGCTAGTGTTACAACTGCAGGTTCAAAGAAGAAGGTTGCTGGTATTGGAGATCCTACCTTTTATGCTTTTATCTCCACTCAAGTTAGTGGCTCTATATTAACTCATGAAGACATAGAGCAAATTGATGAAGATGACTTGGAGGAGATGGACATAAAATGGCAGATAGCTCTTCTTAGCATGAGGGCTAGGAAATTCTACAAGAAGACTGGCAAGCCAATTCACATCAATGGTGGAGAAACTGCAGGGTTCGATAAAAAGAAAGTGGAGTGTTTCAACTATCACAAGTTGGGGCATTTTGCTAGAGAATGCAGAAGACCAAAGAACCAAGACAAAAGGTCTACTTGGTACAAGCAAAAGAAAGAACCAATTATGGAAGAACCAAAGGCAATGATGGCAATTGATGGTGTGAGCTATGATTGGAGTTTCATGGCTGATGAACAAGTCGAAACAACCTTCGATGCCGCTTTGTTCTACGAACATGCCTCATGGCTTTCTCCTCACTCGAGGTACAAAACTTTGAAAGTTGTTCTAAAACATGTAGGGCTTCTAGAGAAAGTGAACGGCTTAATAAATCTTATGAAAACCAACAGAAGTTAGGTTGCTGCAAATTATGTTGACAACCCTAGAGGAGAGGCATATATGTATTAGAGAAACAAGAATAGATCAAATGAGTCAAAATATAATGATGATATGATTGTTCTTAGAAGAGAGATAGATCATAAGACAAAGAATGAGGCATTAAAAGAAGAGTTTGAAAAACTTAAAAAGATAAATGAGAATGTCAATTTAATCGTTACACATGTTATTATTATCACTTCCTGTCAATTGATAAATTTGGAACAAATCACTAGTAAAGTTGTCCGTATGGGCTATAATATCAAGCCTCCACCATTAAGGGTGTTCCATCACCTCCCATAGATTTAGCTCATACAGACTAGAAGACTTGATCTCAATCTTGAATATGGTCCTCCCAAATTTGTGAAAAGTGGGGAAGAGGTTAAGCTTGAAACTGATGTTTTTGAAAGTGCTAGTGACTCATCAGTTGTAGATGAAAATGTTAAAAAGAATGTAGAGGCTTTATCCCAAAAGTTGTTAATACTATTACAGAGGAACCTAGGAAACAAGTTAACAAGCCTAGATCAACTGTAAGGTATGCTGAGATGTATAGAAAGTAGAAACAAGTCATCAACTCCAAGGGTTAACCAGAGGAGTTGGAATCATGTCAAATCTCAACAACTAGGTAGTGATTTTGTGATGTACAATAAAGCATGTTATATCTGTGGTAGCTTTAATCATTTACATGCTAATTGTGACTATCATGTCGGGAGAAGGGAAGTCCATGGGAATAAAAAGGTGGAGTCTAACAAGTTTCAAAATAATGTACACCCTAATTCACACAAAGAAATGATCCCAAGAACAGTTCAACTAAGAAGTGGTCTTAAAACTTTTGCCACGCTAAAAGCTGTATCATTGCTCACCCTAAATCACCTGTTACAAGTGCAAAACCCAAAACAACTTTTGCAAAATCTGCACAAATAGGGAAAAGGTCTTTTTCTCGATAAAAGTGTTAATTATAACCAAAGCTGGGAATAAATCTAAACTAGCAGCTACCATCGCTCAATCAAAAGTTCCACCGCAGGTTGTAAACAAGACTGTGGAAACATGGGAAATGCCGTGAAGGCCTCAAAGACGTTAGGAATGGAAACCTAAAGGAATTACCTAATCAACCAATCCCAATGGTGTATCAATAACCTTTGATAGATTTAACTATATTGATACACGAGGCAGATCCAAGTCAATCATGGCTTGGGTCCCCAAAGGAATCTAACTCCTTTCTTTTGCGCAGGAACATCCAAGGACAAAGAAATCAGATCAAGGCTACACATATAGTGGATGTTCAAGGCACATGACCGAAACAAGTCCTATCTCTCGATTTTGAACATTATGATGGACAGATGTCCACTTTGGAGGTGGAGTTAATGGAAAAGTTGCCGGTAAAGGGATCATCAAAACCGGTAACTTGGACTTTGAACCTGTGTACTATGTAAAAGAGCTTAAGTATAATATTTTTAGTGTGTCACAAATGTGTGACAAGAAAAAACAATGTTCTTTTTACTAAAGATATGTGCTTTGTTCTCTCTAAGGATTTTAAGATGCCTGATGAAAGTCGGATTCTTCTTAAGATTCCTAGAAAAGGCAACTTATATAGCTTTGATATGAACAACATTGTTGCTAAAGATGATTATGCTTGCTTGCTTGCAAAGGCCACAGTGGATGAATCCATGCTATGGCATAGAATACTTGGTTATGTTAACTTCAAAACCATTAATAAGATTGTCAAAGATGGTTTGGTAAGAGGCCTTTACCTCGTAAAAGATTTGAAAATGATCAAACCTGTGTGACTTGTCTTAAAGGCAAACAACACGTAGCTTTCGAAGGTCAAAGTTGGTTAGCTCTATTGCTCACCCACTTCAAATGTTACATATAGACTTGTTTGGTCCTACATTTGTGAAAAGCTTAAATCTTAAGAAGTATTGTCTTGTTTGACCGACGATTTTAGCAGTTTACATGGGTTTTCTTTCTAAGGACTAAGGATGAAACAACCGCATCCTTAAGATCTTTATCACAGAAGTTGAAAACCAATATGATATGAAAGTTAAAATTATTAGGTGTGACAATGGGACAAAATTTAAGAATAGAGTTATGGATGATTTTTAGAGATAAATGTATTAAAAGAGAATTTAGTGTTGCTAGAACTCTTCAACAAAATGGTGTTGTTGAGAGGAGAAATAGGACACTTATAGCGGCTGCTAGAACCATGTTGGCGCTTCAAAATTGCCAATCACTTGGGCGTAAGCTTAACACTCACGTGTTATGTGCAAAACAAGGTTTTAGTAGTGAAAGCAAAGAACAAGACACCTTATGAGTTATTTAGAGGTAGATCTCCTATCCTAGACTTCATGAGACCATTTGGATGTCATGTATCTATTCTCAATAGAATAGATTATCTGGGAAAATTTGAAGAAAAATCTGATGAAGGGTATTTTGTTGGGTATTCCATGGTTAGTAAAGCTTTAAGAGTTTTCAACTTAAGAACCCAAAAGATTGAAGAGAATCGCTTGTTGAGTTCCCCGAAAAAAAGTGAATGTCAAAGGAACTCGTCCGCTGTGTTGTTTGATCTTGATACTCTAACCCATACAATGAATTATGTACCTATCTCTACAGGTACATCTACTTATGATGTGCAAGATCGTAAGAGTTTCTTGATGATGATGAACCAAGCAAGGATCAAGTAGATGATCAAGATGAATTTAGTTTGCCACTTTGGGACTATGCAGATAATGATGATATTCCAAAGACTGGAGATGCTCAACCTTCTAATGATTCCGAAAGGAAGGAGATAACAACATGAACACCGAAATCCTAAAAGCAATGGAAATTCGTGATTCTAAGCTAGGCGATGTTTCCACCGCAACACCGTAAGTGGAAATTACAACTCCAGTTATAGAGGAAGCTCAAGGCAATGATGTTAAAATCTTAAATATGCCAAGTCGCATTGCGCCTCGACTCCCATACTTTAATTCATAAATCACATCCTCTTGAAAATGTGATTGGGGATGTCCATTCACCAATGAAGACTAGAAGACAAACAAAATTGCCTGATGTTCATAGGTTTATTAGTGAAATCTATGAATCTAAGAAACATGAAGGCAAGAACGAATGTCTGTTCATGTGTTTTCTGTCACAAATGGAGCCAAAGAATGTATACAAGGCACTTGAAGATGAAAGTTGGGTAGAAGCAATGCAAGAAGAGTTGCTCCAGTTCAAGCTTCAAAAGGTTTGGGTGATTTGTGATTTACCTTCCGCAAGAAGGTAATAGGTACTAAATGGGTGTTCTAAACAAGAAAGATGAAAGAGGAATTGTTATCGAACAAAGCTATGCTTTGCGGCTCAAGGATACACCGGGAGGAGGGTATTGACTATGAAGAAGTGTTGCCCCAGCTTGCAAGAATTGAAGCAATCAGGTTGTTCCTAGCCTATGCATCCTTTATGGGCTTTAAAGTCTATCAAATGGATGTAAAGAGTGCTTTTCTATATGGGCAGATTGATGAGGAGGTATATGTTTCACAACCTCTAGGCTTTGAGGACCCTGAATATCCAAACAAAGTATACAGGGTGGTTAAAGCTTTGTATGGCTTGCATCGTGCACCAAGAAAATGGTATGAGAGCTTGACTACTTATCTTTTTGATAATGGGTTTCATAGAGGCAGAGTGGATCAGACTTTGTTCATCAAGAAAGACAAGAATGATATCTTGTTAGTTCAAGTATATGTTGATGATATCATTTTTGGATCTACAAAAACAGAGATGTGCAAAGAATTTGAGAAGCTAATGAAGAAAGAATTCAAGATGAGTTCTATGGGTGAACTCACATTCTTTTTGGGACTTCAAGTACAACAAAGGCCGGATGGTATTTTCATCAATCAAGATAAATATGTGGCTGAGATACTAAGGAAGTTCAAGTTCTCAGATGCAAAGTCATCCAAAGACCTCAGCAGACAAGACAACATATCAACTCTTGAAGGAAAATAGTGGTGAAGCAGTTGATGTGCACATGTACAGATCTATGATTGGTTCTTTGTTGTATCTTACATCATCTAGACCGCACATTATGTTTGCGTGATGTGCTTGTGCAAGGTTTCGTGTCACTCCTGTGTTTTCACACTTGATCGCTGTGGATGAAGATTTTAGATATCTTAAAGCATTTCCTAAGTCTGATTATGGTACCTAGAGAATCATCTCTAGAACTCCGTTACTTACTCGATAGTGATTATGCCGGGTGCTAGTTTGGATAGAAAATCTACTACAGGTGGATGTCAATTTCTTGGCAATAGATTGGTGTCATGGCGTTGCAAGAAACAAACAATGGTGGCAAATTCATCAACCGAGGCAGTAGTATGGTCGCTGTAAGTTGCCGTGCAGGCTCAAGTTCTATGGCTTTAGAATCAACTTTTGGACTATGGGTACAATTTCATGAATACCATCATCCATATTGACAAAAAAGCATTCATTTGCATTATTAAGAATCTAGTTCAACACACAAATACTAAACATATTGAAATTAGACACCATTTTATAAGAGATTGTTATGAGAAAAGACTAATCCAAGTTGTCAAAATCCATACTGATGACAACTATGCCGATTTATTAACAAAAGGACTTGATGTGGGTAGATTTCAAGACTTGGTAAATGGTATTGGAATGCTAAACCCATAAAATTTTTGTGTCTAATGGTCTTTGGTGTTGAGAAGAAGTTTTTGGGTACTAAAATTGTTGTATAAGTTTGTATATATTTGCTTGTATTTTTGTTTAGCCTCTATGCAGCAAAGATGTGAGTTGATCATAAAAGGTGTGTAACCGAGACACAATAACAAATGGTTATTGATTCACCATGTCTAATCCACATAAGAATCAACTAGTCCGAGCAAACCGCTATCGGTAAAGACTTGACAAACCGCTTATGGTTGATAGTTTACCAAAAACTATATGGTTATCAACTCACCATATTATTTATGATTAAGAGTTGGCTAGTCCATAGCAAACGTCTTATGGTAAAGACATATCAAATCCGCTGATAGCCGGTAGTTTGCTAAAACTATAATGAGAGCAGTTCAAATTTTCATATGTTTTTCTTACCACGCTTTTGAAAATTTTTGTGAAAAATTACCATGCTAGCCCATTAACAGCTTCCATCGACAAGTATTATTTTACCATCAAGTTGATCTAGCCGCTACAACTGTTGTGTCAAGAATAAATTTTTACTAGTCAGTTGAAGAGAAATTGCTTTCCATATATATATGGTAAATTTTTAGAAGATTATATACTTTCCAAATTGCAATTTATCCTCTAAAGATAAATCTTTTCCATAGATAATCTTTCTTAAGAAAAACTCTAAACCCTAATAAGATATATCTTCTCTCAATTGGAAAGTTATTCATACAATTCATACTAACACAACATATTTTTCATCAAAAGATTCTATATCACTTTTGCAGATGAGCACAACCAAGTGGCCTATTTGGAAAAGTGAAACGACAAGAGTGGCCTTGTTTTTCATCAGATTGTGGACTTTTAAATACTACCCATATAAGGCATGCTTTACTTCTTAATCCCACAATCTATATCTCTTAAATCAAACAGCTTTTGGACTCTCGCTCTACCATAACCATTGAAAATATAGATACACATGAAACAATGGATGCTCTTAGAGCCACCGGGACGGTAACTATTGATGTTACTGAGTCATCCTTGAGGAGAATTCTCCAATTCGATGATCTCAATGGTATCATCACATTACCTATGCCGTAAATTCATACACATCTTTCATCAATGGGGTATGATACCACTGATAAAAAGGCTACTTTCAAAAAGAGTGGTTTCTATCCTCATTGGAGATTTTGATACATACTCTTTACGTTGTCTTAGTCCTAAGAAAACATCTTATGAGCAATTCAGCTCAACAATGGCTTACCCTTTGGTTTGTCTAGCCAACGATAGGATTTTTAATTTGTCTAAATATATTTTACAAGTATGCAAGGCAATGTAAAGAGTTCAACAAAAATTTTGATGTATCCAAGGTTTGTGCAAGCAGTGTTAAATGAATTTTAACTGCAATCCCATACAAGAGTTTATAAAACTGCCTTCCTTAAGCCTAAAGTTTTTCAAAACATGAACAAAGATGGCAATAAGATTATTACACCTCTTTTTCTTCAAATGCTTGCAAAGATTTCTCGTGTACAAACTCACCCATAATCACTGCTCCACACATTAATTACACTCCACCGCCACACCTATGAGGAGACATAAAGCATTAACGCCAACTCCTCCCATTACAACACAACATGTCCCCGATCCTTTGGTTTAGGAACAAGTAGTGGTGGTTTCAGTGCTTCAACCTAGTCCAACTAGGGAGGAATCGAGCCAATGCCCTATGATTCACCTCTCCCTAACATGTCACCAGCTTGGAAGTGTTGAGGCAAGTGGGCAACAAATGGATTTGATGGAACTTTGTACCAAATTAGCGGTGTTGAATCTTTGAACAAGACTTGGCACAAGTACAGAAACAACATGCCAAGGATATTACACATTTGAAAGAGGAGATTCAGACCTTGAAGGAAGAGTTGCAGGGGTTGAAGCAAAGGAAAACCTGAAGATAGTGTTATCATCTCCATCCTCATCCGATAATGGTGATTCGAAGGTTTCAATAAAGATTTTAGAAATTCTCCCAAACAGGAGGAAACAGATGTCAAACCAAGGGGAGGAGAATTGACTTTGAGATGAAGGTGTTTCAAGTAAAGGTACAGAGGAAGCCGACACTAAGAAGTTCCTCAACAACAACTAGAGCAAGAAATTTTCAAGATCGCAACCATCGATTTCATTCCCACCGCAGAAGAAGTTACCATCACGATCAAGCTATTACCACCTAGCAGGAAGAAATCACAGAAGAAAGGTAAAGCAGCTTATGCGAGCAAAGAGCAAACAAGTAGAAAGATTTCAAAGAAAGAACAAGCTCAAATTGATCATGATGAAGAGGTTTCTAGAAAGATAAATGAAGATCAAGTTGCTAATAAGAAAAGATTAGAGGAGATAGATATTGCAGACTTCATGGAGGCTAAAAGGTCATGGGCGTAATGGACACCACTGATCCAATTGATGTTAATCCAATTTCTACTGTTCCACCTACTATTTTCAGAGAAAAGACTCCAGAGTTTAGCTATGTACCTTCAGAAGAAGAAATTGATTTCTTGATTGCTAATGATCTAGTGATCAAGAAGAAGGCAATTGACCTAGTTTCAAATAAGTCTTTAACTAGAGAACAAAGAACAACTCAGTTGAAGGACTTCATTCAGATGAAGAATAATCAAGCACTTTAAGATGCTATTGTTTCAGTCAAAAAGGGTCAAAAGAAACCAAGACAACCAACCAAGGCACATGTGATTTCAATGATGAAAGATTATTGTTGCGCAATGTTGGTGGCTAGAAAAGACATCGGCCAAAGGAATGCCCGATGATAAAGTTGAAGGTATTTACTACAGAGTTAAAAGGCAAGACAAAGATTTTATTCCAATGGACTCTGAAGAAGAAGAAAGAAGGTATCCTAAACCTAAGAGAAAGGCCAAAGATAGTGAACCCTGGACATTTAAGACGACAAAATTTGTCAAGAACAAGAAGTTCAAGCCGAGAAATTCATCAAGAACAGATGACCGAATGATATTGATAGAAGAAGAAGATTTTTATCCCAACCACCGCAAGCGATTTATCCTATCATTGATTGGGAAGTGTTTATCGCTAGCAATTTTGCTCCAACATAGAAGATTACAAGGCTAGGTGGTGAAACTTCATCATTCATTCAATTTGAAGAACTTATCAAAGATTGTGACATATGATCCTGATACTTTGTGGAGATTGGTTCAAGAAAGATTTGATGTCGAAAATCTCAAAGATATGAAGGAAATGCGCTATAGGTTAATCTAAGAAGGCTCTATGAACCAGATACTAATGATGATTTTTGGAAATTCTCATGTTCATGTCCTGGTACTAAATGGTTTTATTATGATTCATGTGAAGTTCATCATGTTTCTACATCAGATGGAGTGGATGCATTCATGTTTTCTACATCAGATGGAAATGTTAGGAAGCCTTGATTGTACAGATTGAGAGTGGTTTGGTTGTACGAATGCATATAAAGGGCAATAATATAGACATGATCATGGTCCGAATCCATTCATTTTGCTAGAAGTTGTTGGACTTATTGATATGACATGCTTTCTTTGGTGTTTTTGGGGCGAACAACGACATCAACATTACACATCATTCGCCTATATTCAACGATCTCAAAACTAAAAGCTTTAGAGGTTCCATTTGTGACTAACGCCAGAATCTACGACGGGATATTACCTTGTCGATGGGATATATTGTAACACCCCAAACCGGTTTCTAGGTATTAATTACTTAGAATGCCATGGTCATAAGTTGACAATGACTTTTATGAGTCGGGAGATTCGATATGATTGGTTAGTCAACGGGAGTAAAGTTAGTAGTCAAACCTAAAGTTAAATGTATTATTTAAAAGGTTTTAGAAAGTATATTGTGTTGGGAATAAAGCTAACAGTTACCACTGATACGCTTGTGGTTAACACTGCTAAAGATTACACTAGCAGTGGAAACTCATTACCACCGCCAAGCATATTATCACCAATGCTATTAGGATAATTATTATGTAGTCGTATATTGATAAGTATAGAAAAGATCTTGTGTATATTCTATATTGTTAGGATTATACTTATCTTGTAAAGGACTCCTTGTGCTATAAAAGGAGATCCTAGGTCATTGTTTAGAAAACTAAATACTCAATATTATTCATATAAGCTTCAAGGTGTAACCCTAGTGATAAGTAAGATCACTCAGATATTTCTTAATAATATTGGAGCTTTGTATTAAACTGTTCTTACTTACATTACATCACATAACCCATCTTCTAAATATTACTAAGTATATTCCGCGTGCTTATTAATATAATTCAAAATATCACTAACACACACCATTACTAAGTATATTCCGCGTGCTTATTAATATAATTCAAAATATCACTAACACAAGGTGTGTGTTTAGATCCATCATATTGTGTCACAAATAAAAAGAAAGGGGCTTGAGGGACTAGTATTGCCAAGTAACACCAAAAGAAAATATAACAAGTGTCTTAGATTATTTACACATGTCTAATGGTGAGCAAAATCCTTCAAGTTCAAGATAATAGAATGATGACTAAGCTAATTGTATTGATGACATATTTTTAGTTGGGTTCCAATACGCCTAAACCAAATAAGGGGTAGCAAGGCTACTAAATTAGTGTTGTGACTAAGCTAACTCATATTCATAGAGTTATAAAAAAAGAAATGAGCCCCTCTTGTTATGTGAGGTAATAATGAGTTTTGGTCATTTTTGGCTAAAGTACAAAATGGGACAGCAAGTAGTGCAGAAAAATAAGGCCTGATTGTAAAATCATGGTAAATCAACCGTTCGTCGAATTAAGTTGAGTTCATAACCAAATTGTAGTTATCTGAGTCTAATTTATGAGGCAACTGGTTTCAGGTCCCAATTTAAAGTTTAAATGGGCAAAATCTACAATTTATAGCATACTGTTTGAGAATCAGCATATGAGTTGTGGAAAACTAGAATGGGGGGTTGAATAGTTTTGCCGATTTTAAGTTAGTTTCAAAAACTTTAGATTCGATGTAATGTGAAATCGTGTGGATAGAGAGAAAGTATAGATCTATAAGTAATGCAAGTAAAGTAAAGGATAGAAATGACACAACCGATTTATAGTGGTTCGGCTACAAGGACACCTTCCTTGCCCTACTCCACTCCCCGAGTCACCTACTCGAGAGTTCAAGCACTATGTCAACAAACTCCTTCAACTCGACGGAGAAGCCTTCACAACGTCGCTTGCACTTTTTCCGGTACAAAGCTAAATACCGAGTCCTTAACACGGAGGACCAAACCAACACTACTATAACACAACAAATATGTGAATATGAAATACAAGATCTTCGCCATGAAATCTTGTGGAGGACCAAATCAATCAAGGACCCCTTGCTTGGATGACTTGTATAATGCTCGTGATCTCGCCTTAGAGAAGGACCTATATGAGAATCACAACAAAAGAAAGAAGAACTACTCTCTAGATCAAGTAATCTTAGGTTAGAAGAATGTAAGAATATATGAGAGAGTTTGTAAGAAGAGGGTGAGTTACAATGAAGAAATGGCTCTCTATTTATAGGCAATTTCTTGCTATCGTTGTAACGGATCCCATGGATCCTTTGCTGAGGGATCCGCCTAGTGTAACTCTGAGGGATCCGTGACGCCTCTTGCCCATGGGTTTTTGGATTATGGGTCATGGGTCATGGGTCCTAGACTTTGGACCATGGGTATGTAAGAAGATACAATGTATCTATAAGATGCAATGCATCTAGAGAATGGGTTATGGGTTAACTCCATGGTTTATGGATATGCTCCATGGGTATGGGTCAAGGGTTGTGGTTTTTACCCATCCTAATAAACTATTACAATAAATGAATTATTACAATAATTTATATTAAATGACTATATATGTAGATGTTTTACAAAAATAACATGTATCCTTATAATTTTACTTATGATAACATTATATTTGTTATCAACAAAACACAAAGAGATCGCTAAATATAAATAAACGTTTTTACGGTTTATTTGTATTAACAATCTCCCCTTTTTGTTGATGACAAAACATAAAGTTATGATGAGTAAAACTTAAGATTAGATGTATATTTTGAAAGCATAAGTTTTACTTCTCCCCTTTTGTCTAAAACAAAAGTTACCCTAATGAAGAAATAAAGTGTGGAAAAAATAGTCCACGTGTCAACTCCCCTCGACGTAGCTCCCCCAGAATAGGCCAAGTGAGAAAATATAAAAACCTACAAAGAGAAGATTAGTAGTAACATGCATAAATAATCTTGTGATTGACGAGAAACAAGATTGGGATCCAAGGTATGTAAACAAAGCCTTGTAATAAAATAACAAAATGTAGTGGTATATATGCCACATACAAATACGTAAAACTAAGAACAAGATTTGTTCTTTAAAATGACTCAAAAGAAAAACTAGAGAAAATAGTAATATGATTCCTTCCATGCTTGCATAAGGTTATGGATGGAGGTTTTGGTGAGTGATGATGTTGATGCGATCAAGGATGTGGTTAAGTATGAATCGCATCTCTTCCCTAATTTCTATTGCAAGCTCCCTAACGGATTGGCAATGTTCACAATGTAAATGATATGGGTAATGTGTGTGGAAGTTTTCCGGGTTAATTTGATTTGTGAGATGCGGAAGTTGTGGTGGAAAAGATGGAAAATATGTATCAAAGTCTGGAATTTTTGAAAGTGGTGGTGGAAAAGAACCTAGATGTTCTTGTAAGAGAATGGGAGCTAAAGGTGGTGAAGTTACAAGATCTTTGTAAATTGTGTTTGGAGATGTGCGAGGTGTTAAAAAGACTAGCTCTTTTGAGTTGATTAGTTAGGATCTTGTTGGAGTCTTAAGGAGTTCCAATAGAGTGGATTTAGGTGGAGACTTGATAGGTGATGATGGTGGTGTGCTTGTTGGAGATGAGGGAGGTGCTACTATGGAACCATTTGGTGGTGAATGAGTAGTTGGTGATGAACTATTTGACATGGTTTGGCTAAACAAAAATGCCGGATGCTAATCCGTGCGGTTTTTCTAGATTTGGGTGGTGGTACTACTGAAGGTGGTAGGATAAAATTTTGGATTTCTTGAAGAGGATTGTTTGCACTAGGTGATTCCTCAATGTTGGAGGATCATTTGGATGACATGATGGTGGTTGTTTGTGAGGTTGAGAGTGATGAAGATGCAAGCATTTTGGGAACCTTATTTATAGCCCAAAATGTGGACTAAAATCTAATGATTAGATATGAATTTAAGGCATGTGATCATGAGAACACAAGTATTAAGTAACATACTCATTAGTAAAAAAAATAAAATGATGAAAATATAGAGATTTTTAGCCAAAGTGAAAAAAAAATAGAAGAGAATTTCAGCTTCTGTCTCACGGATCCCACGGATCCTTGCCTTGAGGGAACCGTCCAGCGTTAATGCTAGGATCCGTGGTACTGGTGACTTAGGCAACTTAAAAATTTAGATGCTTAGTTTATGTGTTTATGTGTGATACTTATAGAGGCATCTATTTTAGATGCTTAGTTTCTTTGGTTACTTATTCGTTACTAAAGTCCAATTGCCAAGCAAAGTTATGTTTTCTTTATTCCTTTTATTAATTAATTGTTTATTAATTACGTGTTTAACCTAATTGCGATTACTAGATCCTTATCCGCTGCGTACTCGTAGAGGTTAATGGTTAACTAAGTTCTAAAATCCCAACATGTGGCTCATGGTTTTGTAATGGTGAGTAGTGGCCCGTTTTGATAGTGTGACGGGGGAGGGAAATTTGAATTTTGGTGTAGTATAGCATAGGATGAGAGCATTAGTTATTTACGTGGTCGGTTAATGCAAAATGCGTGCATTAACCGACCACGTAACTAATACAAAATGCGTGCACGCGTGAGCTAAAATCCAAAATACACGTGTTTAAAGTGAGACTTGTAAAATTATATGAAATGTCTCATAAAATATCTCTAATAGAGCCATAATGTGTTTATTTAATGTAGACCACGCTTAGTCTGGTGCCGGTACACGTTCAAAGTTGTTTTTCATGCTACGCGGGTTCATCTCCCTGTTTTAGGTTAAAGTGAACACGTAAATATCAAAAATGAATGTTTTGAGTTTTTAGTCAAATATTGAACTAGAAAAATGCCAGTTTACGATAACTGTCGTTTTTCAGTTTACGTGGTTCAAATTAACGAATACGCGTAAAGGTAAATAAGTAACTTCCAAAGTACTAGTTTGAGAAAAAGTAAACAATGACCTGAAAAGTGCGATTTGCTACATTTTTATCATTGCCAAGCTTATGATAGAATATTCATCATGACTGAGCAGTTTAGCGATCACCCCAAAAATGTAACACATAGATTGGCAAGATTATGAGTGTATTTCATTTCTCTTTTAGGTGCTCGGTTTGGAAATTTCCAACTTAGGTAATTTGAAAATTCATATTTTCCAGTTTATACTTGGGAAATATCTTTTTAGGAATTATTAATGAGGTCTACTTAAGGCAAGTAAAAATCAAGTAGGAGGATATTTGATAATATCACATTTTGGTTATCAATATCATATGTTTATTGCTTAATTTTATTGCATTTTGTATGAATATAGTACTTAATTGCTCATATTTGCATAATAGGATTAAATGAGGTAGGAACGGAAAGATGCGGAAAAAGATCGAATTTGACGAAAAATGTGGAAATCTGTATTTGAGCCTTCTACGACGTAGATGGGACTTTGTCTCTACGTCGTAGCCAAGAAGAAGACTTGAGGGCTATTTAGACGTAGCTTCTACACTGTAGAGAAATCTTTATCTCTACGCCGTAGAGAAGATGTTGTTGCATTATTTTAGTTATACCTTCTTCGTTCGAGCTCTGTTTAATGTGATTTAAAAGGTGACGGAAAGAGGAAAAAGATATCTTCACATTAAAGTAGTAAGACATACTAAATTATGAAGTTGATTGGTGATTTTATCTACTGGAAACTTCTTAAGTCCTTGTGTCCTTGGCATGGTTTTACATTTCACAAATGGATTATAGTTAATTGATTAATGCTTGGCCTGATTATACTATTGGGCCATATGTTTTAACAAAAGAAACGAGGAAAAAGAAAGCCAACAACCATGTGTATCATTCGTTAATGAGAGTTGATCGGCACATTCATCTTTTTTATTTGCACACTCCATTTTACACTACTAGAAACAACAAATGTACAACTCCTTATAACACATAATTAAGTGTGCAAATAAAAAATAAAAAAAAATGCAAATCACCTCCCATCATTAATGGATGCCCTAATATAACATTAAACTTAGTCATCTAACATTAAACTTAATAATCTAACTTTACTTAACCTACTGTCGACTTTCGGAAGCTGTACCAACAATCATGTGTATCCGTCGCATCAGAATTTTTTGATTGATCACTAATTTTTTTTCGTCACTCACCCATCCTAAATAAAAATGATTTTCGACGAATTTCTGACATAAATATAAAAAAATTTAAAACCACTAGCATGTAATTGGTTATACACACATCTTAACTACATATAATGTATGTATGGTCAACCTTTAAAGTGAAAACTTGAAAACTTGGTCAATACTTGAAAACTTGGTCAATATTGAAAAAACCATTCAAATACAAAAACGTGAATATTTCCACTTTCCTTCAAATACAAAAACGTGATGACAGTTCACATATTTGCATGTCAAAATAGTTGATTTGTTTATAAATATATTGATTCTTGGACAATCATGGACGTGCATATACTTTCCTTTTATTTGGCACACTAATTATATTCTGAGGAAAATATTTTGCAATACAAAATTTCACGTTCCTGGACATTTCGAATTGCAACACAAAATTTTAAGGCGGGAAAATGGAATTGGTATTGCCTATCTATACTACATATAATAGAAAAACGGTCAAACCTTGAAAAGTGAAAAGTTGAAAGTCAAAGGTGAGAGAAATGTATTGTGTAATTAATACTCCTATTAAAACACCCAATTACTTAAAAGTACTATAATTTATTCACATTGTACAACCAATTAAAAGTATATCTACCAAATTAAAAACAACCAATTAAAACACCATTTACTAAAAAGTACAATAAAATTTTCACAATGTACAATTTAAACAAGCTACAACATAATTCTAAATATAAAATAGTTAAACACACTAATTAATGTTATTTTCAAAACACATTAAAATAAAAAGTACATGTTATTATACACCGGTTCGGCTAACTAATAACAGTTATCCGAAATCGAACTAGAGAGGACCCGTTGAAATCGATACAAACTGGTGAATTCGGTCTTATCGAGATCTATTTCTCCTGTTAAGACAGCATCTCCGCCACAACGCGCACCCCGCTATACTATATATAAAGGAAAAACCAAAAAGTAAAAAGTGAAAATATGAAACTATTAATACATATCGAAAACCGGGTTGACCTCGACTTCAAACCCGGTGGGTTGACCCAGTTTTAATTTGACCCGCTTTGATCCAACCCGCTCGGTTGACTTGGTTTAAATTGACCTGCTCGACGTGGAACGCTTCAACCGTTGAACCATCCGTCAACCGGTTTCAAAACATTATGTTTAATTCTCAAATCTTGACTTTTATTATTTTTCGCTTTAACCCATAAACTTTTTTTTTAACACAAAACGATCTATCGCTATATAAATATATTACATATATAAGTTTTTCTTCAAAAACGATTATAATGTTTTACAATTAATAGAAAATATGAGCCCGTTAGTGCACATTTAACTTTTCATTAGGCTAAATATGCCCATTTCAAAAAAATGAGGCTAAATATGCCCAAATCTTTTACAAAATTGCCAAAATTAGCCCCTTTTTTTTTTGGCTAATCACATTCATGCTAATTTTGGTACCTGCGTTATTCTTAACAACGGCACCATTAATCACATCCTTGTTAGTTTTTACGCGACAAGTAACGTGTGTTGTTAGTTTTATCTCATAACCATGTAATGTTTATTTTTTTTTTCATTAAATGTTTTTATATGTTGTTTGATAGATGTTAAGAATTTTGTCTAGACTTTAGTTATCGTATAATACAACCGCTAAATATGCCCCACTCACCTCCCATTTCTCTCCCCCTAAAACAGTTAAAAAGAACACACACACACACACACAAACACTATTATCTCATTCTCTCATTTTTATTTTCACAGTCTCCACCGCTAAAACCCAAAATCGTAGTCCACCACTGTAACACCCCCAAATTTGGTTTAGCGGAAGCATACTGTGCGTATTTGGGAGCTACGGGATCGGTGAATCATAACACAAGTAATAAAGAACGGAATACATACTCCGTTTGATTTCATAAACTAGTTTTAAAACATTGTCTTACAACATAATTTAAGTAAATGGGTACATCCCATTAGATTTAGTGGTCCCAATGTAAAAACATCATTTTTGTGTAAAAACACTTCTTTAATACTACTACGCACCATACATCCGCTTGCCTTGCCTTCATGAACATAACTTAAACACCGAAAATATGCTAAAAGGTCACCTAAAAGTCGGGTGAGTTCATAGGTTTAAGTTTAAATAGTAAGTTCAGACCATAAGCAAAGTCATATAATCATTACAACGAATATAATGATATATGGATGAATGTCTATTATGTTAGCTCTAAGTTCATGCAACCGATACTACGACGCTTTCAGATGCTAAAAGATGTCATACAATATAGGGCCCATAGCAAGTGTTTTGTCCCTCAACACTTGATTCCGACATGGTATAATGCCGCTTTGGCCTAAGCATGGCCAACCGAACCGAGGAGTCACCCTCAATAGATCTATTTATAACATTCGCGCTTCCCAATGGGGAATTGACGGTTCATGAAAAGGGCATTCTCTAGGGACATAGGGGCTTAGGCTAAACCACGTAATAGTAATCATGTTATAGTTTTGGTCCATAAAATGTTTTGCATATTTCACCCCGTGATGTATAAAACAATTTATCAAGTAAAAGTGGGGCTATGAAACTCACCTTAGCAAATGTGAAATCCAAATGTGAGATTAGTGATGGTTGTGGAGCGGCACCGACACGCGACCTAGATAAGGAGGGCAATGTTTTAGTTCATTGTTTTAAGTATTACTTACTTAAAATAGTTCAATTGTTTTTACCTTTGTATTTAACTAAATTTAGTTTGTAAGAATGATTAAATGGTTTCACTAGTAAGTATACGAAGTATATACACTTTTCATGTTGACACTATAATGGTGTTATCGACATTAGAGTTGTTTCAAAATAATCACGACGTTCTATTAGTAAGTATATAAATGTATATACACTTATTTAAGTTGACATTTATTGGTATTGCCAAAAGCAATATTAGTTTATTTATTTTCTAATTGAGTTGGGAAAATACTTATGTTAAATTTGAAGACTCTCAAATTTATTAGTTGACAAAATGATATAGTAGTCTTCATTTATTAAAATTGTTCTTACAAAGTACCACTAGCAACCTTTATGATATAAGTTGGTTTACACGCTACGCTTAAACTTGTCGTAGATTTTATTAGTGAAGCATGTTTTAAGCACTTGTTTTATTGTTCAAATGCCTTTACCCTTGTTGTCGGAAAATATATTTAGTTTATATCTTGATTTCCGATTTATCACCTCAAGTTTTAGTTTGCGGTTTAACTTGGACTACCTGCATCTAACACCCAAACCTGCCATGGGTGGGCCCTGTTTTTAGTGGTAAGGTACCTGGATTGGGCCTAGGCCCGAAGTTGCATACAATCGAGGGAAAGGCTTGGCCCAAAGAGGAAATAGACAACTTCCATGGGGTATTTGGGTCATGCCCAAGGCAATACGTAAGGTTTCTATGATTTTGGTGACACATGATATCTTCTAAAACTTGGTACTAGGCAACTAATTTGACGAAGGGAAAGGTAGCCAAGCGCTACTATGTTTTCACGAAAGCGTTTATACCAAGGTTTTAGGGACACGCTATGATTCAAAACTAAAAGCTAGAGTATTTGTTTTGACACAGATTCCAACACAAACGGTTTCGACTTCTGACACAACTCCTCTATAGCTGTCCTAGACTTGTGAAGTCAAAACTTCTGACAAGAGCTTAGATTCACAAGACCCATGTTAACACATTCAAAAACTGCTGAAAGGCAAGATTGTACCATTGTGGTGATAACCTCCGGGGTTTTCATGTAAGTTCTGCTTCATGATTCATTCTAGAGTGATGTTTTGTCGGAAAGAAAAGTACGACATACGACTATTTTTGTGGCATCGGATGCCATAGGAGACTAGCACCCTTTAGGGTGTTTGTGACTCAGAGACAACTAACCCGACCTACAAGAATTTGGATAGTATAGTGGGTTTACCAACCCGAAACTCCTTATGTCGAGACCATCAACAATGAGTGACTCGAAGAAGGTTAGCCATGCTCAATTTCCGAGTACTAAACTTCTCACCTAAGACTTCAAAACATCACCACCGAGATAACCACGTGGGTTTTCGCCCAATTTGACCTTCCAACGGAAGACTAATCAAGAAGAAGCATTAGACGAAACACATATATATGAAATTTGGTATTCTTAACTTGGGTTTTCTCCTAGGCGGACAAAATAAATCTTACTCAAGTCTTAGATCCTATACCAATGAGACTTGACTTTTATAAAGCTTAACTCTTTTCCAAACCTTTGGTTCTATCCACACGACAAAACCACTAAACAAATACAAACCACGAACTTAAGTTTTAAAGTGACATGAATTACTTATCCAAAAAGTACGAGAATCACATAACATCAAGAGTACTTAGTTTCACCGCAAGTTATCAATTTTATTAACAACCCATTCCAGTAAATTTGATGAATCAAATTGACATAATCGACAAAAAAAGAAGACCCAACAATAACTAAATTTACACGAGGCAATAATCTTTACCAAAGAGAATTAAAACTTAAACATATCAAACACTTGGTTTCATAAATCAAATAATCATTTTCATTAACAACTCAATAATAAATATTAACAAAGTGAGGTTTTGCAAGTTTCTTACAACAATTTGATGATAATGAAGTCGAAGACCAACTCGGGTATCTAACGCTACCACCGACCCGCATAATTCTGAGTGAGCACTCAAGCAAGAGTCTTCTTTATCTCTTTGTGGTGGAGTTTGGAGTGTGATACCCGAGTTTGGGTTCTACTAGAATAAAAGGAGGGGACTCAAGAAAGTTTTTACTCAACTTTCTCTTCTTGAGATTTGGTTTGAAGCCAAATATGGCTAACTTCCAAAACCAACGATTTTTGGATTGGTGTAAAGATTTGTTCCTCTTTGTGATTCATCTTGATCTTCCTTGGATTCCTTTGAAGAGTAGCGCAGATCAAGAGGGTTTGGGGAAGCAAAATCTTACACCTAATATGGTATGAAAGGGGAAGGTAGGTTGGGTAAACATGTTGGGTTACCTTCTTTGAAAATATTCGCCTAGGTGAGATTTGCAGAGATAGGATGAAGAAGAGATTTGGGATCTCTCTTTTGTTTTCCTTGGGAAGAGATGTTATCTCTTTTTAGAGAGAGAGAGAGAGGTGTAGGTGGAATATTTGGGAGATATGTGTCACAAAAACCAAAAGAGAGAGGAGGGGCTGATTATCCAAGGGAAAAAGGGACCAAATTTCATTTACTTATTTTTGAAAAATAGATTTTGTAAAGTTGTATATATATAAGGTAGGTATACTTGTTCATATGGTAAGTAATTTAAATTGTATTGTATAGTTTTGGTGTCATGCGAAGTTATATTGTGACCAAAGTTTCATTGTTTGATAACTTTTCCCTTCAGTAGTATTTTTATTGTTACGGTCCAAATATTTTTATCTTTGTAATATTCCATGTCGCTGACATTTGTTATTTGTTTTATCCAAATTCTTATCATAGTGTCGGACGCGCGCAGTTGTGGAAAACGAGATAACTTCTCGTCTTACAATTTATATCATAAGACAAAATGAAATATTCATAAAATGATATGAATGCAAGAGTGGTGAAATCTTTATTGTATGCAAGTTATCTACTCAAATGATCGCAAAGCATGATTTGATGAATTTGGCTTAGTAATAATAAATTACTAATCATCGCTAAATTTTAGTGAAAATTTACCGTGTGTCACATCCTCCCCGTCTTGGAAGAGAAAACCGCCCTCGGTTTTCAGTTAGGATTACTTGGTGAAGTAGAGAAAGGTGTGGGTATTTGGCGCTTGAATTGGTCTTCACTCTCCCACGTATTCTCGACCTCTTTGAGAGTTCCAACGATTTTGACGATCGGGATGCTTTGCTTAAGCCGCTTGATTTCTTATCCATAATTTCGATAGGTTCCTCGACAAAATTCAATCTTTCGTCAACTGGATTTCTTCCAAAGAATAGAAGAGTTTTAAAGGCATTTCTTTAAGTTGCACATGTGAAAACACGCTGTGCAGAGTCGAAGTTCTTGTGGTAATTCTGAAGTATGCTACGGTCCGATTCTCGCGAGAATTTTGAATGGTCCAATGTATCGAGGATTTAACTTTCCACATTTTCTCGAACGGATTACGCCTTCCATGGCGCAACTTTGAGCATAACTCTATCTCCCACTTGGAACTCAAGTGGTTTCCTCCTCTTATCCGCGTAACTCTTTTGACGATCTTGAGCCGCTTGGCGGTTTTTGATTTGTACAATCTTCTCAGTAGTTTCTTGGATTAACTCCTGACCAAGAAGTTGACTTTCTCCAACTTCGCCCAGACACAGGTGATCTACACTTCCGACCATAGAGTGCTTCATATGGTGCGGATTTGATACTTGTGTGATAGCCGTATTGTAAGAAAATTCACCTAGTGGCAAGTGCTTATCCCACCCATTTCCAAAGTCTATCACACATGCTCTAGCATATCCTCCAGTTGTTTGGATTGTTCTTTCGCTTTGTCCATCGCTTTGAGGATGGTGTTGCTCATGTCGAGGTTAGACCCTAAAGCATCTTGAAGTGATTTCCAAAAGTTTGAGGTGAAACGGCTATCTCTCAATCGAATGATGGAAATTGGTACACCATGGCGTATGATGATTTCCTTCTGTATAGTTGCAAGTTTTTCCATCCCATCACTTTCTTTTATCTGTGAGAAAATGTGCGACTTGGTAAGACGGTCAACTATTACCCAAATAGTGTCGTAACCTTTAGGAGTTTTAGGTAACTTAGTAATAAAGTCCATTGTTATATCGCTCCATTTTCACTCGGGATTTCGGGCGCACTAGTAGGCCTGAGGGTCTCGATGTTCACCTTTGACCTTTGAACATGTTAAAAACTGGCTGACATATGTTGCAATGTCGGCTTTCATGTTTGGCCACCAAGCAATTTCTTCGTATCAAGGTACATCTTGTCGGATCCTCGGGTATGGAGTATTTAGACTTGTGGGATTCGTGCATAATAATGTCGCTCCGAGAGTGGTATCCAACTCGCTTTTGAAACACAAAGTTCCATCCCACCTTTCTAATCCATTTTCAATCTCCGCATTCCGTAAAGGTTCTCATTCGGCATTCTTCCTTGAGTGCTTCCATTTGGCCTCAAGATCTTGGATGGAAGAGGTGAACTAATCGTCATACCCAAGGATCTGACTCTAAGAGGTTTTGGTCGCTCTTTTCTACTCAGAAAGCGCAAGAATCACATTCGCTTTACCCGATGGTAACGAATCTCGCAAATGTCGTAATCACCGAGTAATTCCAACCATCGGCGCTTGTCTCATGTTCAGCTTTTTTATCCAAAATGTGTTGTAGACTTTTGATCGGTGTATACGACACTTCTGCCATACAAGTAGTGTTCCAAATTCTCGAAAGCAACAACTGATCCTAACTCCAAGTCGTGGCGTTGTGTAGTTTTTCTCATGAGTCTTCAACCGGGCGAGGGGTATGCTATCACTTTCTTTCTTTGCATTAACACCGCCCTAGCCCCTGTGTGAAGCGCCGCAATAAACAACAAAATCTTCACAACCTTCCCAGTAAGGCCAAGATAGGTGCACTACATAACTTTTCCTTAAGGAGTTGAAAAGCTTCTTCTTCTTTTTCTCCCCACCAAACTTGCGCTTCTGGTTAGCTTGGTTAGAGATTTGGCAATCTTTGAGAAACCTTCAATAAATCTTCAGAGTATCCAGAAGTCCTAAGAATTGGCGTATTTCAAGAGGAGTTGTGGGTGTCGCCCAATCCTTTATCGACTCGATCTTAGCAGGATCTACATGTATGCCCCGACTGCCGATTACATGACCTAAGAATTGCACAATGGGTATCCAAAACTCGACTTTGAGAACTTCGATACAATTCTTCCTTCTTCAACAATTCCAAGGTCAATCTAAGATGCTTTTCGTTTCTTTCACACTCTTGGAATAAATTAGGATATTGTCAATGAATACGATCACAAATTTATCCAAGTAGGGTTTACACACTCCTGTCATGAGGTCCATGAACACACCGTGCTGCTTGGTTAACCCAAAAGGCATGACTTGGAACTCGTAATGTCCATAACGAAGTCAAGGCGTTTTGGGAATGTCTTCTTCCTAACTCTTAGTTGATGGTATCCTAACCTTAAGTCGCATTTTTGAATAAACGCTGAACCTTGAAGTTGATCGAATAAGTCATCGATCCTCGGAGTGTAATCGGTTCTTAATGGTTAGTTTGTTCAATTCACGATAGTCAATGCACATTCTCAAAGTTCCGCCCTTCTTCTTGATTGAATAAGACTGGTGCTCCCCATGGTGATGAGCTCGGTCTAATGAACCCTTTTTCCGCAAGTTCCACAACCGGTTTGATAACTCGGTTCCGCGGAGCTAATCGATAAGGTGCTTTTGCCACCGGTGCGCACCGTGCACTAAATCGACCAAATTCAACCCGCCGGATCGGCGTGGGAGTCCCGGGCAAGTCTTCGAAAGACTTCGTGGAATTTTTTACTATCGGCACGCCCTCCGACGCTTTTTCTTCCCCTTCTTTTTCGTTCTTTCCGGTGACTTGTGCTAGGAAGATATGACATCCTCCCTCGATACACCTTAACACCTTGGTACAGAAATGACATGCGCCTTGAAGCGCTTCTTCCGCTACTTCCTCCTTCTATTGTTAGGACTTCATCTCCATAGGGTAATCGGACGAGCTTCTCGCCACAAATGATGGCAAAGATGATATTTTGCTAACCAATCCATTCGACAATGACATCGAAACTACCCAATGCTACCGTATCAAGTCGATATTGAATGGGTGGTTTAACAAGTTAAGGGTGCAACCTCTTATGATAGTATCTACCCTTTCTACGCTACTCTAGCTAATTCCACGCTGTATGCATTTCCTAATGGGGCAATATCGAAGTGGACTAAATGTATTAGAAACAAAACTCCTATCGCCCCCGTGATCAAACAATATGGATGCATAACGGTTATTTATAAGGAACATCGCACTGCACACAACATTCGGTCTTCCCGAGCTTCCACTTTGGTTACTGATAGACTCTCCCACGAGCTCCTCTCCATTTCCCTGATTACTGCTTGTCCAACATTTCAATTCTCGCCATTCCCATGGCTTCCTCGGATTTCCTGCTTCCTTGATTTCCTCCATTGCCTTGGTTTCTGGTTTTTCGGCATTCATTCTTATAATGCCCTTTTTCACCACAACCAAAGCAAGTTATATTAGCTTTTGGGTCCCGAGCTGGAGTCGTTTGAACCGCCGCCAATGACTTGGACCTCGCAGCTCGTTAAGTGTCCGATTTTTCGACAGCTACGACTTGATCAGACCGCCTTTGTGATGCAGGTGCATCGACATATAATGGTGCAGTCCCTCGAGTACGGTTTCTTTCCCCAACATTTATCTGATAGGCTCTAGCAACATTTTGCCTCTTGTTTTGATTGTGTGGTTGTTCCTACCTTGTTGCCACGGTATTCATAGTTGTTGTAACCTTGAGAATGCTCATCCCATTTCCTCTTATTGTCAACCACTTTGTCCATGGAATCCTCAATCACTTGGTCCATGAGTTTGTTGGCTACTTCAATGGTTTCATGAAGATCGCCACTTTAGAAGTGGTGACATTGCCTTGATAGGTCAGCGCCTCGATATATCTCTAACAATCGGGTCTCGGGGAACCATTTCGACACAATAAGGCTAGTTCTTGAAATCGCCGATTATAAGCGTACCATATTGGTGCCTTGAACCTTGAGGATCCAAAAATCATGCTCGAGCTTCTTAATCTCATTACGAGGACAAGATTTCAAGTACCATTTCCTTGAAGTTCTCCCATGGCATGGCATAGGCAACATCAATACTAGCGATTTTAAAATTGTTCCACTGTGTCAAAGCAAAGATCCGTGAAAGTGAATGATGCATACTTAACCTTAGACTCTTCTTCACAATTGCAGATTCGAACACAGCTCGAAGCTTTTCGATCCATCTAGTCGACCGACAGCCTTCGGTTCCACTAAAGCCTCCAGTCATAGTTTTTACGAAAGTCTTGATAAGTACAAGTGCGGCCGCTGGAGTGGGTGGTCTCGTTCTAGCATTAGTAGATGAGTGATTTGTCGCAGCTAAAGCGCGCTCACTGCTCATTGACTAGTTGGTCAATCATGGCTTGATTCATGATAGGTTGGATTGGAGTAACCTAGCAGTGGAGTAGTGGTTTCAGCAGCCCGACGCGTGTGACTGTTTGGAATAGCAGCGTGCAGCTTGGTTGCGAGTAACCCTCGCTGAATAGGAGCATTGGAAGCTCCACCGTGGTTGGTACGCTTTGATCTTCGCTTTGGCGCATTTCGCAGTAAGAAGAAAGGTGATGAGATACATAACCTTTTAAACAAGGTAAGTACAAGTAACAGCAGGATTGTCAGATAGATCATATGAGCAATCTATAAAGCAAAGACAATAGGATAGGAAAATAAGTTTGACATAGATAGAACTTTGGTTACAAGGTTCCTACGATACATGATGAGATACTAGCTGGAATATAATCGAACACAACGGAAATACAACGGAAATACAACTGAAGTACAAGAGTGATAACTAACACTAACTCGTTATAAATCCAGCTTAGTGTGATACATCATGAAATCATATCTAAGGATATCCACGCCGTATGGAGTCGCCAATGGTAGCAATCAACTCTCGCCGCTGTATCCTCCAAACTCGCGATACGCCTCATCTGCTAACATAGACTCTAAACCAAGAGTCCTCTCTCACCTCCTCTCTGGCAAGATCTCTAGCCATCCACCGGACGCCGCTAGCTCCTCTAGTCGCCGCACATCCGAAGCTTGACCTCGCCTAAGGCTCGCGCCTGCCTGTCCAACTCTCGACATCCTCAACCCGAAGTCTCAACCCTAAGACCCGGGCCGAACTGGTCTCGAGCTCCATGCTCTCAAAAATACATCGTAAACTCGGTTCAAACCCTCAACACGCCGCCGCAGTTTGCAAGCTTGTTGGATCGACTCTTTAGCGATCAAGATGGACTCCTAGCGAGTCTCATGAGAGTCCAAATGAATAAATATCCTCTCGTCGATCCCCATCCGAGATCCCCGATGGTCTGGTCTCGGCTGAATCGGCCTCGCCACGGCAGCCTCTCCTCAATGGTCTCAAGTTGCCTAGTGGCGCCAAGGCGCCCATGTCCGCGCAGATGGTATGAATGAAGGTGATGATGGACTATAGCTCGGACCGTATGTGTGTATGGGTCACACAATCAATATCCCTCCAAGTAGCCATATACTACCTCCCCGGCTATGGAGGAAAGCAGCCGTCTCTAATCCAAATGGTGCATCAATATCCATGTCCTCGCCACTATCTCGAGCCATCCCGAGCTGGCCCTAGCTCCCAATACTATGGACAATCTCCACTCGGTACTTCATATCCGCCGTGCCGTGCTAACATATCCAGAACACTCTCGGCTAAGATAGGCTCGTAGTTCCTCCTCGTGATTTTCTTCCCTTCCTCTCAGTAGGAATCGAGATCTCCGAGTCTCTGATGAGGTGGTGACTCAAGATGATGGTGTCGCGACTCTAAGCAGAAGAAGGACCCATAAGGCCATGGGTCATCTCGAGAAGGTAGTGCACAAATGAATACCGCCTCGATATCCGTGCACTCTCACAATCATGCGGGTTTTTGCCCGCCAACAAAGCCGATGAAGTGGTGGTAAGGGTAGGTATAGATGGAGTAGGTGTAATAACCGTTGAGCTGCTAATGTGGCCTCAATATACGGATCTGGCTAGTGTGCAAGTCAAAGGGTAGTAGGTGAGTGAAGCTAGTGATATCCTCCCTAACATCGCGAGTGAAGGTCGTGGAAGGCATAGTCCCAGACAAGACGGTGCATATGTTTAAGTATGTGGAAAAATATGCTCATGATGGATATGAAATAGTGCATAAGTAAATAGGAAATAAAACATGTAGTCCTATTAAATGAATCTTAAGTAAAATGGCAAGTAAGGCAAGCGGCAATCGGTGGTCGTAGTATGATGTTTTTGGTGAAAAGTAGTTATAGTTTAGGGTTTATACGTACCTAGTTCTCTACAACTTAGGCTCGATGCCAATCAGAACACCCCCAAATTTGGTTTAGCGAAGCATACGTTATTTGGGAGCGCTACGATCGGTGAATCACAACACAAGTAATAAAGAACGGAATACACTCGCTTGATTTCATAAACTAGTTTTAAAACATTGTCTTACAACATAATTTAAGTAAATGGGTACATCCCATTAGATTTAGTGGTCCCAATGTAAAAACATCATTTTTGTGTAAAAACACTTCTTTAATACTACTACTACCATACATCCGCTTCTTGCCTTGCCTTTATGAACATAACTTAAACACCTGAGAAAATATGCTAAAAGGTCACCTAAAAGTCGGGTGAGTTCATAGGTTTAAGTTTAAATAGTAAGTCCGGACCATAAGCAAAGTCATATAATCATTACAACGAATATAATGATATATGGATGAATGTCTATTACGCTAGCTCTAAGTTCATGCAACCGATACTACGCACAGTTTCAGATGCTAAAAGATGTCATACAATATAGGGACCCATAGCAAGTGTTTTGTCCCTCAACACTTGATTCCGACATGGTATACGTCGCTTGGCCTAGGCATGCCAACCGAACCGAGGAGTCACCCTCAATAGATCTATTTATAACATTCGCGCTTCCCAATGGGGAATTGACGGTTCATGAAAAAGGGCATTCTCTAGGGACATAGGGCTTAGGCTAAACCACGTAATAGTAATCATGTTATAGTTTTGGTCCATAAAATGTTTTGCATATTTCTCACCCCAGATGTATAAAACAATATATCAAGTAAAAGTGGGGCTATGAAACTCACCTTAGCAAATGTGAAATCCAAATGTGAGATTAGTGATGGTTGTGGAGCCGCATCCACACTTAACCAGATAAGGAGGGCAATATTTTAGTTCATTGTTTTAAGTATTACTTACTTAAAATAGTTCAATTGTTTTTACCTTTGTATTTAACTAAATTTAGTTTGTAAGAATGATTAAATGGTTTCACTAGTAAGTATACCTAAGTATATACACTTTCTTTCATGTTGACACTATAATGGTGTTATCGACATTAGAGTTGTTTCAAAATAATCACGACGTTCTATTAGTAAGTATATAAATGTATATACACTTATTTAAGTTGACATTTATTAGTATTGCCAAAAGCAATATTAGTTTATTTATTTTCTAATTGAGTTGGGAAAATACTTATGTTAAATTTGAAGACTCTCAAATTTATTAGTTGACAAAATGATATAGTAGTCTTCATTTATTAAAATTGGGTTCTTACAAAGTACCAACTAGCAACCTTTATGATATAAGTTGGTTTACACGCTACGCTTAAACTTGTCGAGATTTTATTAGTGAAGCATGTTTTAAGCACTTGTTTTATTGTTCAAATGCCTTTTACCCTTGTTGTCAGAAAATATATTTAGTTTATATCTTGATTTCCGATTTATCACCTCAAGTTTTAGTTTGCGGTTTAACTTGGACTACCTGCACTAACACCCAAACATGGGTCCCGCGTGTTTTTAGTGGTAAGGCACTGATTGGGCCTAGGCCCGAAGTTGCATACAATCGAGGGAAAGGCTTGGCCAAAAGAGGAAATAGACAACTTCCATGGGGTATTCTTGGGTCATGCGCCCAAGGCAATACGTAAGGTTTCGTTATGATTTTGGTGACACATGATATCTTCTAAAACTTGGTACTAGGCAACTAATTTGACGAAGGGAAAGGTAGCCAAGCCAGCTACTATGTTTTCAATGAGCGTGTTTATACCAAGGTTTTAGGGGACACGCTATGATTCAAAACGAAAAGCTAGAGTATTTGTTTTTATCACGATTCCAACACAAACGTTTACTTCGACTGACACAACTCCTCTATAGCGTTGTCCTAGACTTGTGAAGCCAAACTTCGACAAGAGCTTAGATTCACAAGACCCATGTTAACACATTCAAAACCTGCTGAAAGGCAAGATTGTACAATTGTGGTGATAACCTCCGTGGGGTTTTCATGTAAGTGTCTGTTTCATGATTCATTCTAGAGTGATGTTTTGTCCGAAAGAAAAGTACGACATACTTACTATTTTGTGGCATCGTGATGCCATAAGGAGACTAGCACCCTTTGGGGGTGTTTGTGACTCAGAGACAACTAACCCGACCTACAAGAATTTGGATAGTATAGTGGGTTTACCAACCCGAAACTCCTTATGTCGAGACCATCAACAATGAGTGACTCGAAGAAGGTTAGCCATGCTCAATTTCCGAGTACTAAACTCTCACCTAAGACTTTAAAACATCACCACTGTGGAGATAACCACAGTGGGTTTTCGTCCAATTTGACCTTTCCAACGAAGACTAATCAAGAAGAAGCATTAGACTCAAACACATATATATGAAATTTGGTATTCTTAACTTGGGTTTTCTCCTAGGCGGACAAAATAAATCTTACTCAAGTCTTAGATCCTATACCAATGAGACTCGGACTTTTTATAAAGCTTAACTTTTTCCAAACCTTTGGTTCTATCCGCACTAATACAAAACCACTAAACAAATACAAACCACCTAACTTAAGTTTTAAAGTGACATGAATTACTTATCCAAAAAGTACGAGAATCACATAACATCAAGAGTACTTAGTTTCAACCGCCAAGTTATCAATTTTAATTAACAACCCAATTCGTAAATTTGATGAATCGAAATTTGACATAATCGAAAAAAAAGAAGACCCAACAATAACTAAATTTACACGAGGCAATAATCTTTACCAAAGAGAATTAAAACTTAAACATATCAAACACTTGGTTTCATAAATCAAATAATCATTTTCATTAACAACTTCGAATAATAAATATTAACAAAGTGAGGTTTTGCAAGTTTCTTACAACAATTTGATGATAATGAAGTCGAAGACCAACTCTGCATCTAACGCTACCACCGGACCCGCATACAATTGGAGTGAGCACTCAAGAAAGAGTCTTCTTTATCTCTTTGTGGTGGAGTTTGGAGTGTGATACCCTGAGTTTGGGTTCGACTAGAATAAAAGGAGGGGACTCAAGAAAGTTTTTACTCAACTTTCCCTTCTTGAGATTTGGTTTGAAGCCAAATATGGCTAACTTCCAAAACCAACGATTTTTGGATTGGTGTAAAGATTTGTTCCTCTTTGTGATTCATCTTGATCTTCCTTGGATTCCTTTGAAGAGTAGCCAAGATCAAGAGGGTTGGGGAAGCAAAATCTACACTAATATGGTATGAAAGGGAAGGTAGGTTGGGTAAACATGTTGGGTTACCTTCTTTGAAAATATTCTGCCCTAGGTGAGATTTGCAGAGATAGGGATGAAGAAGAGATTTGGGATCTCTCTTTTGTTTTCCTTGGGAAGAGATGTTATCTCTTTTTAGAGAGAGAGAGGTGTAGGTGGAATATTTGGGAGATATGTGTCGACAAAACGAAAAGAGAGAGGGAGGGGCGGATTATCCAAGGAAAAGGACCAAATTTCATTTACTTATTTTTGAAAATAGATTTTGTAAAGTTGTATATATATGGTAGGTATACTTGTTCATACGTAAGTAATTTAAATTGTATTGTATAGTTTTGTGTCATGGGTTATATTGTGACCAAAGTTTCATTGTTTGATAACTTTTCCTTCGTAGTATTTATTGTTACGTGTTCAAATATTTTTATCTTTGTAATATTCCATGTCGCGACATTTGTTATTTGTTTTATCCAAATTTTATCATACCGTTTTGACGCGGCAAGGTCACCGGGAAAACGAGATAACCTCTCGCCTTTACAATTTATATCATAAGACAAAATGAAATATTCATAAAATGATATGAATGCAAGAGTGGTGAAATCTTTATCAGTATGAAGTTATCTACTCAAATGATCAAAAGCAGCTTATGCATGATTGATGAATTTGGCTTAGTAATAATAAATTACTAATCATCAGTTAAATTTTAGTGAAAATTTACCGTGTGTCACAACCACTACCACTGAAACCTACCATAACTGAATCCCAGAATATCGCATATTCATTAATTGGTCCGCCAGTGAATCAGCGCCGCTAAAAGACGTGGCATTTCGCCTAAGATAAACAAACTATATTTCCATAGCCAATCATTCATTATTCATCATTCATCCAATAAATCGTTTCACATCCAAACTAATATGGAAATGCAAAATGAAAGGAATGTGGATGGTGACCTTCAGGTTAGAAATACAAATACATTTGTTTTATATGATCTATCAAATGTGCATTGAAACAACTTGTTTGCTTTTTTATGACAGCTTCATTCCCCTCCTCCACATCCCGCTCCTCCACAACCTATTCCTTTTTTCAATCCCAATTTGATTAATTGGAATTGCGATGACGTCATTGTCATCTCAAGTGATGACGAAGATGACGAAGATGAAGAAACGAGTTAACCCATCAATCTTGGTCGGCAACGAGTTTATTGTTTAGTTGATCAAAGTGATAGTGATGAAGAATAAAATTAATGTTTTTGTTTTTAGTTTTTCTTAAAAGTAAAACATCTTGTTTTACAATAAATATAATCGATGCATGCCATTTACATTCTTGTCCTATCAATGCCGAATTTGGCTTGCGTTGGTTTTTTGAAAATAAACATGGATTCTTATTATTTCATTTTTTTAATGTTTTATTATTTTAGTTTGTGACGTGGGTAACAATGTATTTGTGGAACATATTTTTTCATTTTTTGTTAATGTTTCATTCTTTTAATTTCGTATATGTGTATCGTAAAGGCATGTTAACACAAAAAAAAAAAATCAATCTATTTCTGGAACATATTTTGTGGTCGTAAAGAATACTATTTTCATTATCAATATATCAATATACTACATATAATGAGTGTATCGTCAAATTTTGAAATGTGAAATTTTGAAAGTAAAAAATGAGAGAAATAAATATAATAATTAATACTCTTATTAAAACACCCAATTACTTAAATGTACAATAATTTATTCATATTATACAACCAAATAAAAGCATATCTACCAAATTAAAAACAACCAATTAAAACACCCTTTATTGAAAAGTATAATAACATTTTCAACAATGTACAATTTAAACAACTATAACATAATCCAAAATATAAAATAATTGAACACACTAATTAATATTATTTTTAAAACACCCTAAAATAAAAAGTACATGTTATTATACACATTATACAAATTAATAAAATACACAAAGCTTCATACAAGCTAACAAGTTGATGGTATATATAGTTTTGAAAACCGGACCGGGCGAAATGGTTTAACCTGAAACGCCACCGCTCTTGGCTTAACCAATAAAAGCCATCCAAATGAACCGAGAGGACTGATGAACCGATACAAACCGTGAAATTAGGTCTTATCGGATCTATTTATCCTGTAAAGTCATTCACAGTGGTACCGCGACCAAGTACTCGCTATACTACAGTATAAAAGAAAACCAAAAAGAAAAGTGAAAAGCGGAAACTAAAAAAAGAAATGTTGAAGACATATATTTCAAAACTAAACTATTAATACACATCAAAACCGGTTGACTAGGGAAGCTTCAAACCCGCGGTTGACCTGGCGGTTTAATTTGACCTGCGACCCAACCCATCACGCTGACTCGGTTTAAATCAATTCGCTTACCGGACCGCTAACCTGCTGAACCAACCGGCCGAACCGCTTCAAAACATTACGCTTAATCCCCAAATCTTTAAACTTTTATTATTTTTCGTTTATAACCCATACATTTTTTTATCACTAAACGATCTTTCGCTATAAAATTTCACAGCATGACGGTGACGCGCGACGTAGAAAAAGGCATGGAAATAAAAAGTTAACAGTGTGTTTTATTTATAGCCAAATGAAAACCTCGGCATGCATAACGTATTCGATTTTCGAACACTTTAGCCCATTTAAACTTTATCCATTTCAACAGGTGGGTTTCCTATTTTTCCCTCTAAAAATCACAAAACTTTGAGCTTTCCTTTTAATACCGTCGATCACTTCGCCACCGCACATCTGCCGTCGACCACTCTCATTAAGGTATAATTCATCTATTACTACTTTTTTTTTATTGTGTTTAAAATTCACTTAGACCTAATTGAGATAAAGAAGTTATTTGTGAAATAAAACTTGTAAATGTTTTTAGACCTAATTGTAATTGTATCTCTGTTTATGAAATTGAAACACAATACTTGTTGATTGATTATTTCGTTTATTTTTTGCCCTAATTTCAAGTAGTGTTGAATGTGTTGTTTGCATCTTATGTGTGTGTATGGAATAGCATTGTTTACTCTTCATTTTTTAAATTCTGATTGATACGGAGGACATGTTTAGTTTTAAATTTTAATAGTGAAAAGCAAAAGCAACCGATTGTAGGGCGTGTTTGGGATTGCAAGTGAAATAAGCTGTGAGTTGATTAGTTGAGCTTGTATAATACCGTTGAGTTATGTCGGCGAGTACAAATGTTTTTATCTTTATTGAGTTGATTCGTTGAAAGTAGAACTTTGGGAAGTGACATAGTGTTTCGTATCAAATGTTTTTGTTCTAAGTGCAAAATCAGAATATTTAAAAAGATAAATGATACTATTAAGAGGATTAGAAACATTAGCACACTGTTAGAATTGTAGTTTGTGAAGAGGATTACTTGTCCCTTGTTCTAGCCTGCAACACAAAATCCAATTGCTCCACCTGGTATGAGCCACAACCATTGTCCCTTGTTCCATCGTATCTCAAGAGTTATTTCCTTCTGTAAGGTCATGCCTACTCCAAGTTGTGTTGAGCAAGTTGTTCTATTAGAACTAGCATGCTGGTCACCTTTTGAAGAAAAATGCCTCGATTGATCTGCCAACATGCCCAAGAAAAAATGGCCGTGTTCACTTCCTGAGCAAGACAATCACCGACAGTGCTCATTCTGCCCACGGGTCCATGATGTCTCATTGCATGCATCTGTGCGATCCCAATCGACCATTCTTCAATTTTGAAGAACTAGGCAACTAGCATGCTGCTACAAACCTCATTGTAGTCGGCTTTAAGTTGCACATAACACAAACCTTCTAATCCTCAAATACAAATGGATAAGGCCGTAAATACTTGTGTAATATACTTATGGTGAGTTTACTTTACCAGTAAACATATATTATATAATCTATAAAGAGTTGTACATGTGTGGGTGTGTGCGACTCTTTGTATAAAGAGTTGTACATGTGTGGGTGTGGATGTTAAAGTGGTTTATAAAACCCGCATCTATTCAAGGGAAATAAATTTATCAAGTCCATTGACAACATTCCATTTATGGTAACTTTCTACAGTCTTAGGCTTAGCTTCAGCTGCAGATTTAATGAGAGTAATGTGAATGCTGTGTCTGCTCATATGTAACTGAATTTTTTTGATTATTAATTGTGATACGTTATGCTTATATGTGAATGCATTTTCCTAATTGTTATAATTGTGACATATTATGTAGGAATTATGGCTAGATATAATAATAGCAATAGACATAAATACGGAGACATGATCTTGGAACTATCAATGACCATGAAACAGAGACATAGTATCATGGACATGTTTTAAACCTTCCATAACCACTATCCACGTATTCATCATAAGGCCGATGGTTATACTATTTTATACCTAAATATATATTGAACCTGATGTTACTTTTATTATACCTAATGTATATCGTTTCAATCTTGTAGTTTTGCACAAGGCCGTATTACCCGAGATATTATTACTATTTTCAAAACTATGTGTTTATGCTCCTTGGGCGACATGGAGAAACATGGACCAGATGCTAGAGATTATCTAGTTGATGACTTTGATCTATGGGAAGAAGCTACTGGGAGGAGGAAAAAGGGTAATTTAGTTGGGTACACGAGGAGATTCAAGGATCATTGTGACCCATACATGAGCAACATCAAGTTCCTGTTCATCTTATGCTAAACATACAGGATCAGCATCTAGCGAACAGGTTTGCTAAATCTCTGATTTTTTGATTTTTCGTTTTGCTGAGGTTGGTATGGAAATATTTAAGCTTTATACACATGTGACAAATATATTTAGATTTTAACCACAGGTTTATGTGACAAATATATTTAGAGTTGTGGTCTTAGAGTAGTGTGTGTTTCTTGTTATTGATAAAGATAATAGTTACAATATAACTTTATGTGTAGAGAAGCATTGATGTTCCTGCATATGAAGTGTTTGGCATTAGTTCCAACTCCATGTCCATTATGACGACACAATTAAATTGCTATTGAAAAAGATATAGGGATAGACTGTCGCTCTATATAGCATGCTGTTTTGTTGAGGCTTGTAGAGTTTTTGGCTTGGACTTGTAGCAGATCCACTTGTTAAGTTCTGGGGGGTGTTGACCCCAACAAAGCTCCCCCGGACACCCAAAGTATAAAGGAAAAAAAGTTAAAGTGATAGAAAAAAAGTCCGGTGCCCCCAGGTAAATAACTCGAGTGCGCTCGGCACTCTGTGAGATTAACAATCAGAGTCTTGTTAATTCCAAAATTGTTTTGCGGTAAGTTTTCGTTGTCGGAAGAAATGGAGAAAAAAGAAGCATATGGGAATTTGGAAGGTAGATGGTGGTAAGTGTTGGGTAAGTGGGTCATTCACAAGTGAGCCAAGTGGGTATCAAAAGGTTCCCAATCAATTATTATATTAGTTATGTAGTAAAAAAATAAAGTATACTTTTGATAATACTAGTACATCTCTTTGTCTTTCTTTTGCGTAAATAAACTGACTATAGTTTTTTTCTTATGTTAACATGTCAATGCATAGTGTTAAATATAAGTCAGGAGATTAGGATTTTACAACCATTATTAATTTAGGGCCCTTACGGTTTCTTATATAACTTGTGTATGTGAAAATTAATATGATTATGTATTTATGTTGACGTCATAGGCAATGGTGGATCCACAAAATTGACATAGAGTGTGCACTATGTATCCAATATTTTTTTTAGCTAAAATATTTTCGGTTCAGATTGGTTTTTACGGGTCGGGTTTTTTCGGGATTTTTTAGGGCCGGAGCTTCATACTGACATCTTTATGCGGTTTTTCTTGTCAATAATTAACTAATCACCTTTTTGTTCGCATTCATTGTTAACGATTGTTAACGATTCATTTTTGCGGTAAGTTTTCGGGATTTGTTAACGATTCATTTTTGTTCGCATTCATTGTAGTTTTAATTGACTTCAAATGGCTAGAAAAAGATATAAATTATAAATATGTGAGTTTGTGTGAATAAAATCTGTTCTTATCGTAACAACGTAAAATCATTTATGACATTCTTCGATTTTTCCGTTTGGGTTTGGCAAAATGTAAACTAATCTTAAGCTCTAAATAAAAGTTACAGCTAAATTTCTAAATCATAAGTGAAACTTGTGTACGAAAACTACGGAAAACTACAATGAGGCCAAGTGCTCACAGCAAATTTATGACCCATAAATATTAAATTTTGAACTTGTTGGGCCAAAATAACTCTAATTTTAATAGTATAACTATAATTTAAGAACAAATAAAATGATAAAATTAAGAGTAAATTACACAGATGGTCCCTGTGGTTTCATGTTGACTTTCACTCTTGGTCCTTTGACTTTTTTTTGCACGTACAGTTCCTAGCTCCGAAACCCTTAAAACTAAGAGTCCCTTAACCAAACGGCGTCAGCTTTGACCATTAAACAACCATCATGTGCAACCCTTAACATTGGTTTTGGTGTTTTCAACCGCTACCCCTCGCCACCATCCGTTTTTCATTCAGGTGATATTGTTGATCCTAGATCTCCTTGGGTGGTAGATCCTGGTATAATGGTGTCGATGCGGGCGCAAGAACATAATGGTGTCTGACTCGCGGTAGCGGCAGGTGTTGGTAGTTTCATGGTGATCGATCGGCTAAGGTGTAGGTAGGCTTTCATGGTGGCTGTGGCGAACAAACCATTTGAACCATAAACATCAGAAACCACAACCACGACATAGCTCAATACTGACGAACACCCCCATACCCGAACACCAACAAATTCATCTTTTTAACGATAATCAGAAACAACAATTATGTAAGGTATAGATCTGAGCTCACCACCAACTTAGTCAATTTGCATTCTTTGTTTTAGAATCTTCAATCCAACTTCACCAACGAATTTGACTTATTTTTATTGTGGCGGTCGGATCCGGGAGACTTGATGTAAACTTGATGATTGATGAATGACGTGTATTTGATGTAAATGAAGTTTGTTTGTTTGTTTGTTTGTTTGTTTGTTTTTTTAAAATCACTTCATTAGAAAATCATAGGGTTTACAAGAAATTAAGCGTGAGCCGAAACTAATGCCTCACTTCTAAATATATCAAAGCCTAATCCTACTAAAAAAGGATGAAAAGACGGCGCTTAATTCCCCAGTCACGAGAAACTTCTGAGCGCTTTTAGTCTCCTTCTCAAGTTCTCCAAAGGAAGAGAATGAGAAAGGGAGAAACCTATATCCAGTTTGTGGTATTTCTTCCATTGTTGGGATAAGAACAAGAAAATAATTTTTTGTGTAGATTAAATTAGTTATATGCAGTGGGAGTTTGGCGTAAATGAAACTTGTTTGATCAAAGACTTGATAAATGATTGATGAAATATTTACTGATAAAACAATTGGTGAGGTCAGATGTGGGTTTGAATGAGTTTCTTGATTTAATGGTGATGGAGATGGTAGAGTGGTGGTGCACATGATGGTCAATAAAACCACAGTGGTCGGTGACGGTGGTCAAAATCCAACACCAGGCAATAATGGTGGCGACAGTGGCAGCGGGATTGTGGGTGGTATGGTGGTGGTATTGTTAGTGGTTTTGTTTTTTAATCTTTTGTAAAGATAGAGTAAGATGATAACAAGGCGGATGGAAGCGACCAGAGAGTGAACGGATAATTATACCTTTACAATCACATGACGAAGTTGTTAATAGTCAAAACCGGCTTTGCCGTCAAAGCGACCAGAGTGTTAAGCGGTTTCAGTTAGGATCAGACACGGCAAAAAAAAAAAGTCCAACGACTTGCATAGTGTTTCAACGAAACCACATTTAACTATTCGCGAACTCTAAAATTAATGATGTGTAGATTGTAGTTTGGAGTGGATTGGGCTTAAGGAGTGAAATGGATGGACTCAAGATTCAACTTACATTGCAATTGGGCCAAGTAAAAACTAAACATATCATTGGCCATTGACGCTCATCTTCTTCTTCAAACATACAACCGCCATACTCAATAACCGGTCAAGCTTTTAATTTATTCTTCTTCACTTTTTTTTTGTTCTTATTTTCTTTGGAATCCAAGGGTATGCACTGATATTTTTTCATTATTTTAGAGGGTGTGCACTCATAATTATACAATGTATATTTGTACCAACTTTCTAAAAATTAAAATAATTTACACTACTAAAATTTTACATAAGGTATGCACAGGTAGGGGTGTGCACGGTCCAAAACCCACCCACCTAACCGACCTCGATTTCGGCAAAATCTTAGACCGTTGACCCATGACTCTAATGCGGTCGGCCCGGCTCGTCCTTCGGTCGGTCCGTCCAACATGGCTAATTTAGCTTCAATTTGTCGGTTTTGTCCGGACCGACCGAGGACCGAATGCTTAGTTTGTGCTTCTGACCGCTAACCGGATCGGGAATGTGGTCGGTCCAAATCTCGGCCGTTGGCCGGTCCGACGGTCGGTCCGGTCCGTTCGGGTTGTATGCTCACCCCTATGCACAGGTACGGACGTGCATACCCTTGCTTCAAGCTAGATCCACCCCCGGTCATAGGTCTTTTCAAACCTTTTTTAATCTTATGGTCTCAATAAATCGACATATTCTTAAATTAAATATGTTATAAAATGGCAAGTGCTTTAATGCAATTTGCATGACCTTTGTTATGTTCAATTTTTTTAAAGTGATTATGTTTCCATGTAAACAACCCAACCATTATAGTTTTAAGAAAGACTTGTTGAACTTGCAAAGAAAATATATTTTAGACACTCACCTTATTATGCACATATAATAAGTGTCAAACGCATCAAATAATAGCATTTTTTTTTGCCTTTTATCAATCCTGACCCGACTCTTTTCAGGCTAAGCAAAAAATCCACTTCGTGTTTGATGCCCTTGTGATTGTATTTCTTGGCTCCGCCACTGCCTGGGCATCGATAATCAAAGCCCTTAAAGAATTTGCATCTACCGCTGCCAAAGTCCTTGATAGTTGATGTTCCGATAATGTGTTTGAAATAGATATCCTATATATTTAAGCTTTTTAATCAGACTTAATATTATGCACGTACAAATTTTAGAAGAGACAATTAGAAAATTGCAAGGGAACAACACACAAATGAGACCACGATTTAAAATAGAGATGCAATTGCAGTTACAACGACAAGTGAAATGTCAAGTGCAAGAACACATGCAACAACAGAACTGGAAGCGAATTCTCGTGAAAAAGGTCGAGAGAGGGAGTGGCAACGAAAGATGAACGACATTAACTCGATATTAAGAAGTTTAACAATCCACGTCCCCTTCTATAGCCGAATATTGTCATTATATATTTGAGTATTTGGATTACATACTCCAGTTTCATCTTGAATGTTTTGAATGATTCGATTTCTGATGTGAATGATGACTTTTTATAATTGATATGTTTAATATTGAATTATCTTTTTTTATTTATTGGTTTGTTTTAAGCTATTTTAAATACTTGATTGCATAAATATGAGCTTTAATTTGGGCAGGCATTTGATTTTTCTGATCCAACTAACAATTTCCGAGAGAAATGTGACTCCTTACCGAGATCAGTTTACCGACAGAATTGTTACCGAAGAATTTCGACAGAATTTTTAGCGAGAGACTTTCAACGGAAAAAATACCAACGAAATTCTGACACATGTTCTCTGTCGGTGTTTCCGACATAATTCTGACGGATTGCAATTACCGACGATAGATCTCCGACAACGTATTTCTGTAACAATCCGTCAGAAACAGCTAATACCGACAGATTTTCTACTGAAACCTCTGTCATTAGAGACCTCTCTTGTAGTAGTGGTATCTAATTGATATTTCGATATAAACTGCAAGATAACATTGATGCATGGTAATAATTATAGTTTTCAGAATTAAAAAGTATGAAAATAAATGACAAAATCTGCAAGCATGATGATAATGAAGTTTTAAGACGTAAACAAAAGACAATAGTAAAGTATGATGAGTATGACGTGCAATTGATAAGTATGATGATAATGAAGTTTCATAGTTGAAAAGTATGAAAATAAAAGACAACAATAATCTTAATAAAAAAAATATTGTGATTGACTTTTGATGTATTACCAAATGCGATTTGCCCAAGAGCGAATACAAGTTTATCATAAAATGATCTCAACAGTTGGAATATGTTGGGTGTTCATAAAGATTGACCAGCCATGTAAATCAAACATGGTAAAAGCACTGATACACCTTAAATGGATTTCATTTCACCCAAGTTTAAAAAATCTAACTTTCAAAGTGATGAGAAAATAGGAATAGTTGCCAGGCTGGTACCAGCGTCTGCAATGAAACAACTTCCCGTCACATACGCAGAAGAATCATGGATTAAATAACGTGCAAGAGACGTCAAGGCTGGATTTATCGTGCCAAGCGTTTTCAATGGAACTGTCCTCAAGGTGACATTATTGAACCAATCTTTGTCTACTAGCCCTTGAGTGATCTCAGTTCTGAAAATTCCGGGATTTATGCAGTTCACTCTTATGTTGTTCGCTCCTAACTCCATTGCCATCACCTATAGCAAATTATGTAAATGCAAACATAAGGTACACTAGAATGATCTGAGCACACATAGCATATCGCGAAAATACAGCAGGTGAAAACTAGCTAGAAGTAGAAAGGTTGTAGTCCTGATTTTCGTTATAAAACATTGAGTTTCTTAAAAATGCATCCGGTTACAATGCATTGTTTTTCAAGTTATTACTTAGTCCATGTAAAAATTGAATTAGTTTTCGTTAAACGTATCATTTTAACTGAAAATCGTATTTTTGAAAAACTTTTTTCCATATACTACGGTTAAATAGAGTTTGTGCACCCGATCATTTTTAGCTTTGGCTTTGGTTCCTCCTTGTACCCGACCCTACCACCTTTTTTGAAAACGTTCATGAAAGGTCGTTATGTCTAGTGATTAGGTTACCTTTGTCATGGTATTAACGGCTGCCTTTGAAGAGGCATAAGCAATGCCTCCAGGGAGATAAACTCGATTAGTACCAGTAATGGATGAAACGTTGATTACTGAACCTCCTTGTTTCGCATTACGCATGTGTAAGCAAACATGCTTTGCCACTAACCACGATCCGGTTACGTTTATTCTGTACATATAATTCCAGTCTTTCTCTTCATATTCCAATGGGTTACGCGGTAGACCTAGATTGTAGAATCGAATGGTATTCCATGTTTAAAAAATAAAAAGTTAAAAAGAAAGAAAAAGAACATGGAAAGAGACTGAGAGATCGAAAAAGAGCAAATGACTTTCAACAAATTAAAAAGAACCTGAAATTCCGGCATTATTAATCAAAGCATCAATCCGTCCAAACGCTCCCCATGCTTTGTCGACAGCGGCCTTGATTGTGTCCTCATCCGCACCTACATCCAGCTGAAGCACAAAGGCCCGAAGGCCGTCTTGTTCACTTTCCAGTCCATTGATTTCATCAGAAAGCGATTTCAATAGTTCAATTCGCCTAGCACAACCGATTATCTTACAACCAGCTCGAGCTAAATCAAGGCATAATTCTTTGCCAATACCGGATGATGCTCCTGTCACGAACACCACTTTTCCAGTGAGATCGTGCCATGGCTCGAGTATATTTTCAATTTGGCTAGTCATATTCGTGAAAAGAATTAGGGAGGTTGGTTCATGAGCAAAGTTGGTTTTGATGTACGGTAATTTATAGAGCAATTGCATTTGAATATTAAGACGACATCATGCAAGTTGGTAATAAAATAATCAAATGTTCTGTTCAAAGAAAGAATAATCAAAATTTGTGGGCGCTTTTGTGACTAAAGTATGGTTGATGAT
>OU343224.1:171501546-171577066 GCA_910596185.1 Chrysanthemum makinoi
TATACCAAGGGATCAATTTTCACCCTCCATTTTTATTTAATCTAATTGATGTGATTAATCCCAACAATTTAAAAACCCACTTTCATCATTTTTTTCAAATATTAATATCTTTCAAACTATTAATCGTTAAGCGAAAAAAAATATATCATTGCGACGAGTATTTAATTATCTTTCTATAGATAGACACTTTGATATACTTTCGACAAAAAAAATTCGTATTTTCACCTTTTTTTAAAGTTTTTTCGTCTTTTTTTTACGTTACTGAAATTTGCATTAAAAATCATATATGATAAAACACTAATTTGAATATCACATGTGATATTAGTGTTAAATCATATATGATATGTAATATCATATGTGATATTCAATTTAGTGTTTTATCATATGTGATTTTTTTCATGCAAATTGCGGTAACGTAAAAAAAACGAAAAAAGACGAAAAAACGTGAAAAAAGCGATTTTTTTCTTTTTTCGAAAGTATATCAAAGTGTCCGTCTATAGAAACATAATTAAATGCTCGTCGCGACGGTGCCAATATTTTCGCTTAACGATTAACGGTTTAAGAGATATTTAAATTATAAAAAATAGGTGAAATAATAAAATGCTTTTAATCTCAGTCATTGATTTGTTTTTAAATTGATGGTGGAGATGAGTCCTTTGGTATGTAAAATAACTCTCCTCATAAACAATTAGGCATTTCTTAATCACAAACTTTCATGTTTTAAATACTTTTCAACAACTCTTAAACTTTTGTGTCCATTTTCTTCTAAAAATTAGAGTAAAATACACCGTTCGTCCTTAAACTTGTACACACGCATCACGATTAACTAAACCTAGGAGTTTTCATCGTTGGAGGTCCAAAACATGGGTTTTATACTCTAGACAAGTCCCTTGAGCAGGATTGCCAAAGTCAACATGAATTTTCTGGGTTTACATCGAGGGTATAATAGACCATTCCCATTTTTTACATGTCATAGTTAAAATCTAACCCAACCCTCAACCCAGGGACCAAATGTGATTATGGCTATGCAACTAGACGTTTCTTCCCTAATACGCGAGCATTTATTTTCGCGCGAACCAATAAACCCACCCAACAAACAACTTTACCAATCATAATAACACCCTTATCCAGAAACGATCAACTGAATATCAAAAACCTAATCTAAATCCTCATTTTCAGAACTCAAAAGACCAACCCAACTTCCAACAATACCATGTCGATCGATCGTATTAGCAACATGCCAGATATAGATCAGTAACATTTTGAATCGGTTGCCTTTCTTAGAAGCGGTGAGAACCTCTAGTTTAGCGAGAAACTGGAGGTCTAAGTGGACTTTGCTCACCGTTGTCATAGTTGATGAGGATTTCTTTTATTATTTAACATATGATTTTGATGGGAGGCATGTTGTTTTTGGCCAAGATCAATGCTTGGAATAGAAGACTTGAATTATGAAGAGATTCGTGATTGGCGTTTGTTTTTGGCTCAGCATGGAATTGAGGAGCTGACTATTAGAAACTGGTATGGTGAACGAGTTACGTTCCCAACCCAACTTTACTCTCGTATGGGTTGAAACATCTGGAACTTCATGTTTGTGCTAAGGCTACTTTATAATATTTTCATGGATTTCCAAATCTATTGAGCTTAGAATTGATTCATGTCAATTTTCTAACCAGTACAGTTTGGGAGTTTATTGCTGGTTGTCCCTTACTTGAGTCTCTGAAAATGAATCGTCCTACTACAAACGATATGAGACTATGGGATATTGCAAAACTTAGGAATTTGAAGAAGTTAGATTTGTCATTCGGTCTTTATAATGTTGTGACGACAATCACAATATCCGATATCTTTCACCTGACAAGACTTCAAAATCTTGAGACCCTTACATTGGATTTTGATGATTGCACGGTAAGAACAATTTGAGTTTTACACTTATAATTTTACAATGTTAAAGAAATGTGTAACACTAATGAAATTTAATCTTTAAAACTTGTTGTAGTTGATACGGGAAGCAAATTCTAGGATGAATGACCCTGTGCCCTTTGTATCCCTGATTAACCTTAAGATGTCCGATGTCGATTTTGGGAATAGTGTTATGGTATCGTTCATCATTGAAATGATTCGTGGATCTCCAAATTTGAAAATGCTGGATACCAGATGTGACAACTGGCAACTAGGGAGCACATTTTAGGTAACCGCATTACGCTAAGTTAAACCGAGTAGTTGCCTTTAGGAGCTATTTCGGTTAACCATGACTTTTTTTGATATCGTTATTGGTTTTTATGATTTATTTTATTATCGTATGAGTCGTCGTATGAGTTATAGCCCGTTACGATAAGCACTATGTGACTCGGCACAATAAAATCCTATAACGAGAGATAACGTAACTTTTAAACCGTAACACGAAACGTGACACATAAATAATCAAAATTTGTGGAAAACGAAAATAAAAACAATAGAAATTCGAAGGAAAGTCGTGGGAGACTCGTAGGGTAAAATATGAGCTCGGGAAATGGTAAACGGGATAGTTTAACAAAAATTACGAGTTTGGCCACCGAACTATACCATGGTCGCCCCCCCCCCTCCTCCCATTTTATTTATTTTTTAGTCCCTAATTCAAGTATATAAACCCACACCCTCCTTATAACACCCTTTACTTCCTCTCTCTAAAAACACACACACTACTCCACTTTCTCTCTCTAGCTTCTCTCTCCTCACCCTAAACCCTAACCCTAGCCGTCACCCTCCACCGCCGCCCACTTCCGGCCATTTTCCGGCCAAACGCCGACGAGTGAGACTACACCTCCACCACCATCTTGTAGATCTTCTTCTCCTCTTTCTAACCATATTTCACGCGCCCTAAAACCCACGATAACACCTCCAAATCGTCCAAAAACCATTCGAACATCTAGGGTTTCTAGATATTTTTGTAGATCGGGTTTGATAAACATAAAAGGAGCTTGGTAACGACTCGTTTGAGTCTTGTTTAGCCACGTATGAGACCTTTATGGCTCGTACATGTGGTGACCATAGATGGGTTTTGATGAACACGGGTCTAAAACGATTTTAAAACTAAATAAACACATAAAATAGTGTGTTGGTATCGTGTGTTGTGTCATATTCTTGTGTTATTGCATTTTTATTATTTTTACATGTTCTTGGTCATGACTAGTAGATGGGTTTTGATGTTTGGATGTTGTTTGGTTGTGTTTGGGTATTGGAAAAGCCATTTGGGAGTGTTTGGATGGATATGGATAAGTTGAACGAGCCACTAGGGCCACATTCGTGGTGTTGGTGTGGCATACGAGACCCCTAAGGACCAAGGGTCCGGGTCGGGTTGTGGTAACATATTGGTAGTTGTGGTTGAAGTTTGGATGAGACGCGTGGAGCCGAAAAGCTTCTAGAGCTTGTTTGGTTCACGTGGACTTAACTGGGACCGTGTCAAGACCATTAGGGTCGTGACATTGGTTACGGGTGTATTTGGTGGTTTGTTTGGATGGCGATATTGATATGGGTTGATTGGAGGTTGATTTGAGATATTGTGATTATTTACTTTGTACTTAATATTATAATGTCAACTTTGCGCAACGTCGGTGTTACTTTGACTTTTTAGTCTTAGTTGACCCCGAAAACGCCGTAACATGGACTTTAGTATATGATGACGTATAGTCCGCATTCGGGTCACGAACCCGACTAATGACCGCTACTAGCGAGCCTAGTACGACTGGGCTAACCCAGTAACGGTTTGGGCTCACGAAGGCCCAAACCCGAAGTTATTTATGGCTTGGGATATTGGATATCTCTTATTTTTGGAGATATGTATTCAATAACCGACTTAGGCGAGATACACCGAAGGTTGGGGAACACGAAACCAATAAGGATTTTGTGTGTGTATATAAAGGGCGTTCCAGCTCTCATTAAAAGATACGATCTCAAACCCTAACTCTCCACTAAACCCTAAAACCGATTTCTTACTCTCACGCCGGAGGATAATCGTGGGAGACAATCCCACAGTAAGCCTAACGGTGTTTTCTATTTTCTTAGTGCGCAGGTCTCAAGCATTAAGATCTAATTGATACGGGAACCGGAGTCCAAACAAGGAACGCCCAACTTTTGTATCAACAAGTGGCGCCATCCGTGGGACCAATCACTAAGAACTAGAATGACAAAGCAAGGAAACCTAAGTCAGCGATCGCATGGTGACCTACAAGGGAAGAAGCAGCAAAGCGGATCAGCCTTTGGAATAACCAGTGCGACTAGAAACCAAGGGTCAGGCCCAGATCTGGTCTTCACAGCAGTGGAACCACGCACGGGGACAACCCATGCCACTACAACAACAAACGTAGAAGATCCACTGCACAACCTTTTACCACTCCCTTCAGTCGGTACGTAAAAGGACCTCACAAAAACGCCAGGTGCACCTCTCCGAAACAGGAGTCCAGATGTGGAAACAGACACCCTCGCGCTAGAAGAAGTCGCGCCTGAACTAGCGCCAAGTGACTTCGTGTCTCAAAACTACGAAACCTTGGCTTCCCTTATGCAAGAGGAGGCGAAAAAGAGGTCGAGTCAGAGCCTGAAAGCCCGACTAAACTTCGACACAGAGTATGAGGCATCCCCATCGCGTCATCAGAGGGAGAGGCATGGGAAGGATAGCCGCCGACCCCCAGTGTTTACCAGGATTGGGAGGAGAGTTGAGAACGATGAATCAGCTGACCCTGCAGATCCTGGAAGAACACGAAGAGACGGACGGCGTACCAATGTTCACTCTAGGCTTGGTAGCGCAGGGTCCATGACGACTTGGACGACGGCACTCCCCAAGTGAAAGCCCTTCAGGCTCGGACTCCGAGGACAATCGGCGCAAGCGCCGAAAGAGGGGACGCTCATCCTCTGGTGATTCCTCAGACAACGAGGACAGTGAAACAGGACACTGGAAGTCCAGGGGAAGATATCGCGACTAGGAGGAGGAAGATATGTCTCTTCCCTGGCCCCGCCAAAAGGTGGATGCGTTCCCTCGGCGCATCAGCGATTTCTCAAAAGATAAGAGAAGGCGCATGCCTGCCAATGTGAAAACCCACAATGGAACAGGTGATCCGGACGATCACCTAAAAATTTTCGAATCAACTGCTACTATCAAAAATTGGCCACAACCTGTGTGGTGCCACATGTTCAATTCCACATTAGTGGGAAATGCGCGAAACTGGTTCAGTAAGCTTCCACGCAGAAGCATTGATGGCTTTGAAGAGTTGCGAAAGGCGTTTCGCCTGAACTTCACTCAAAGGAAGAAGTGCGCCAAAAACCCTGTCGAACTTGCCAGGGTAAAACAGCGCTAGGGGGAATCTACAAGCGCTTATGTGGAGCGCTACAAAGATGAATGCATACATGTCAAGGCATGTCCCAAAATACTAAAGATCTCAGGGTTCATGAACGGGACCAATAACCCTGAACGCATCAAAAGGCTGAACGATAAGGTCCCCCAAACTTTGACGAACTTATGAAGCGCACAAGGTCCTTTATCCAAGGAGAAGCTATGCGGACAGCAAGAAAGGCTACTCAAATTATAGGTCACAAGAACAGCCTAGGAGACAATCCATTGACCAAAGTAGCAACCGCAACAAGAACTACCGCGACCAGGGGAGCGGACGAGATAACGACAAGTATACCCAGCTAACCAAGACTCCAAAGGAGATATTCGCGACAGAAGGCGCGAACTTCCCGAGGCCCCCACCAATGCGCACCCTATAAGATCGGCGTATGGGGAACGGATACTGCGACTATCATGGACAGAAGGGCTACACTACCAATGAGTGTGTCCAATTGCGCCAGCTAATAGATAAGCTAGTAAAAGAAGGCAGATTGGACCATTTGGTTAAAAACATCAAGGAGGGGAAAGATAAGTAAAAGATTGGGAACAAGAAAGAAGTACCTGATTGTACAATAGATTGCACTACCAGGCTTCGATGATGATCAAAGGTATGAGGGGTATATATTCCAGCCAAGACTTGCCTTTCACCTGAGAATAAGAAATACGAAACACTACGTTAAGTGATTACGCAGGGGTGGGACCCTGCGAACCACCTCCGGCGTGAGAGTAAGTATGAGTTATGGTTGTATAAGTGTGTGTAAGTAAGGAGATGAGTGTAAAATGAGCATACCATAATCCATTACCCGTCCAACCTATTTATAGTGAATGAAATAGGGTTGAGAGCACGTCTGCATGAATGTCGGAGATCATGGGGGCGTCCCATGATTGTGGGTAACCGCTAGGGTTTAGTGACCCACGTTCTCAGACTTCACAGGGAAGCCAAGAGAGAGAGGGAGATCGTGGCTTTGACCAAGTCAGGAGGTTCCCTTATCCATTGTTCTTCGTCAGCCATACCCCGAAGGGTTTAGGGCTTCGGATGGCGAATTACCCTTAGGTAACCTTCGTTCTAATGAATGGTTTGACGCCTGTGGATATTTTGGAATCCTAACTTGGGCCTTCGTAGGGAAGGGCTTCGACACGTCTCGGAGGAGTGTCCTTCGAGCTACTCGGAGGGTACATCATCAAGCCCCCCAGTTGAAAGTGATGTATACGAGCAAGGAGACATTGCTTTCAACTTCATGCTTCGAAAAAATACTGTCCTGCTGCGAATTGCGTTAGTTAGAGGATAATAATGTACCTAACTTAGCGCATTTAATGCTAATCACTCATTATCACTGCCCGCTACAGGAATCATATTTCCCCAACTTACCCAGAGACCAAAAGTCGTCTTTATTCAAAATTTAAAAAATTTAACCCAGATAAGACTTATCTCTGGGACACGTGTACGGTGTTTAAAGAGAAAAGGGAGTATAAAAAGGGGGTAGATGCAACCCTAGCTTATTTTACTCTCTTCGTCTCATCTCCACACGCAGTAAAACTTCATCGCCACTACTTCGAAAGTAAAAGGTAAATCCTTCCTTCTCTTTGGTAGCTGGTTGTTTGTTTTTTTTTAAATGGATTCCAAGTTTATTATAAAGCAACAAAAGTGTACATTGTCTGCAAAAGATCTACATGATCACTTAGCCGATTATCCTATCCCACGAGAACACAAAGTGATGTTACCCAAATCTAATCAGGGCGTCTTTGATGCTCCTCAAGGTTTCGTAGGGCTGTACACACATGCATTTAGCCACTCAAACCTTAGGATTCCGTTGCAACCCCTTATATTAGAGTTTATGCAATATTACAAGGTTCACATCTCTAGGTTTAACCCCTTTGGTTTTGCCAAGCTGACCACATTCATAGTGATGTGTAAAGCATACGGCTATGAACCAACATTAGCGGTTTTAAGAGGATTTCTGAACTTGTATCCTGGGGGCAATTGGCTAACTTTAGCAAAAAGGCCTGAGTCTGATGTTCCAAACCTGTTTGGGAGGGTATATACAAACATAACAGGTTCGAAAGGTAGCTTTTTCTACGTGCAAGACACCATTGTTCCCCCTAAATATTCAGAGCTGCTGAATAAGGAAAATAGGTTTGATGCAAAACGGTATAATGACCCCCTGCCATACGAGGTGCGAAGGGATCCCTGTTATCAACACTTGGCCAAATATCCTGTGGATGTGCAAGTATTCCCTGAAGCCATCTTATACATGGCTGGGATTGCCCAGAGCTGGGAGGGGTCTCCTAAGAAGCCTTTGATCATGTACCATGGACAAAGTTTGTTTATCTACTTTTATTTAAGTAGGACCAATGTAGCACTGATATTTATTTCTTTTTATTTCTATTTTGCAGAGATGTCGTTCAGAAACTTCATGTACCAGGATTTGGATGATGTTTTAAGTTTTATGCCTGCGGAGATGGCCGAAGAGTCCTATGGTGTTGGCTCTCCTTCGACATCTGTGAACAATAATGAGGTAGACACTCTGAACCCTGTTCCGGTTACATCGGTGCCCCCACAGGCTGTACTGGAGGGTCCCTCCCAGCTTGTTGAAAATGTGGCAGACTCGGACGATCCTACAAAGGAGGATGTCCAAGTTGTAGGTTCAACAGGGATTGCTGACAGGTTGAAGAGCAGAAAGGGAACAGCTGCCAAAGCTATTAAGTCAACCAATAAGAGGAAGAATACCCTCCTGCATCGGATCTAGGGCCGTCCATCAAAGGAGCACTGAAGGCAAGAAATTTGTCAAGTCCGCCTTCGAAGTTGCCGATGAATCGGTGGAAGTGCATGGTAAGAAGCTTCTCTTTATGAAAACATGTTAAGTAATAAGTTAATTTAACCTTTACACATTGTATTGATCACAGGCCTCCCGAGAGAAGGAGCTCCCAATGCTTTAGCCTGTCATCGATTGTGAGTCATGTTACCCCCTCATGGAAGGGTTTGCTAAACAACATGTCCATTGAAAGGGTTTGTGATATGCATGACAATGGTGTAGCGAGGCAAGCGATTGGATAATTACTTGAATACCGTGACTAGGGAGTTGCTGGTCTGACCAAGGCTAGGCAGGAGGTGGATGTCATGTTGGAAAGGGAAAAATATAGGATCGGGAGTATGCTGAATTGGAGGCTAAGTGTGATGAGATAGAGAGGGACCTGGAGAAAAATCCCCTCGTTCAAGACCTTCATGGAAAAGTAGCCCAATTGACAGTTGAACTCGGCCATCTTAAATTGGAAGAAGCCAGGGTCATCACTCTAACAGTCAGTAACGCTCTTGAGGCTTAAATGTGCTGGGTTGGAAAGTGAGAAGGCTAGGCTCGGAGAGGTAGAAGTGAAGCTGAGGGAGGAAATCGATGGATTGCAGATGAGGTATAAGATGCTGTAAAAGGATCGTGCGGAGGTCGTTTCGAAGGTGGTACCTTACATAGCCATGGAGCTCTACCACAGTGATGAATTGGGAGCTCAGATGTGGAAGGTCATCAAATCAGCCATTTTTCATGGACGGTGCTTAGCGTTGGAGGAGGCTGCCAAAACAGGCAAGCCCGTGGATCTTTCCAAGATTGAATGCTACCGTCCTACTTTGAAGGCTGAGTATGCTTAGCGTTGGAGGAGGCTGCCAAAACAGGCAAGCCCGTGGATCTTTCCAAGATTGAATGCTACCGTCCTTTCCAAGAAACCTCGGAAGCTGAAGCCTACCACTCCCACTAAGAAGACCATATCTACCAAGCCTGTCTCAGTGCAACCATCCCTCACTCCATCTCCAAAAAAGGAGGAATGAAGGCTGCCATGTGGCAGTAATTTGGTTTCAAAGGGTGGCGCGTACCCTTAAGACAATTTATCTTATGTGACAATGTTTGTCTTGTTCTCCAAACAATTTAAATGCTTTTGATGTATGGCCATGGGCCAAAAACAATTTAACTGGGGTTTAGGCTCCTCGTGCAGGTACAAGGGCGTTAGCCCTCATTTTGAATGGTATGGTGTAGGGGAAATACCTCTACATACTTAGTTATTATACATGTTTGTCTTGTTAAGTTCTCGTACGCCATTTTTCCGACGCTTAAGTTTTACAACCTAAGGTTAACCAACCTCATTGTGTGTAAATTAAAACACCAAGAATATAATGACCAAATTTGATCATTGACAGAGGGTCGCGACCCACTCTATCTCAAATCCTTTAAGTAGCATGACTTTGTACATATTTTTACAAGCGCCATAAACTACAAGGAGAGTTAATGTGAATGTTAAAGTTGGCTTAAATGATAAGGCATGTATTACACCTTGAGCCATTTTATTCGACATTGAAACTCATTAACGACTTGGCTGAACAAATCTTTGTGTTTAAGAAACGAAGCAAGAGATTTGTGGGAAATGTCTTATTTATCATTGAATTGGTAGGGAGGATTACATCATTCTTGAAATGAAAACTAAGACAACTACCAATAATGTTTGCTTTCCCTTGAGAAGCTTCTAATTACAAGAATAAAAAAAGTAAAAGTACTTCTTAAACATAGAACTTTCGAAGGTTCGTATGATTCCATGTTCTATCGATGGGTTCTCCGAGAAGATTGGCCAGTTTGTAGGCTCCATTGCCGTAGGCCTCAACTACCATGTAGGGTCCTTCCCAAGTTGGTCCCAGCTTCCCCTGGTACTCTGCTTTGCTTGCACTGTTGAGGCGTAGCACATATTCTCCAGGCTTGATAGTGGAAGGTCTGACCCTTTTGTTATAATAGCCTTCGATCTTATGTTTGTGCATTGCTTCTCGGATAGAGGCTATTTCTCGTCTTTCTTCCGGCAGGTCAAGGTTTTCCCTGATCCTTTCGTCATTTTGGGAGGCATCATACGTTTCCACACGCTCCGTGTGTACAATTAATTTCGAAAGGATGACCGCTTATGTTCCGTATGTAAGGCTGAAAGGTGTTTCACCATTGCTTGACTTAGGCTGCGTCCTGTGAGCCCATAATACTTGGGGGAGTTCATCTACCCATCCATGGTGTGTTCGTCCCAGCCTTTTCTTGATCCCTTTGACGATATCTCTATTTGTAACCTCCACCATTCTGTTACCTTGTGGATGGTAGACGGATTTCCAAGACTGTTTTATGTTTAACCCTTGGCAGAAGTCATAGAAGACTCCTTCGAACGCTTTCCATTGTCGGATATGATGATGTGGGCACTCGATCGCACACGATGTGTTCCCACACGAACTTCTCGATCTGTCTCCCTGTAACGGAGGCCAAAGGTTTAGCCTCTACCCACTTAGTAAAGTAATCAATGGCTACCAGCAAGAATTTGACTCCTCCAGGAGCCATGGGCATAGGTCCTACGATATCAATTCCCCATTGAGAGAAGGGCCATGCGGATGTTACACTCGTCATGTCCTGCTTTGGCGTCTTTGAAACATTGGAGTGTATCTGACAACTTCACATTTGAGAATGATGTCTGCCGCATCCCTGTGCATCGAAGGCCAATAATAGCCCAGCTTCATTATCTTCGAGACGACTGAGCGTGGTCCTGCGTGGAGACCGCAGGATCCCTCATGAACTTCAGCGATGATGCTCTTAGCCTGTGTGGGTCCCACACATCTTAACCAAGGTGATAAAAATGACCTTCTATATAGGTTTTCTCCTATTAGCCGGTACTCGGATGACTTGACCCGAATCTTCCTTGCTAGTTTGGGGTCTTCAGGGAGAAGACCGCTTATCAAATACTCCTGGATGGGAGTCATCCATGTCTCTCCTTCCTCGTGAATCACATCTACAGCTTCCTTGTGAACGATGGATCTTTCGGGTAGGACTTCGACAAGTACTTCTTTGGTGAGATGAGCGAAGGCCATAGAAGCTAGCTTGCTTAGTGCATCAGCCTTCTTGTTCTGATTCCTACAAACATGTTGGATGGTTTAGGAGTCGAAGCTCTCTACCATCTCCTTTGCTTTTTCCAAGTACTGTTTGATGACGGGCTGCCTTGCTTCATAGGAACCTGTCACTTGGTTAGCTACCAATTGGGAGTCTACGAAAACAGCGAGAGTTTTGACCTCCATATCGTTAGCCAATCAGAGGCCTGCTAGTAATGCTTCGTACTCTGCTTCGTTGTTGGTGGCTTCGAACTCGAAATGAAGAGCATATGTATGCTCCTTTCCCTCAGGACTTACTAGCATTAGACCTGCCCCAGAACCATCGGAGCTGGATGCTCCGTCTGTATATAGTTTCCAGTCATCCTGTGCGGGGGCGAGTTTAGCTTTGGGCTTCTCCTTTTTTGCGTCAGGCTCGAAAGGTGTTTATGCCAAGAAATCTGCGAGAATTTGGCCTTTAATAGAGTTTCGCCCCTTGAACTCTATTTCGTGCTCTCCCAACTCAATAGCCCATTTAGCTACTCTCCCAGACTTTTCGGGTTTTGACAGGATCTGTTTGAGTGGCTTGTCGGTTAAGACTGTGATTGGATGGGCCTGGAAATAGCATCGGAGCCTCCTTGCTGTGTAGATTAGGGCTAGTATCAACTTCTTCAATGTTGGATAATTGATCTCTGCCCCCTGTAGGACCCTGCTGACAAAGTAAATGGGGATTTGCCGTTTGTCTCGTTCGCCATAAGGACTAGCTAATACTCTCCATTGAGGATGCTAAGTACATGAACAACACTTCGCCTTTGATTGGGGCTGTAAGTGTTGGAAGGATTTTGATGAACTCCTTCATCTTCGAAAGGAAACTTCAAAGATCGACTCCATTGAAAATTTTTCTTATCCACGCATCCCTTGAGTGTTTTGAGGAATGGTAGGGACCTGTCAGCCCCCTTCGATAAAAACCGGCTTAAGGCTGCCAGCTTTCCATTTAGGCTCTGTACGTCTTTTAGACACTTAGGGGCTTGGAGATCTGAAATTGCCTTGACCTTGGAGGGATTAGCCTTTATCCCCTGCTTAGTGATCAAATGTCCCAGGAATTGTCTCTCTTCCACACCGAAGGAGCATTTCTTAGGGTTCAGCTACATGTTAATCGCCCGAAGCTGGTCAAATGTTTCCTGTACATCGAGGAGAAGGTCCTCCTCCGTCTTGCTTTTGATAACCATGTCGTCAACGTAGGCTTCGAGATTTCTGCCTATCTGCTTGTTGAAGCCTTTATCTGCGAGACGTTGATAAGTTGCCCCTGCATTCTTCAATCCAAAGGGCATCTTTCTGTAACAGTAGACACCTTTGCTTGTGTAGAAGGCTGTCTTTTCTTCATCCTCCTTTGCCATCTGGATCTGATGATACCCCTTATAGGCATCTAAGAAGCATTTTAACCGGAAGCCTGCCAAGGACTCTACCTTCCAGTCAATTTCTGGTAGGGGGTAGCAATCCTTCGGACATGCTTTGTTGATGTCAGTAAAGTCAACGCACATGCGCCACCCTCCGTCGCTCTTTTTGACCAGTACTGGGTTGGCTACCCAAGTTTGGTACTTAACTTCCCTCAGGATTCCTGCTTGTGTGAGTTCATCAACTTCTTTGCAGGCTACAACGTTTCTCTCGGGGGCTAGGCTTCTCCTTTTCTGTTTTATTGGCTCAATGTGTTTGTACTCATTGAGTTTATGCTCCGTTCCGAAGGACTGTCCATCGATCAGCAAGGTTCCCGGTACCCCTGTCATGTCAGAATATTTCCAAGCAAAAACATCAAGGTTATTCCGTAACAGTTCCATGAGCTTCGCCTTGAAATTCGCCGGGAGTTGTTTTCCTACTACTACCATTTGTTCAGGGTAGCTAGGGTTAATTATAACTCGCTCCTCGATCTGCAGACTTAGAATGGCTATCGGAGGATCCTCCGATTTTTATTTGATCTTTTTGACACCATATACACCCTTATCCGCCCCATAATTAGAATGAACAGTCCCTACTCCGAAGGGAGTTTGGAACTTTATAGCTGCATGTATGGTGGAAACAACAATACCCGTCTTTTGCATAGTTGTTCTCCCTATTAACAAATTATAAGGAGAATCGACCGACTATAACGAAGGTGAGTGTTTCTGTGCGGGATAAGGGGCCTTCGCCTATGGTGATTTCCAATGGAACTTCTCCAAGGGGCCATGAGTGCTCGCCGGAGAACCCTACTAGTGGTGCTTTCGAGTCCACCCTTCGTGAGCGTATGGATGACTTGAGCTTTAGGAAACAATGCTCATAGATGATCTCGCAGGAGCTTCCATAATCCATATATGCTCGATTCACCTCCCTGTTTGAGATTCGTACCCTGATGACCACGGGTCATTGAAGGTGTCTGCCCCAAGATGTGAGGAAAGGTTATTTCCCCCACGCTTCCAAGCTCTCCGTCTGCTTCCTTCCTTTTTCAGGTTGGATCGTGCTCTGCACCATTAGTATCGGAGCTTCTGTAGGCGTAGACTCCTTCTTGTTCCCCTTCCATTCACCTAGTTGGGTGTCGGAGAACTTGTCCTTTCCCTTTTTGATGCCTTTAACCAGATGTTCTAACTGTCCGGACCGCACTGCCTCTTCGATCTGCTTCTTTAGTTCTCTGCAGTTGTTCGTGTCGTGTCCATGGTCTTCATGGAACTGGCAATACTTGGACATGTCTCTGGATTTGCTTTGTGCTATCATCCGAGGTGGTGGATCGAAGGACTTAGCGACTTTCTCCGTAGCCAGAATCTCCCTGGGGGATTTGACTAAGCTCACCAAGAATCCGTGGTTTGAACCTTTGTTGTATGGAGTGAAGCGATCTCTGTTCTTCTTCTAGTTCTTGGACCCTTCCCATGAGGACCCACGAGAGAATTTGTTAAAAGCTTCCTTTTGCTCTATCGGAGCCCCGTTTGCTGCTACCTCTTTGGATTCAATCCAAGTGTAAGTCTTCTCCATCAGCGCCTTATAAGTGGTGGGAAGATCAGTGGACAGGAATTCCACCAAGCTTCGCGTTCGAAGGCCATGTACAAAACCTAAAATCCTCTGATCTTCGTGTAAACCCAGAATTTGCAAAGTTTCATCGGTGTACCTTGTAACGAAGGCCCTTGTACCTTCGTTGTCCCTTTGCTTGATGGTGTGCACGGCTAGATGGGTCTTGGTGTACTTCTTTTGTTGGCTAAAGTGGGATCGGAACTTAGCCTTGAGATCGTCCAGACTTACAATGCTTCCCAACTTCTGTCCATTCCACCATATTCTCGCGGAGTCTCGGAGCGTATAAGTTAACATGTGGCATGCTACGGGGATAACCCACTTTTGCATCTTGATAGCGCCCTCAAATAAATAGAGGAAGTTATCAGGATCGCCTTTCCCATCGTAGGTGGCTATATGAGTAGGCATCTTTACACCATCAGGCAGGGGGTAGTCTTCGATCCACTTCACGAAAGGTGTACATGCTCCAGAGGCTTCGGCATAGTAAGGGTTGTATGGAGGTGGATAAACAGGTGTAGGATTATACGGGTTAGGAAATGGTTGTGTGTAGGTAGGGTAAACAGTAGAAGGTTGGTACGAAGGGTTTGCCGTCGATTGCGTAGGAACATGTCCATAGGGCATTTGCTGTAACTCGGTTAGGGAGTGAACCATTTGGAGGATAAGTGTTGTAGGTTTGAGCAGGTAGGTAGGGGTTCATTACCGGAGGGTAATCGACTCATGCCTGAGTATGGAGGAGGACCTCCAGTACTCGAAACATATGAAGGGGGTATTGGAACCCCCATCCCTCTCTTCCTAAATGAGCAGCTAGGAGAGGGGTAGGTTTACTCCTCCGTTCCCTACCGGATTGCTTCCCCCATTAGAGTTCTCGCTCCTTCTTTCATCATGCATTCTTTCCCTTCTTCCCGGACCTCCTCCGGGTCCTTCTTCAAAGCCTACAGTCCTTCCGTTTGGCCTTCTGATAGAAGGAAAACCACTTCAGCAGGCGCCCCCTGCTAACAGTTGTGGCCTCTCCTCTATTTCAATCTCTTCATCATACTCCTCGCTGGAGTATTCCAACCCTCTTCGCATTTCAGATGCGAACCCGCTTTTGTGAGCCCCGAGTAAGGAATCCAAGGCTTCAAAGTTTGCCTCAATGAAGGCGAGGCTAATATCAGGGATAGGGTTAGCGGATGTTGAGGCATGATGTACGGGAGTAGTTTCCAAACGAGATCGTGTGGTAAAGGTTGAGGCCGTTATGGGGGAGAGATTGTCGGTGTTAGTTGTGTTTAGAGGAACTAGGGTAGAGAAACCTAGTGGAGGTGTATCTTCTCTTCCTGATTCCATGCCAGAAATGTAGTGTAGTTGGTTAGGGTTTTAGGATTGGGTGATTACGGGACTAATAGTAGTGGTCCCACGGATGGCGCCACTGATTGTACAATAGATTGCACTACCAGGCTTCGATGATGATCAAAGGTATGAGGGGTGTATGTTCCAGCCAAGACTTGCCTTTCACCTGAGAATAAGAAATACAAAACACTATGTTAAGTGATTACGCAGGGGTGGGACCCTGCGAACCACCTCCGGCGTGAGAGTAAGTATGAGTGATGGTTGTATAAGTGTGTGTAAGTAAGGAGATGAGTGTAAAATGGGCATACCATAATCCATTACCCGTCCAACCTATTTATAGTGAATGAAATAGGGTTGAGAGCACGTCTGCATGAATGTCGGAGATCATGGGGGCGTCCCATGATTGTGGGTAACCGCTAGGGTTTAGTGACCCACGTTCTCAGACTTGACGGGGAAGCCAAGAGAGAGAGGGAGATCGTGGGTTTGACCAAGTCAGGAGGTTCCCTTATCCATTGTTCTTCGTCAGCCATACCCCGAAGGGTTTAGGGCTTCGGATGGTGAATTCTCCTTAGGTAACCTTCGTGCTAACAAATGGTTTGACGCCTGTGGATATTTTGGAATCCTAACTTAGGCCTTCGTAGGGAAGGGCTTCGACACGTCTCGGAGGAGTGTCCTTCGAGCTACTCGGAGGGTACATCATCAGTACCCAAAGATAAGGCTGATACAATCATGGCAGCGAATGACTAGGCAGAAGATCAGCCAAAAGTTTTCCCGCGGAAGCGAAATCTTCGTCCCCACCTTGGTTGCAAACAACGCAGTGGTAGAACCACTCACCATTGAAATCAATGCAGGGGGTCACGATATCCACCGCATGTATGTTGATGGAGGAGCATCCGCAGATATAATGTATGAACACTGTTTCAAACGACTGCGACCTGAGATACAAAGTCAGTTAAGCCCGGTCATGACGTCGTTGACTGGTTTTACAGGGGAAAAGATATGGCCCATGGGGAAAATATGCCTACTAGTCAATGTCGGCAATAAGGAACACTCCACAAACACTGACGAATTTTATGGTGATCAAATCCCCTTCGCCATACAATGGCATTATTGGAAGACCAGGGATTTCAGCCATATGCGCAGTATCGTCTACACATGGGATGCTCAAATTCCCGGTGGAGGGAGGTATTGTTACTCTCTACAATACCACCGTACCGCCTGGAGAATGTAACACAATTACATGTGAGACGGCACACATTCCAGAACAGCGCACAACTACTGTACCAAACCTGAGGGTTGCAATTCATCCCGATTACCCGAGCAAGAAGTATCGACGGGGATCGCTATCGATAACGGCAGGCGCTGTAGCGCACTTTTGCAAAAGAACCGGATATCGTTGCATGGGAACCAAAGCACATAACCGTGTACCACGCCGATTACAAAACACAAGTTGAGAATTCGACAAGGATACCCCCAGATTACGTAAGAAGCGCGGCCAGAGCGCGCACAAGCAATTCTCGGTAGTACATAAACTTGTGAATGCAGGTATCATGCGAGAATTATATTACCATGACTGGCTTTCCAACCCAGTGATGGTCAGGAAGAACGACGGTAGTTGGCGGATGTGCGTAGACTTCACGGATCTCAACAAAGCATGTCCACAAGACTGCTACCCACTACCAGAGATAGACTGAAAGATAGAATCTTTGTGTAGATACCCACTTAAATGCTTCTTGGACGCATACAAAGGATACCACCAAATCCAGATGGCTAAAGAAGATGAAGAAAAAATGGCCTTCCATACAAGCCAAGGCGTCTATTGTTATACTAAGATGCCTTTTTGGCTTGAAGAACGCAGCGCCACCTACCGCGATTGGTGGACAACACATTTGAAAAGGTGTGGGCCGCAACCTAGAGGTTTATGTTGATGACCTTGTCATAAAAAGCCATACGGAGGATGAGTTGGTGCGCGACATTGAGGAAACATTTAAGACACCAAAAAAGATCAACATGAAGCTAAATCCTAAGAAATGCACTTTTGGCGCTACTGAAGGCATGTTCCTCGGATATTTGATAGAGCCCGATGGCATCAAACCGTGTCCAGAAAAAACGAAGGCTGTCATCCAACTTCCTTCACCACGCACATTGAAAGAAGTCCAATCTCTAGACAGAAAACTGGCCGGTTTGAATAGATTCTTGTCCAAATCAGCAGACAAGTCACTCCCTCTCTTCAAAACGCTTAAGAAGTGTACAAAAGGAGACTTTCACGGACTACTAAAGCGTAAGAAGCTTTCATACAGCTTAAACAAAGACTTAGCAGCGCTCCCCACGCTAGTCGCTACCAAGCGGGAAGAATTAATTATGTACTTATCAGCGACTAATGGAGCAAGTGTGGTACTATGATGGACAGTGAATTCAGTACAAACACCGGTATACTTTGTAAGCAAAGCACTCAAGAAAACGGAGATTAACTATAGCGCAATGGAGAAGTTGGTCTTGGCATTAGTATTCGCCGCCAAACGGCCGCTGCAGTACTTCCAGCGCACCCAATAGCGGTGATCACAGACCAACCTATCAAGCAAATCATCTCCAAACCCGATGCATCCGGACGACTACAGAAGTGGAGTGTGTTGCTAGGTGAGCATAACATCTCCTACAGACCACGTACCGCGGTTAAGGGGCAGATACTAGCAGACTTCATCATCGATGACGCACCTTCACAAAGCAAGGTGGAACTACAAGAACCACGGATCTTATTCACGGACGGATCTTCATGCGTGGACGGGTCAAGTGCAGGCCTTATCCTCACGAGTCCAGAGGGAATGGAATTCACTTACACACCGCGCTTTGAATTCACAAAGAACAAACAACGAGGCGAGTATGAAGCCCGACATTCTTTGGACTATGCATTGCAGCTCGAATGGGCATACGCAACCTAGAAGCAAATGTGGATTCCCGTTTGGTAGCCAACCATGTGTTGGGCGAGTATGTGGCTAAAGAGGAAAACATGATTCAATACCTCGACAAGACCAAGTCCCTAATCCAGGGCTTTGACAGGTTTACCATCAAACAAGTTCCTAGAGGGGAAAACAGAAAGGCGGATGCACTGAGCAAGATTGCATCCACAAGCTTTGCGCAATTGTCAAAGAAAGTATTGGTGGAAACTCTAAAGAGAAAGTTCATCTCGGAGATGGAGATATCCACGGTGATAGAGGAACAAGGTCCAACATGGATGACTCCAATCATCGAGTTTGTTAATACAAATAAGCCGTAAAAACGTTTATTTATATTTTACGATCTTCTAATGTTTTGTCGATAACAAAAGTAAAATCATTTTAACGAAACAAATAGAGTACGTAAATAGTTTGAGTTAATAGTTTTCTAACACAATTAAGTTGTCACATAAAACACTAAAAACAAGTATAAGTGATTTTATGATTTAGATACATATGTACAACAACTAGTGTTTACATATTGGGTTAAACATATACTTAAACTAAGTATACTAAAATGGGTAAAAACTAAGTGTATGCTAAAATGGGTAAATACAAGTATATACTAAATGGGTAAAATACTAGGAAATGGTTTTGACCCATAACCCATGGTTTTATATATACCACTTAACCAAGTTCATTGTATCTAGAAAGAAAACCATGGATCAACCCATAACCCATGACCCATGACCCATAACCAAAAATACCCATGGGCAAAGAGGAGCGGACCACGGATCCCTAGCTTTGTGCTAGCCGGATCCCTTGTGGTAGGGATCCGTGGGATCCGGGGAACAGAAGAGAATTTTCTCTATAAATAGAGAGCCATTTCTTTCTCTCTACATATGGTTTTTCACACATACTTCCCCAAAGTATTCTAACCCTCTAACCTCAGATCTAAGTGATCTATGTAGTTTGTCTTTTGTTTTTGTGTGATCTACTAGGTTCCTCTTAAAGGAGAGATCACCACCTCTTGAAGACGTGCAAGCTCAAGTCTATAAGCTGCCATGCTTCGTCATCATCAAGACTACTAAGGTTCTCTTGCTGATAGTTCTTCCTTTCTCCATAGATGTTGGGTTGAAGGCATTAGTGAAGAATGCCGAAAGTGTAAAGATGAAAGCATTAGTGAAAGGTGCTCATCATCCGTGTCAAAGCATTATTGAAGGATGCTAAAGGTGTCAAGACGAAGGCATTAGTGAAGGGTGCCAAACGTTGTGTCAAAAGCATTAGTGAAGGATGCTAAAGGTGTCAAGACGAAGGCATTAGTGAAGGGTGCCAAGCGTTGTGTCAAAAGCATTAGTGAAGGATGCCAAAGGATCAAATCAAGTAGCATTTGAGGAGAATGCTTAGGTCGTATAATCGATGAGGTGCATCGTTATACATATGTGTATTTGTTTATCTACAAGGATGGTGATATCCTTGATGGTGTTGTAACAAGGAGTAGATCTCCTTGAGTTTAGGTGTTGTGTCGTGAAGGTGTAGTTCACCTAAGGTGTGAAAGAACTAAGGTGCTTAGTCTAGTACCTAATAAAGGGTAGGCGACGTTGTGATAGGATTAGTTCTCCTAAGGTGTGAAAGAACTCGGTGGTTAGCCTAGCACCGTATAAAGGGTAGGCGACGTTGTGTTAGGTGTGGTTCGCCTTGGTGTGAAAGAACTCGGTATTTAGCTTTGTACCGGAAAAAGGTTAAGCGACGTTGTGGAGGCTTCTCCGCCACAAGGAGTTGGTGTAGTGCTTACGAACTCTCGAGTAGGTGACTCGGGGAGTGGAGTAGGGCAAGGAAGGTGTCCTTGTAGCCGAACCACTATAAATAACTTGTGTTGTGGTGATGTGCTTCTTACTCTTTATATTTCATTTCACGTTTATATATCCATCTATCAACGTCCAACATAAACAATCAAATGGATTGACATAAGTCGATCTAAATATTTAAAAGGAAGTTTTAAATTGGTAAAACTATTCAACCCCCCCTTCTAGTTTTCCACAATTGGCATCAGAGCTTCGTTACCAAGTTTTTTAGAGTATGTTGTACTTTAAAAACTTGATACGATCCATGTATGTTTGAAAACTACAAAGAAGGATTATCTTCGTCATATTTTAAAATCACTATATTGTTTATTGTTGGACAATGATAGAATACTCTAACATTTTTTTTTCTTAAGCATTATCCATACTTGGATTTGGAGTTACCAAGAAGAGCATAAAGAATTTATCTAAATATTTCTTTTCGCAAAAAGAATATTTAGCCAAGGATTATCCATACTTGGATTTGGAGTCACCAAGAAGAGCATCAAGAACTTATCTAAATATTTCCTTTAGCAAAAAGAATATTTAGCCAAGGTATGATTACTAATCACTTGCTTTTAATTTTATTATTGAAATCTTAGTTGCATGATTTATTAATAATTGTTTTAGTAGTTATCTATATTAAAGTTATCATCAAAAATAGTATTCTTCGACTTATTTGTAGAAACTACACTTCGACTTCGTAATAATGACATTTTGGTTATTTGTTAACCATTATCATTATTCATCACAAAGAATTTATTGACACTTCATCTATGTCAATAAATTTCCATGTGAAACTTCTTATGTTATAATAAAATGGGATTTTATTATAATGTTTGAAAAGCTTCTCAAGAATTATGACTAATTCTTAAAAAGGGAACTTCGTCTAATAGGAATAGTACTGAATCTTCAAAACCTCAAATCACAAGTTTTAGAACCTTAAACACCAAAACATTAGGTTGTTTAGAACTCCCAAACCTTAGTTATCAAGGAATGATTTGAGCTGATTTTTACTGTTATGCCGGATCCCTCGGTTTACACTAGCGGATCCCAAATGAGAGGGATCCGCGGGATCCGCAACAGAAGACAAGATATCATCAAGAACGATCATTGTGGATGTTCCACAATAATACTCACCTCAAAGACTCACGAACAAAAACCCAGGTACTATTCATAGGAGCAAATTGATCATTCTCCTCAAGTCTAACAATCACTTGTGTAAGTATAATCTTCACTACATTGTTAGTTTAATTCCTTGATTTTTAGAATCACAATTTCTTCATCTTTAAGAGTTGGGTTCAAATGGGTTTATTATAATTTGTCACCACATTGTTTTCTAAGATAATCTAAATCAAAGAATTAACATTGTTAATACAAATTAAACACATTTCCTGAACTCAACAAAGATGATGAGAGCAAAATTGTGATCAAACCCTCTAGGCTACTATTCACCATTAACACCACATTGGGGTTGTATTGTTTAGGAATATCATGCCTAGCAACAAGCAACAAGACTACCAAGACACCGCCCACTACATACCCATGTATCATAGGAAAAATGGTCTAAGTCCGAATGATAGAAAGGCCTTTAAGTTGCTCGAAAGGAGACTCTTTCATGAAGGTAGAGTTGTTGATCCATCATTTCTTGCAAATACCGACGTAAGGGAAGTTTTTGCAACTATTGGGTTTGATTGTTTATTGGATATAAACGAACAAATTTGTCCGGTCTTTGTGCTTGAGTTTTACAAGACAATGGGGATAATTAGAAATGATGACGGGTCCATCTCAATTGAATTCACCATCAATGAGCGAGAGTTTAGTCTTTCACTCATAGAGTTTGGAAGAATTATAGGAGTTCCATATCAAGGCATTTGTATGTACTCGAATGAATGGTCTTTAGAACAACTACACATAATGGTTGATCATCATGATATTTACCACAATTTGATCCCAGAAGCAACCACGATGAGGGACATCGTGTTCATGCCAAGAGCCTCACCATCAAGAGTCACAAGAAAGTCAAAGGTGATCCATAGGGATCCTTTTCAAATGGAGCTTTCGGAAATGTATGCATTGTATAGAAAGTAGGAGGATGTGATAAGAGAAAATGTGGTATGCCTAGTAGGGAACAAGGACCACCCTAATGCATGTCTAAGCTTCATGATCTATTGCCTAGTGACCAATACTCAATTCAACCTTGCCTACTACATGGTTAAAAGAATGGTAAGTGTTAGAAGCATGGACAAGATGGTGCTTCCGTATGCAATGCTTTTAACCCGTCTCGCCAAATTCATCTTTGCTTTAGACCCTTCTCCACAATCCCTTGATCATAGCTTTTGCAATAAGGTTATGGTACCATTGACCGAAGGTAGAACAACAAGGTTTATGGTAGAAGGCAAGAGACCACACCCACCCACGGATTCCTCGGAGGAAAGGGAAAGGCAAGAAGAAGGAGGAGGTGAAGGGAGTAGTAGCAACCCACTCGCAAACATCGATCTTGACCCCTTGGACTACATCAACCAATTGCCAAACATCCCAAATGAATCACCCGAATGGAAACAAACCAAGGGAATCTTCAAATGCTTCGCCAATTTCTTGAGGAAGAAGAAGGGAAGATGGTTTGAAAAAGTGGAGGACGGGTGAAGAAGTGAAGGAGAAAAAGAAAGGTAAAATCTTAGGAATCAAGTGCATGATGAACAATTTCAAACAATGGTTTGTAAACAATTTAAACTATGCTTGTAGTATGAAGATATTGCCATATCTTGGCACTAAAAATCCTAACTTAGGTACTTTGAAAATGAGATTTTACGACCTCTTGGTATGGTTGTCGTCACTCATTCTAGGAATTTCAGCTTTTCTTACTTTGATACAAGTTATATTAGTTGTGTTCTTGCATTTAGTCCTCATAGAAACAACTAGGAAAAGCATTTACTATAAAGTGCAAAGTTGCACATTTCCTGAAAGCTCTCTGATCTGCAGTAGGTGACTCCTAGAGTTTGAACTAGCCGGATCCCTCCCATAAGGGAACCGTGGGATCCGTATGCACCTGATGTGCAAATTAGATTTGGCTACATCATAATAGTCCACTAGAACACTTCAAACAAGTCAAACATAATACACTAGAGACAACCAAGTCTTTCGCTAATAGTTGAAAACCTCACTCCCATCCATGGCTTATATAGGATATATTTTCGAAATAGTTCGTTTACTTATCAATTAGTCAAAACTCACCATAATTCCACTCCAACACTCACACATTATCTATCACTTTTGATAGCACTTAAGTTTGGTCTACCCTTCAATTTTAGCAAATTGATCTTAATCATCTTTGACTCAAAATTAGGACCAAAAACTACTTTTTCATTTCTTCTTATTTTTAAAGATTTTAGTAAACTTATCCTAGGACATCATCGATTTTAGGACTTAGTATCACCGTTTTTCCACAACAAATTAAAAGGAATCCTTGTCAAACATATGGTTAGATTAACCAAGGTCAATGTTCTTAGCCAAAACCATCATTAAGCACCATTACTTGTTATGGTTAAGGATTTGAGATATCCAACAGCTAAAGACTTCAAAATCAAGTCAAACCCTCGAAATCCATTAATGACAAACCTTACAAAAGCATAATGATTTCACCTAAACCTTGTCTGATAGCTGGATCCCGGTCTTTAACCAGCGGATCCCTATGAGAGGATCCGCGGGATCCGTAGATGCAGAATGTATTAATCAACTTCTATATTCAAAATCAAGTCACCCTTTGGTTCTCTAACCACTCTTATCATACATTAATTAACCTCCTAGAGCTGATCAAAACCTCAAGAGCATGCTTAGCCTTCTAAGTGGTCAAGAATTTAATTCCCAAATTCAAATTATTCTTTATAAACCAAACATTCTTAGGTTTATGGCACCATCCTCAATTACCTTTCAAAACTCAGAAATTAGAAGCTCACATTAGCATTTTCATCACCATGACAAAGGGTCTTAGCAACAACTCCTCAAACATAGGATCATCCAAAAGAAAGGGTCAAATGATCCATGAAATTTCATCCACCGAAACATCTCCTATTAGAAATGATGACTCTAGAATCCCACCTTGTCAAACCCATCCAACAAAAGCTAAGAGAACCGCAAGAATTAGCATCAAACCTTTCCAACTAGAAAAAGGATCATCTAGTTATAAACCAAACATGGCTAGTTCTAGCAAGCCATCAAAACCTTCATTCATTGAGAATGGACTACACTCATTGAATGAGCCTCTTCCTCATCCAAACATATATTCATTATTTCATTCACCTTCAAGAACCTCTCATTCACCAACCTTTTCATTAAATCGGGGACCACCTACAACACCAACTAGCCCATCATGGGAGACAAGGAATAACCTTGATCATATGGAAGAAGTTCCATTACCACCCTCATTTTTAGAACCTCTCCCAACTTCTCAAAATGAAGACCCTCAAACACACATTGAGCCCCCTCAAGACATCCCTTTCCCTTCGGGGCCAAACTAAGACAATATTTGCCCAAATTGTCTAAAAACTCAAGGACTTGTTCAAGAAGTACGAAATGAGATACATTTCATGTTCAATCATCTTCTTGCAAAATTGGATCAATTCAACAAGTCCACTCATCCCTAGACTTAAGAACATTGTCACATTTTAAATCTCGTAATGAGATTAGCATTAGTAGTACGTGTATGGCTAAGTTCATTCTCTTAGTTTTTAGAAATTTGGTTGTGTATCTCTTGTTTTATTGAATGAATACTTATATGCTATGATTATTTTGTGTGTTGTATTGTGCATATATCTCATTTCCTCACATAGCATTCCTTGACATTTCTTCACTGCTGAAGAAACTGTAACAGATAGCCGGATCCCTTCGAGATAACTAGATGGATCCCTTCTTAAAGGGAACCGTGGGAACCGTGGTACAGGAGCACAAATTTATACTAACTTGAGTCTCTTTTGCAGAAAATTATGCACTATACTCTTGTTTTTCTAATCTTTGTTTTGTAGTTATTCAAAATACACATGAAGATATTGACACCATAAAGCTAGGGGGAGCTTTGTGTCAAACGACATTGCAAAATCATTTGCAACTTAATTCATTTTTGGATTACCACTTCATGACACCCCATTGCAACATTGCAATATTCAAGGGGGAGCACATTCTCGTCACTTAGACGAACCATTTGAAAACTTAGTTGCAAACACAATTAGTTTATTTTACGTTATGTCCTTGACGCCCTTACATAGGGATGGACTCGTCAAGGGGGAGTTAAGACGAGTACCATTCCCGTCACTTGCTCTCTTTTACATTTTTACATTTTTTTTTATAAAAATTGTGTTAGTTTCTTTTAACACTTTTTGTTTCGACAAAAAGGGGGAGAAGAAAGTAAAAACTACAAATTCAAATTTTTACGAATTTTAGCTTTTTCCTTAAAATAATTTTATATTTTGTCTTCAACAAAAAGGGGGAGATTGTTAATACAAATAAGCCATAAAAACATTTATTTATATTTTACGATCTTCTAATGTTTTGTCGATAACAAAAGTAAAATCATTTTAACGAAACAAATAGAGTACGTAAATAGTTTGAGTTAATAGTTTTCTAACACAATTAAGTTGTCACATAAAACACTAAAAACAAGTATAAGCGATTTTATGATTTAGATACATATGTACAACAACTAGTGTTTACATATTGGGTTAAACATATACTTAAACTAAGTATACTAAAATGGGTAAAAACTAAGTGTATGCTAAAATGGGTAAATACAAGTATATACTAAATGGGTAAAATACTAGGAAATGGTTTTGACCCATAACCCATGGTTTTATATATACCACTTAACCAAGTTCATTGTATCTAGAAAGAAAACCATGGATCAACCCATAACCCATGACCCATGACCCATAACCAAAAATACCCATGGGCAAAGAGGAGCGGACCACGGATCCCTAGCTTTGTGCTAGCCGGATCCCTTGTGGTAGGGATCCGTGGGATCCGGGGAACAGAAGAGAATTTTCTCTATAAATAGAGAGCCATTTCTTTCTCTCTACATATGGTTTTTCACACATACTTCCCCAAAGTATTCTAACCCTCTAACCTCAGATCTAAGTGATCTATGTAGTTTGTCTTTTGTTTTTGTGTGATCTACTAGGTTCCTCTTAAAGGAGAGATCACCACCTCTTGAAGACGTGCAAGCTAAAGTCCATGAGCTTCCATGCTTCGTCATCATCAAGACTACTAAGGTTCTCTTGTTGATAGTTCTTCCTTTCTCCATAGATGTTGGGTTGAAGGCATTAGTGAAGAATGCCGAAAGTGTAAAGATGAAATCATTAGTGAAAGGTGCTCATCATCCGTGTCAAAGCATTATTGAAGGATGCTAAAGGTGTCAAGACGAAGGCATTAGTGAAGGGTGCCAAACGTTGTGTCAAAAGCATTAGTGAAGGATGCTAAAGGTGTCAAGACGAAGGCATTAGTGAAGGGTGCCAAGCGTTGTGTCTAAAGCATTAGTGAAGGATGCCAAAGGATCAAATCAAGTAGCATTTGAGGAGAATGCTTAGGTCGTATAATCGATGAGGTGCATCGTTATACATATGTGTATTTGTTTATCTACAAGGATGGTGATATCCTTGATGGTGTTGTAACAAGGAGTAGATCTCCTTGAGATTAGGTTTTGTGTCGTGAAGGTGTAGTTCACCTAAGGTGTGAAAGAACTAAGGTGCTTAGCCTAGTACCTAATAAAGGGTAGGCGAGGTTGTGATAGGATTAGTTGTCCTAAGGTGTGAAAGAACTCGGTGGTTAGCCTAGCACCGTATAAAGGGTAGGCGACGTTGTGTTAGGTGTGGTTCGCCTTGGTGTGAAAGAACTCGGTATTTAGCTTTGTACCGGAAAAAGGTTAAGCGACGTTGTGAAGGCTTCTCTGCCACAAGGAGTTAGTGTAGTGCTTACGAACTCTCGGGTAGGTGACTCGGGGAGTGGAGTAGGTCAAGGAAGGTGTCCTTGTAGCCGAACCACTATAAATAACTTGTGTTGTGGTGATGTGCTTCTTACTCTTTATATTTCATTTCACGCTTATATATCCATCTATCAACGTCCAACATAAACAATCAAATGGATTGACATAAGTCGATCTAAATATTTAAAAGGAAGTTTTAAATTGGTAAAACTATTCAACCCCCCCCCCCTTCTAGTTTTCCATAGAGTTTATAAGCAAGGGCATATTACCCCAAGAGCAGAAGGACGCCCGAGTCGCGAAAGCGCGCGACATCACATAGGTTTGAACTTCGACGGTATACTATATCGGCGTTCATTTCTACAACCATGGCTTCGGTGTGTCGGACCCCTTCAAGCAGATTACGTACTCCGAGAGATCCACGCTGGTTCATGTAGTATGCACTCAGGACCACGATGCACCGTGACGTGCGAGACTTAATAAGAAAGTGTGGCGACTGCCAAGTTCACAGACCCATTCCACGCCAACCACAACATGAGCTAACACCTATTACGTCGCCATGGCCATTCTATAAATGGGGTATCGACATTGCAGGCCCTTTCCCTGTTGCAGCAGGGGGATTGAAATTCCTTATAGAGGCTATATACTATTTCACTAAATGGATTGAGGCAAAGGCAGTCGCGACGATCACAGGTAACCAAGTAAAACGATTTTTGGGAAAATATCGATGCCATTTCGGATTACCCGGGAAATCATCTCTCGATAATGGAAAACAATTTCGTGACAACCCTTTCAAGGAATGGTGCGAGAAATTGAATATTGCACAACACTGCTGCCGCTGAAACACCCAAAACCAATGGTTTGGTCGAGCGTGCAAATCGTAGTCTAGGTGAAGGAATTAAAGCACGCTTAGACAAACACAAAGGAATGTGGGTAGAGGAACTATCGATTTTTGTGGGCGCCACCGCACTTCAATCAAAATTAGCACGGAGACACTCTTTTCTCTTGTCTATGGGACGAGCCGTCATACCGTACCCAAAATTGGGATGCCAACTATTCGCGACCGCCGGTTAATGTTACAACTAATGACGATGAACGGCGATTGACTTGGACCTCAAGAAAGGCGGCGCCGCAGCCTATATGTGCAGGCGAGAGCTAAGTCAAAAATGAAGGGATACTACGATGCTAAAGTTCGCGCCTCATTCAGACCAGCGACTTCGTGATATCGCGCCAATGATGCGAGCCACGCAGAGGATACAGGAAAACTTGGACCGAAGTGGGAAGGACCTTATGAGGTCATTGAAGCATTAGGAAAAGGCGCGTACAAGCTGCGTGATATGGATGGTTGCAAGCTACCATGCACATGGAACATCTGCAATCTCAAACGATGCTATCTCTAGGAACGGCTACGGCCTAGCGCACGGATGCTCTCGCACTTTAGTATAGTTCTCAATAAATATCCGTGTATTTACATTCTGTTTTACTTAGGCAAATGTCTTTTTTTTTTACAAAAACTTGCAAGTATTAATAAAACGTCGCGGTTTCTAGCTAACTCCGCGACACATTTCCATTTGTTATTTACATAATATTTATGTTTCAACATTGTTGTTATATTATCTTTTGCCTACATGGCGTGCATGCACTTACTAAACCCACGATGGTGCAAAGGATGAGTAAACCTACTAAATAACTCGTTGAGTAAGAGGGTTGCAAACCCATCAACATTGGATCATGCATCCTTGTTAAACACCTTATTTTCAAGACGTTGGAATAAGTTCAATGCGCATTCCACGATGGATGCGCAACAATGCATACTGTGCGTGTTTAACAAACTAGGAATCAAGACTCTTGACTCCTTGATATGATATTTACAGTACGCTGCATATCACACCATGCACGATTATGATAAAAGTACTTAGACATTATGTTTCAAGTATAATAGGTCATGAATTTCATACATGATTATGGAATTCATATATTTTTCGCGCTTATGTAATAGTTTGATTCTTAGACAACGAAGACGTTTTTCATGCAAAGACAGATAACTAAGTACAAACATTATAAGTTGCAACCACATCAACACACATTCAACAAAAGGAAAATTTTATTAAGGACCACGAGTTCTTACAAAAGGATATTTACAAAGAAGATATAACTTATATACTACTACAGCGCCTAAGATGTAAGCTCTCCACATGGCTTGCGGCTGCCCCAGCTCTTTTAGCTTCTTTAACAAATCGAATCTTGGCGTGATACGTGGCAACACTACAGGGTACCCCGTCGATCTAGGAAGATGCGCTGCACCAAGACCACAGAATGGCCTTCCCCTTAACACCCTCTTCTTTGCAAGTCTTGTAGCATGAGCTTCTAAGGATTCCTTCAAAGGAATTTCCTTCTCCAAAGGCGAAGGGTTCAAGATGTCGCGTGGACGCGCAAAATAGGCACCTCAAGTTGTGACTCATCGGCTTCAAAAAATAGTCCTACCGGTCTCGCACCATCGACGGTGGCGAGCCAAGGTTAATCCCTCCATAATCACACCTATGGGATAATCTTGGTCGCGCTCCAGCTCCAACAGCTTCATCTTCTCCATTGCAGTGACCAGATCATCATATGCATGCTCGTTATACCCAGGCACATGTGTGACAGGCACTTTCAAGAGGCCACCCTCATGAAGCTCTTCTATAGCCTCTGCCTTGCCACGGGCTAGCACGTACTGTACGACACCCCCGAAGACGTCCACTACCTCTCAAGATTCATAAGTAGTTAGGCGGCAAAGAAGGCGCAAACCGTAGCAAGCATGAGCCACCAAGCGCCAGAATGGAGGAAACAAGCTGGGATACAGCTCTCGTCATACTCAATGCCGAAGCTTGCTAGCTTCATCTCCCCGCTCCTTCAAAGATTCCATCCACAGCTTCACTAAACTTTCCCAACCGAGAAGTGCTCATCCTTCCCCTTCTCCAAATGATTAATGTTCCGCACGCAAGAAGCCTTGTACTCTTCCAGTACGCAGCACGCCCTCGCTCACTTGGGTCAAGAATGACATTTTTCCTCAGAAGCTCGGGAATAAGAGCTCGCCACCTACACCTCATCCTGGGCACTAGCCAAACGTGCCTCTAGCAATGCAATCTGTTTATCCTTCTGCGCGCACTAGCTACTCTCCCCAACATACCTCGACTTTAGCTTCGCGACCAATGTAGCCTGGTGCACAGCAGCCAAACCAAGCTCCTCAACAAGTTGGTCCATTGGCACATCCCCAGATGCCAATGGATCAGCTCTCGAGAATAGAGGGTCAGTGCATAGGACTCATTGGGATGCGACTCCACGTATGCTGGTAAGTAAACCTAATGGCTTCATCGCACGCAAAGAGAAGTGAATTAATAACACAGCCAGAAAATGAGATAAGCGATTTGGCGACAATACTTACTTGGGGGGAGCAGTCTCATTTGAGCGGGGGGACGAAGCATCGTCGATGATCGACTCCACGTCAAGAATGACGGACGTTTTTCCTGGATGAACTTGCGCCATCACCACCAAGCTCTCTTGCTTTTAGCCCTTGGCTTGCCTCCTCTGTCTCTACATCGAGGTCTTCCATGCTCTCCGCTACATCTGTGTGTGACGGCTCCACTAAAGGGGAAGGTACCCTAGGTCGGGCACGCTTTGTAGAGGGTCGTCAAAGACAACGGGTGAACCACCCCAGATTCCTCCGTGTTCATCTCCATGGTGCGCCCGCAAGAGCATCCAAAATGGGACTTCCCTTCTCTCGAGGGCGATCCCCACAGAACTTGGCGGGCTTTCAGATGGACAACGTTGAACAAATCCATCTCTCGCAACAAGAAACAAAAATACAAGAGTTATATAAAATACAAAGGTAAAAAGAAAGGCTCGCACTAATAAAGCAAAGGAGTAGGAAGGACGAGCACCCACCTCGGTCATCCGATCTAGGAAGGTTGGCACCTCGTCAGTACTATCAAAATACTTGCGACTGATGCCCATGTGCACTAAAAATTCCTCCGGATAGGAATTGATGGGAATACGATTGGCGTTTATCGTTTCCGCATCATCTGCGCTGTATGTTCCAGGAGGGGCGCCATCCTTCGAATGATAACCCTCGGTATAGAAGCCGAAGTCCCAAGGAACAACGCCTTATCCACCCGAAACATTTCTCTCCAATTCCTAAGCGCCTAGTTTCTCGCTGTAACATTGTACCGGCCCCTGCTTGACTTAGCAAATGAAACCCACCCGTTTGACCACGCCGTATGGTAAAACGCGCGGAAGAAGATAGATAGTGGGTTGATCGCCAACAAACGCACAATTAACCTCAAGTTTGTTATTTTATCGCACCATATAGTGCGTTGGGATATGTGTAGGCGATAGTAATTTAATACGTCGTACAAGAATAAGGAGATGGGCACACGTTGATTCGCAAATTCAAAAAAGCGCTGTATAGCCCTACTTTCCCTTCGGGAAATCGCTAATCGACGTCCGCAAGATCCGAACTACCAAAAGCAAATGTAGCCGGATATAATAATCAAGTGAATTCACGAAGTTCGCCCTGGTTATATCGATGCGGTCACTTCAACCAAGAACCATGCCGAGTTATGAATAAAGCCGCAGCGCATTACCTTTAAAAGTTTCGGGTTTCTTGGTTGATAGTTTGAGTTTTTAACAATGGCGAAATGATTTTACCGTGATAATCACAAAGTAAAAGGGAGGCGGAAGTTTATATAGGGTTTTACATCCACGGGATGATCGACACATGGACCCCACTATCTCTAAATGTGTGGTTAGGATATGTCGACATGACACATTTTCCAGTCACTTTCCCACGCTTTTTTAGAGGCATATATTTGACCTAATTTGACCGATTCACCGTGATCTTTCTTTTAGGTGGACACTCCGACACTTCTTCGCTACCAGGTATCTCTGTTGACTACAATTGTTAGTCTAGCATCCGCCGGTTTCACCCTGCGCATACTAGACTGGGGACATGATGACGATAGTCCGCATTCGGGTCTTAACCCGACTAATGACCGCTACTAGCGAAGCAGACCCGGGTTAACCCAAGAACGGTGGGCTCATGAAGGCCCAAACCGAAGTTATTTATGGCTTGGGATATGGATATCTCTTATTTTGGAGATATGTATTCAATGACCGACTTAGGCGGATATCGGAAGTTGGGGAACACGAAACCAATAAGGATTTCGTGTGTATATAAAGGGCATTCCAGCCCTCATTAAAAGGTACGATCTCAAACCCTAACTCTCCACTAAACCTTAAAACCGACTTACTCTCACGCCGGAGGATAATCGTGGGAGACAATCCCACGGTAAGCCTAACGGTATTTTCTGTTTTCTTAGTGCGCAGGTCTCAAGCATTAAGATCTAATTGATACGGGAACCGGAGTCCAAACAAGGAATGCCCAACTTTTGTATCAACAGTATATATTGGACTATAGAATGTATAAAAGCCGAGAGGTCATGACTCGAGCTTGTGGACTCGAAACGGATAACGACTCGAAACTTATATTGAAATTGACGTAATATATATAAACAAGTTAATAAAACTAAGAAACATAAATAACAAATGGTTTTTATACTAAACATTTGATAACAAGACTCGCCTTGTTATTCGCTATTTTGAATGGAAACTAACGTCTAAAAATGGATATATTTTCTAATTAATGAGTATTTAATGTTTCGAGTGCACGTTTATCGAAATGTGTCATTTATGAGCATTTAATGCCATTTACGAGCATTTAATACTAGTTATGTGTTGTGCATGGGTTATGGATGACCTAACATTAATAGCATCATCCACGTGGATAGCGGACTTATTAGATTGACGAATCTAATAAGAGCCCGTTAGGCACGTAGGATAACGTTATTAATGGGTGAATTATCCTTATGACTCGTTAAGATGTGACTGGTTTATGGAATAATAAGCGACATGGATAAATGATTGAGTTTATCGAATTGACGAATTCGATAAGGTCTAACTATTTATTCCGAAACTTATTGGACTATAAAGCTTATCGCTTAGACGTCTCATTCTGTCGTTATGAGTCGCATTGTGGTCATTTGAGTGCATTCATGGTGTCTTGATTTAGTCGATACCACACACACGACAATACCAAGTGCCAGAATTAAATGGTGAAACAAGATATTTTTGGAGATAAGAAAAGGAATACATTGGGGTAGTTAACGTTGTATTTGGGATTATATATTAAGAATTGGTTTATATTAAAAGGTTGTGCCGAGTCAGTAGTTGTCGAGCCGTGTTAGATGTCATCTTCGTTTCTAGTGTTTGTTTTTGCTTTGCTTGCTTGAGGTGAGTTTCATAGCCCCATTTTTATCTCTGTTTTTAACTAAATTGCGGTGAGAAATCATGCTACTCTTTTAGACCTTCTTAAACTCTTTTGATTTGTTTATGCGCTGACTAGCTTGGATAGATATGTGGTAGATGTTGACTTAGACTAGGGTAGCATTTTGATGCCATAACGCGATGCCTAGCTAAGAATAAATATCTACTCCGACCTAGACCAGGGTAGCTTGTGATCTAGGTCTTGCTACGACCCTGCTGGCTAGAGTCGCTTGTGACCCTCGTTGTGATATGGTTTGTGGATGATATGTGATTGGCGTGTTATTGTGTATCTATCTTAGTCTCACATAGCAAATGAACTCTTACTTATCCACTATTGAATTTGTAAAAAACAAACTCAAATATAGTCAATTCCTTTAGCATGATTTTCTCAGGAATCTAAGTTGATGGTTGGAATGCTCGTTTTGTGGAGGCTTGGAAATGAGGTATGGTTGAAGGATCATATTTTAAACTTTGATAATATTATGCGGACCTACTTTTATAATCTCTGTTGGGCCTTACATTTTACTATTTTAGGATGATTGTATTTGGATAATTAATTATGGGATTGGTTTTTGAACTATAATATGATTATCTTGTTTGCTATACTGGTGTGATGTGCCAATCTAGTAACGCCCCAAAAACTTGTTTAAGTCTTCCGCAGTACCGAGATTTGGGGGTGTTACAGATTGGTATCATAGCCAAGGTTATAGAGAACTAGGTATTCAATAAAACCTAAACTATTACCGCTTTTTAGAAAAAATGATCCTCGACCGACGCATGCCAGCATGCCAAGCCGAATCCTCTTGAATTGAGTATGGTATGAATTGTGATTGGATTTTTGAGATGTTATGTTTTGGGATATGATTGTTGATTTTGGGAGATTATGAGCTTGTTGTGATTGATGTGACTTGGGAATATATGATGTGTGGATTATGTAATAGAATAGAACTTATGTGTTTTTGTTTAAATGCATATTTTGTGTAATGCGGTACCTTTATTTTTAAAGCTCTCATTATGTGATATATGTTTTGGTTAAGTTGATGCGCTTTTCTAACTACTCATTTTCGAACACTTATACCTACCCTATGCCTTTGTCACAGACCATGCCTTTACTAGCTTATGATGTGTCTAGGATGATGGCCTGCTATTTCCCTTCAAAGACGACTCGATGAATGTTGTGCATAGTGATCCCTATGTGATTGCCCGACATTCTACTTCCACTTCATCATCTGATCGCCCTAGCTCATCTAGGCAGCTTACATTACATCAGGTCTTAGCACGAGCCCATACTCCTAGACTTACTTGTAGTACTGCTCATATGTTTGTACGACCACCATCATCACCTATGCACCTGTCAGCTCACTCTCTCCTGTCATCACCATCTCAAAGAAGACCTAGATCCTCAGGAGGAGGATGATGAGGATATCCCAGATGGGGGTACTCCGCCATTGCAGAGTCCTGGGCATTCGGCGCATTCTCCGGGACCTGGCTCTCCCTTACCTTTACCCTGAGCCTCGATTCTCCCGCCTTTTGACTTTGACTCACCTTCTCACTCACTAGATAGGTAATACTGTCTGATATGCCATCAGAGATTGTTTCAGAGCCCGAGGAGTATGGAGACACGGGTCTGATTTGGGAGAGGATTACATCCCAGGGTGTTAGGCTTAGTTAGTTGTCAGATCGACTAGTTGGAGTATCGAGGGCTAGTGTAGAGGATTTGAGAGCATATATGGGTTATGTAGTTAGGAGGACTATGATTCTGAGAGAGGGCATGTCGAGCTCCACAGCGTGGAACCCAGCTGAGAGGTTTCGGAGCCAAATGAGAGGCGCACTGCCAAGTATGGCTAAAGGTCGGCGAAGTTGGAGACGGAGGCCGATCTGGCAGTGATCTCAAACGTATTGAGCTTTCATCTTTATGGAGGGATATTGACGATGTTAGGAGACCAGTTAGAGTTGTTCGTGATCGTGGCTAGATCGTTTAGGTTCATAGCATTGTACCATCTTAAAACTGAGTAGTCTCCAGTTCGAGATGTAGATCTATCCTAGATATCTTGTTAGATCGTTTCTGATTACTCTGTATCCTTTCATGAATTCCACTTCAAAAACTATGAGTTATGGTTATTAGAAAGTGCATCCTTTAGTTTTGATTCGGTCTTTAGTTATTTCGTTATGATGTTGTATTATCCTTGTTAGCTTGATTGTGTATTCGTGCGGTATTCGATATCACTTGAAACCCAACCCAGTCTTATAGGACGTGAATTGTGACCTTATGAAACTCTTGTGTTAACCTTCAGATCAATGGCACCAAGACGAAACCCGCCTAGGACCAACCGAGCAGCTCCTGCTGCTGTGGTTACTCCTGTCCGTCGAGGTCGTCGTCCGACCCCGACCACTCCACCTGTTGAGAACCAGAACACTGATAACCTCGCTGTTGAGAACCTGGACGTTAATGACCAAGCTGAGAATGTCCATGTCCCACCGAACCCTCCGCCTTTGAATCAACCCCACATCGACCAGCTCGTGACACAACGTGTAGCTGAACTGCTAGCTGAGTCTAATCACTCTAAGACCTCTGGTGGAACCCCACCGCTTAATCGAGCTCGAGGTTGTACCTACAAAGAGTTCCGATTATGTGGTCCCATCGAGTTCGGAGGAACCTAGGGAGTGGTTTACCTAACAAGGTGGATGGAGAAAATTGAGTATGTGTTTACCGTTAGTAATTGTGATGAGAATTCTAAGGTTAAGTATGCAACGTTCACTCTGAAGGACGAAGCGTTGACTTGGTGGAACAACTATCACATATCAGTAGGAAGTGAGATAGCCTATAGCATGACTTGGTCCCAGTTTAAGGCTCTTCTGATCAAGACTTATTTTCCTAAGAATGAGGTTAAGAAGTTAGAAGTTGAGTGCTGGAACCATAAGGTTAAGGGTAGCGACATGACTACTTACAACCGTCGTTTCCAAGAGTTGTCGTTGCTTTGCCCAAAAATGGTTCGCACTGAGGCCCTTAAGATTGAGAGGTATACTGATGGTTTGCCTCTAGCTACTAGGAAATATGTCATCGCTGCCAAGCCGGCTAACTTGCACGAGGCAGTTACCATAGCCTAACGTTTGATGGACTCTCTTGTGTTAGAAGGAGGAGACAAGGGTAAGAGTGATAAGAGGAAGAGGAATGAGACTGTTAAAGGAGATAGCAACAAATGGCGAGAGACTGCCAGGATGTGTGCTATAGGTAATGGAGAGAAGAAGAGTTATGAAGGTAGCAAACCCTTGTGTAATCGTTGCAGTCGACACCATCATGGGCAGTGCCCATTAGTGTGTAGGAATTTCTCTAAGTTAGGACACATGGCCAGAGACTGTAGGTCCCGTCCCCTTGCTGTGGCCCAAACTGCACAAGGAGCGGACTGGAAGGCCACTGTCACCTGTTTTGGATGTGGAAAGAAAGGGCATTTCAAAAATGAGTGCCGAGAGCCATGGGTGAGAGGAAACCCCGTGATACCATCAAATTAGCATCATATTTTATATATCTAATTCCCGTGTTTATGGCCTCATTTGTATTAATATGGTACTTAATTCGTTCATATTCGTTCATATTTGCATTTCAAGATAAATGAAGCGTTGAAGCAGAAAATATGTTATATAAGGCCAAGAAATATATTCTGAAGACAAGTTACGGCGTAAGTGGCACTTTTGACTACGCCGTAACTCACATTACAAGGGCCTGAGTATTCTGTGTGAAGATTACGTCGTAACTATCTAATAATGTTACGGCATAAATATGAGCAATGAAGGATACGGCGTAATCTCCTCTTAAGGTTACGCCGTAATTATTATTTTCAAGGTTACGGCGTAACATGACAATTTAGTTACGCCGTAGAGATAATTTCGAAGTGGATAAGTATGTGTTGACGAAGGATTACGACGTAACCCGATAATTTAGTTATGCCGTAATTAATTACTTGGGCGCAAAGTTTTGAAGGCTACGGCGTAATTATAATTTAATTACGCCGTAATTAATTAAATGCGGCAAGTTAATATTAATTTTATCCACTTCGAGTACTGAAGGATACATAAAGAAGTACGAACAAGGGCCTAAAGTGTTAATATTTAAACACTTTTATTAAGTAAAAATGACACAAGGACCCAAAGTAAAAGTGACGCAAGTTTGGGGGCCTATGTTGCATTATAGCCAATCTTATTTATTATATAGTGAAAATTACCTAGGAGGACCCTGCACGGACCACTTGTCCTACAGAGGTCTTACTTTTTCCCAATATCCAAAAAGGCTATCTATTTCGCTTCAAATTGGCAGAGAATTCTTTGTATGACACGTGTCAACACCACATTAAATAGAACTAAAAAAAAAAAAAAAAAAAAAAATCTACGCAAAGTTGAAGCGAAATTTTACACGCTGGGCCCCACCACTATCTTTTAACAAAAACGTTTCTCTTCGTTGCACATTTGAAGCGAAATCTTACACGTTGGGCCCACTCACTGAAAAAGCATATTCACTTCTCGGCCCCACCACTATCTTTTGCAAATCTTACCATTTTTATTTTACATAAACCCTTTTTACACAATTACTTTTATACACAAACAAAAATGAGGTGTTAATATTGCCTTATATACTTATAAATTCCTTTCTTTAAACTATTTATACACAAAACACATGCTCAAATATTGGATTGGTACGTGTTCTTTTATCAAGTAGAGGATAGTTTAAGGGGTGTTATTAACTACACAATAAGCATAAAAAACCAAATAATGATATCGGAAGAAAAATAAATATTTACCGAAACAAGTATATTTAATGATATCTGAAGAAAAATAAATATTTACCGGAACAATAAGCATAAAAATCAATTTTGTGTAAAAATAGTTTAAAGGAAGGAATTTACAAGTATATAAGGCAATACTAACACCTCATTTTTGTTTGTGTATAAAAGTAATTGTGTAAAAAGGGTTTATGTAAAATAAAAAATGGTATGATTTGCAAAAGATAGTGGTAGGGCCGAGAAGTGAATATGCTTTTTCAGTGAGTGGGCCCAACGTGTAAGATTTCGCTTCAAATGTGCAGCGAAGAGAAGAAACTTTTCTCTGTTAAAAGATAGTAGTGGGGCCAACTCAAGATTGCTTTTCTCAACTCTCAACTTTGCATAGAAATACTTATTTTTTTTTTCTTTTTTTTTTCAGTTATATTTAATGTGGTGTTAACACGTGTCCTACAAAGAATTCTCTGCCAATTTGAAGCGAAATAGACGGCCTTTTTGGAAATTGGGAAAAAATATGACCTCTGCAGGACAAGTGGTCCGTGCAGGGTCCTCCTAGGTAATTTATTCTAGAGTTAATTGCAGGGAATCTTATAAAGAGTTAATAAAGAGTTAATTGCATTTTCAAAGTTTTAAAGACCAATTTTGCAATTTGGCCAAACCACGGAAACCAAAAATGCAATTAACTCTTTATTCTATTATATAAGCTCCATGTGCAGGGAATCTTGGAAATCAATTTAGGTATATTAAAATAACATTTTCTTTGGTTCTTGCTTCTGCTGTACGATGCACTAGACAAAAAAAAAGAGAAAAGGCATCATCTTGCGTGGCTTTTCAAGGGGCAAACCCGTCGGGGTTTTGCCCCGATACTCAATTAGGGGATCGATAGCATTTTATTAGCGCGATTTATAATCACTTTTTCAACTCTTTTTATTAATTTTATTTCATTAATTTATTAGTTTTGATTCCAATTAATTGTTGGTCCATTGATTTTTATTGTGTCTTAATTAATTGTCTTTTAATTTATTATTTGCTAATTAATTATTTGATGTTTATTCCTTATTTACTTATCAATTTATATGTTTTGTTTTATTTGTCATTCCACTAGAAATATTTCGGTATTGTGGAAACTAGGCGCTAGCCTAGTTTTGATTCTTTTATTATTAATGCTCTTGCGTTGATTAATTGTTTCTAGTGTATGCATGTATAGTTTGATGGTAGTTACCCTAGTTTTGGTAGTTTTGAATTGCAGTCGTATCTAGTTGCTTAGGAGAATTGACCAACTGACCCTAAGTCGTTAGGTAACGTTTGGGAGGGTAAGAATTGACTAACTGACGACCCTTCCTCGCTTGTGTGAATTGACCAAATGGTCACCGGTCGTTTGGATGAACTTAAGAAGTTAGGGATGAGTGTCTAAGATGCTAGCGCCCGGGCACTCATTATTTCGAATCTTGCGTGTAGAGGTACTTAATGACTTGGCTTAGGGGACTAAAAATAACTGGACTTTCAAGGGTAGTAGCTTGATCTCCGGTGGAAGCCTTTGCCGATAGGTTAGGACGAACTGACCAAATGTTGTCCTAGCGACTTAAACCCCCACTTGAAGCAGGAATCTAGTGACTTTTAGAACCCATGTAATGCGTTAGTAAGCGCCGGCTCTTAATGACTTGTCACACCCCCAAATTACATGTTTTGCAGTGGAATGGAATTCCTGGGGGTTGACTGTCATAGCATCACAGTTCAGTTATATTGAACGACCTAAAGTGTCGTTTGGAAAACACATCGTTTGATTTAATAAAACATTCAGAGTTTACAAAATATAGGTCCCAAATGAAAATCATCATGTGCGGAAATAAGTTTGATACAAGCCAAACGATGTTTTTAAAGTGCATAATTTCCCATGTGAGACGCGTCGTCACCACGACTCTATGATAAGTCCACATGCATGCCATGAAGTGTATGTCTTAGATACCTTATGCAATGATTATGATGACAAAAGCGAGTACACTGAAATGCGGCGCAAATCTCTAACTGTGACTAGTATGATGATGAGGTTTATAGAACAAGGTTTTTCCTAAATACCCTAGGTTTTTATTTAAAAACCCTTAAAAGAAAGTATTCTAGAGTGTATAATTAACTTGATCTTGCAAAAACTTTGTGTTCTTCCCTTTTTTTTCTTCCTTGACCGGTTTTGGTAGAGAGAATGAGAGTGTTTTTATAACTTTTACACCTTTACTATGAGTGTATGTATGTATATGTTAGTATATTAATTAAAGAAAATACAAGTGTAAGTCTAGGAAGTGTATATGTGTCTAGGCTAGGTAGATTTTTATGTCAAAATGTTGTGTCATGTTCTTTTGGTCGACAAGAAGAAAAGAAAAAGAAAGAAATTTGTATCTTGATGACAAAGTGTATAAAAGAGTAAATTTAGTGTGTAATTTGTATGTATAATTAAATATTTAGGGTAGCGTTAGCTAAAAATAAATTTTAACGGAACAAAATAAAATATATCGAAGTTGTAAAACTTATAAAAATACATTTCTTACGAGAATTGAGTGAAATAATAATTATCGAGTAGTATTTACGAAAACCGTCGTAATTATATATACATAACAATTTATATACAAAATAAATTTAAAACATCGGGTAAACCAATAATATAATTTTTATAGTATTAAAATGAGTATAAAAATATATCTGGACAATTGTTGGAAGTGTCGGATCAAATATTCAAAATAAATGATTATGCGATAGCGTTTATTTAATAGGAAAATATACGTTTAATGAAATATGCAAAACCATGCATGTACTAATATGTTGATGACGTTACTAATGATATGTAGACTAATTCTAGTCTATATGAAATGTCCTCAATGATGTTTTCATGAATACGCAGCTAAACCCTTACGGTTACGCGTATTTGATACTCGTTAACCTAGTTTACGTTAAATGATGAATAGTGAAGCATGAATAGTGATTTTTCTCCGAGAATGAATAGTGTTTCGTGAATAGTAAAATTTTGAAATACGTTCTTAGAATATCAAATCGACTTAAAAAACGATGAATAGTAAAATGATGAATAGTAATCAATGAATAGTAAATTCCCGAGATGAATAGTGAAAATTTCAAAGTTTGTAAAATGACCTGAAATTACGAGTTGTCACATGACTGCTATTAGATTGCTGAATGATCCAGGGTGACCTGTTCATCTTGGTGAGGATTCTAAGAACCATAGGGTAGACGAATTGACCATAGGAGTCTACAGACTTTAGCCACGATCCATTCGTGGATGAACACGGTTTGAGAATGCATCACTATCTTTCCCATTAGCTTGTTTACCATGAAAACCATGCATATTAATCATATTGAATCCAAATCTATTTAATTCCCGCATTTCATTTCTGTTATTAGTTTAATTAATTAAATCAATCAAAAATCTTTTTTAATTGTGACATAGACTTAAGTTAATTTCCGATACACATAGCTCTTGGGACGACCTCGGTTTTACCAAATACTACACTACACACGACTGGGTACACTGCCCGTTAGTGCATAAGGTAGACCATAGGTAATCGAGACTATTATAAATATTAAAACCTGGTCAAAAATCCTGCATCACCCCGGTAATGGAGGAGGTTTAGTTAACCGAGGTATGGGAAGCAATGGGCATAACCTTGTGAAGCGAGAGGTTGAAGGGAACTAGGGAAATCAGGGTGCTAGGAATCAACAGAGAGACGTAGGAACAGCGCGAGTGTACGCCATTGGGAAGGAAGTCTTTGAGGACCCGAATGTAGTTACGGGTACGTTCTTTCTCAATAACGGATATGCTTCCATATTTTTCGATACTGGTTCCGATATGAGTTTCGTATTCACCATCTTTACGTCATTACTAGGAATATCCCCAACACCTTTAGGGTTAAGTTATGATGTGGAGTTAGCTAATCGAAATAGGGAAAGGATAGACACTGTAGTCCGAAGTTGCACACTAAGTTTCCTAGACCACCCGTTTAGCATAGACCTTTTGCCGGTTACATTAGAAAGTTTTGACGTCATCATCGGAATGGAATGGTTGTCGAAGAACGGTGCACACATCATCTGCGATGAAAAGATCGTACGTGTACCGTATGGCGGAAAAGTTCTGAGCATACAAGGAGATCGGAGCGACTGTGGAGGTCCCTCCCGGTTGAGCATCATCTCTTGTATTAAGCCCCAGAAGTTCACCGATAGAGGAGGCTGTCTTTTCTTGGCTCGAATTTCTGAAAAGAAAAGCGAGAAGAAGAGCGAAAGACACCTTAAGTATGTACCCGTCGTTAGAGAGTTTCCGGATGTATTTCCCGACGATCTGCCAGGGATTCCACCAGTCCGACAAGTGGAATTTCAAATTGATTTGATACCTGGTGCTGCACCTGTAGCCCGGGCACCCTATCGACTTGCTCCAAGAGAATTGGAGGAGCTGTCTAAACAGTTGACAGAATTGTCAGAGAAGGGATTCATTCGACCAAGTTCGTTGGGGAGCACCAGTACTGTTTGTGAAGAAGAAGGATGGATCGTTCCGTATTTGCATAGACTAGAGGGAGTTGAATAAGTTGACAGTGAAGAACCGATACCCACTGCCTAGGATAGATGACCTATTTGACCAACTCCAAGGAGCTAGTTTCTTTTCTAAGATTGACTTGCGGTCTGGCTATCACCAGCTTAGAGTCCGAGAGGAGGATATCCCTAAGACGGAATTTAGAACTCATTATGGGCACTATGAATTCCAAGTGATGAAGTTTGGTTTGACCAACGCGCCAGCGGTATTCATGGATCTCATGAACCGAGTATGTAAGCCATATTTGGATAAGTTTTTGATAGTATTCATAGACGACATCTTGATATAGTCCAATAATATAGAGGAGCATGAAGAGCATTTGAGGCTCATTTTAGAGTTGTTGAGGCAAGAGAAGCTGTATGCCAAATTCTCTAAGTGTGAATTTTGGATTCCGACCGTGCAATTCTTAGGCCACGTGATAGATAGTCGAGGAGTTCATGTTGACCCAGCCAAGATTGAGTCCATTAAGGAATGGGCCCCCCTAGGAGATTCATTGAAGGATTCTTTCTAGGTTTTGCAGGCTATTACCGGAGATTCATTGAGGGATTCTCCAAAATAGCTAAGTCGCTGACCAAACCGACGCAGAAGGACGTTAAGTATGAATGGAGAGAAAAGGAAGAAGAATCGTTCCAACTTCTGAAGGAGAAGTTGTGTAGTGCCCCCATCCTAGCTTTTCCTGAAGGAAGCGAAGATTTTGTCGTGTACTGCGACGCTTCGCACAAAGTCTTAGGTGCTATTTTGATGCAACGAGAGAAGGTGATAGCTTATGCCTCTCGACAACTTAAGAATCATGAGAAAAACTACGCCACCCATGACCTGGGGTTAGGTGTTGTAGTGTTTCCCTTAGGATTTGGAGACATTACCTGTACGAAACTAAGTGTGTAGTGTTTACCGACCATAAAAGTCTGAAACACATCTTAGACCAGAAGGATCTGAATATGAGACAGCGTCGCTGGTTAGAATTACTCAGTGATTACGACTGTGATATTCGTTATCATCCTGGTAAAGCCAATGTCATTGCAGATGCACTCAGCCGTAAGGAGAACATTCCACCTTTAATCGTTCGATTTCTAGGAATGACCATTAGTTCGCCTCTACCGTCTCAAATCTTAGCCGCCCAAGCTGCGGCGTTAACGGAAGAGATTCGTCCATTTAAGAACCTTCATGGAATGGTAAAAAGTGAAAACGGTTTTTTGAAGCATTCCGACGGAACCCTATGCTTCGGAGACAGAAGTTGGATACCATTTCATGGCGGAATCCATGATTTGATTATGCACGAGTCGCATAAATCAAAATACTCTATTCATCCCGGAGCTGATAAGATGTATCATGACCTATAGAAACTCTACCGGTGGCCAAATATGAAATCCGACATAGATATATACGTTAGTAGGTGCTTGACTTGTTCTAAGGTAAAAGCCGAACACCAGAAACCCTCAGGACTTTTAGTTCAACCCGAACTCCCTGTATGGAAATGGGAGCGAATCACCATGGATTTCATCACCAAATTACCGAGAACAGCTAGCGGCAATGACGCTATCTGGGTAATTGTAGATCGTTTGACTAAGTATGCTTACTTCTTGGCCATTAGCGAGGTCGATAGTATCGACAAGCTCGCTCGGCTGTATGTCAAAGAGATAGTGTCTCGTCATGGAGTACCAATATCAATCATTTCTGATCAAGATAGTCGTTTTACGTCCAACTTCTGGAAATCCTTACAAACGTCATTAGGAACAAAAATGGATATGAGCACTGCTTATCATCCTCAAACCAACGGCCAGAGTGAAAGAACCATTCAGACCTTAGAAGATATGCTTCGTGCCTGTGTCATCGATTTCGGTAAAGGTTGGGAGAAATACCTACCTTTGGCCGAATTCTCTTACAACAATAGTTATCATACTAGCATTAAGGCCGCACCATTTGAGGCATTATATGGCTGAAAATGTCGTTATCCGATCTGTTGGGCGAAAGTTGGCGAGAGCTAGCTTACCGGTCCCGAACTCATTCTAGAAACCACTGAGAAGATAGTGCAGATCCGTAAACGTTTGCAAACCGCCCGTGATGGACAAAATAGTTACACCGATATGAGACGTAAACCCTTAGAGTTTCAGGTAGGAGACCGTGTCATGTTGAAGGTTTCCCCTTGGAAAGGGGTGATACGTTTCAGAAAGCATGGAAAACTCAAACCCCGATACATTGGTCCCTTTCCAATCCTGGAAAGAATCGGACCAGTAGCTTATCTACTTGAGCTACCTTTAGAGTTGAGCAGTGTACACGACGTCTTCCATGTTAGTAATCTTAAGAAATGTCTTTCCGAGGAGAACCTAGTTGTACCTATGAGAGATATTCATATAGATGAGAGTTTGAATTTTGTTGAGGAACCGATTGAGATCATGGATCGTGAGGTTAAACAGCTGAAGCATAGTCGTATTCCGATTATCAAAGTTCGTTGGAATTTCCGTCATGGACCAGAGTTCACTTGGGAACGTGCAGACATATTCCGTAAGAAGTACCCTAAACTCTTTGTAACATCAAGCAACTCGGAGTGAAACCCGGGACGAGTTTCTTCTGAGGCTGGGAGGCTATGACAACTGGCAATTAAGGAGCACATTTTAGATAACCGCATTACGCTAAGTTAAACCGAGTAGTTGCCTTTAGGAGCTATTCTGGTTAACCATGACTTGTTTTGATATCGTTATTGGTTTTTATGATTTATTTTATTATCGTATGAGTCTGTTAGGATTCAGAAAATCCGGTAGTTAAAGACTCGGTCACCTCAAGTATATGTGTTCGTTAGAAAGCTCGTAGTCGTAGTCATTTAGTGATAGTTAGTAGTTGGTTAAGTAACACCGTGGAGGACGGACGGGTCTTTACCCACTGTATGCCTGATCCACAGCCCGTAGGAGGCGTTTCATGTAAGTTACTATAAATACCCTTTGCCTCACAAGGCAAAGGGTCAGAGCTTCATAATACATTTTTCTTTGTCTCACTAGAAGTTCCCAACACTCTTCACTTTCTCTCTCTAGAACCTAACTCATTCGAATATATGTGTGTTTAATTGTGTGTTTGTGAAAACCAATATGTTACAATTGGTATCAAGAGCCATGGTTTGATCATCTACCTTACATGTTATTGAATTCTTAGTGGTGTTCATAAGGTTTTGGGTTAGAATGAGTTTTGAGTCATTTTCATCATTTTGATCTTATTTAGTGTTAAAGTTTGGATTTTGATTGTACTTTTGTGTTTAGGATCATCATAAGTGTTTAGTTTTTGGTTTGGAAGGCTAGATTTATCTTAGTTGTGGTGTTTTTGATTGATAAAGTTTGGTTTTTGAAGTTATTCTAAGAAGCGGTTTCACTTCTTGGAAGCGGTTTATTGTTATTTGGATCGATTTGAACTGTTTTTGGAAGCGATTTGATCTGTTGTTGAAGCGGTTTGATCTCATTCGTACTGCGGTTTGTGTATTATCGTATGCGATGTGATCCCTTGTGCTATTTGAGTGATAAGACAAAGAGACAAAAAGGACAAAGTAGTGGATGTACTTGTGTTCCCTTGAGGTTTGTCAAACTATGCGATTTGTACTAAGCGATTTGTCCTAAGCGGTTTGTCGTTGTGCTTTTTGAGTAAAGCGGTTGTCAAGAGGTTTGTCTTCTGCGATTTGATCTAAGCTAATTGTAGTTCAAGGGTTTGATAAGAAGCGGTTTGATCTAAGCGGTTTGATAAGAAGCGGTTTGATAAGAAGCGGTTTGAATTAAGCGGTTTATATTCCAGCGGTTTGAAAGAAGCGGTTTGTACTTGTGCGATTTGAGGTTCTGCGATTTGTACTTGTGCGATTTGAGGTTCTGCATTTTGTTCAAATGCGATTTGGCTACTGCGGTTTGATAAATTGCGTTTTGACCATTTCGTCATTGCGTTTTGGCCCTCCAACTATACCATGGCCGCCCCCTCTCCTCCTATTTTATTTATTTTTTAGTCCCTACTCCAAGCATATAAACCCCACACCCTCCTCATAACACCCTTTACTTCCTCTCTCTAAAAACACACACACTACTCCACTTTCTCTCTCTAGCTTCTCTCTCCTCATCCTAAACCCTAACCCTAGCCGTCACCCTCCACCGCCGCCCACTTCCGGCCAAACGACGGCGAGTGAGACTACACCTCCACAATCATCTTGTAGATCTTCTTCTCCTCTTTCCAACCATATATTGCACACGCCCTAAAACCCACGATAACACCTCCAAATCGTCCAAAAACCATTCGAACATCTAGGGTTTCTTGATATTTTTGTAGATCGGGTTTGATAAAGGTAAAAGGAGCTTGGTAACGATTCGTTTGAGTCTTGTTTAGCCACGTACGAGACCTTGATAGCTCGTACATGTGGCGACCATAGATTGGTTTTGATGAACACGGGTCTAAAACGAGTTTAAATCTAAATAAACACGTAAACTAGTGTGTTGGTATCGTGTGTTGTGTCATATTCTTGTGTTTTTGCATTTTTATTATTTTTACATGTTCTTGGTCATGACTAGTTGATGCGTTTTGATGTTTGGATGTGTTTGGGTATTGGAAAAGCCATTTGGGAGTGTTTGGATGGAGATGGATAGGTTGAACGAGCCACTAGGGCCACGTTCGTGGTGTTGGTGTGGCGTACGAGACCCCTAAGGACCAAGGGTCCGGGTCGGGTCGTTGTGGTAACATATTGGTAGTTGTGGTTGAAGTTTGGATGAGACGCGTGGACCCGAAAAACTTCTAGAGCTTGTTTGGTTCACGTGGACTTAACTAGGACCGTGTCAAGACAATTAGGGTCGTGACATTGGTTACGGATGTATTTGGTAGTTTGATTGGATGGCGAGATTGGTATGGGTTGATTTGAGATATTATGATTATTTACTTTGGACTTAATATTATAATGTCAACTTTGTAACGTCGTTGTTACTTTGACTTTTTAGTCTTAGTTGACCCCGACAACGCCGTAACATTGACTTTAGTATATATTGTACTATATAACGTATAAAAGCCGAGAGGTCATGTGTAACACCCCAACCCGGCAAGGGTAGAAGTGTCACATTCTGGTGTCATACCAGAACATACAAATAAAAAATTTCAAACGGAAGCCTTATAAAATAAAGTACCAAGTCATATAAACGATTGACTGACAAATACAAAATCCAATATGAAAAGAAATCTCAAAACAATAGCTCTTCAAATAAGTCCATAATAATAAGATAACTAGGGTCGGTCCACTCAGATAATCCAACTCTCAGCCCATCAAAGCCCATCTTCCAACCTAAAACCTGCCACAGGAAAAGAAATGTGGCTGAGCTTAAAAAGCCCAGTGAACAGATATAACAAAACGAAGGCTAAACAAAATCAGAAATACGATACGAAACAAAGGAAACAATGAAAAGGTCGTAACGGAAAGGAAACAATGAGTCAATGAGGATCCTTCAGAAACACAATTTTACAGATATCCAAAAAGAACAGATAACAGAGGAGGACAAAGCACATAACACGTTCATGACATATACGGAAGCACATCTGAATAACCAGGCATACAATAAATCAGGAAGTCAGAGTACATATAAGCCAAACGGAAGTCCAAAAGCTAGCGGAAGCAACTAACTAGAAAGTGGGCATGGCAATCACACAATTCAAGTAACCCACAGTTAATAACATAACAAGCATTATAACAGCAGAAATACTATCAGCAGTCAAGACATAGTAGCCACACGTATCAAGTAGGAATACAGTATGGACATTATAATTGAATGAATTAATGACATGGCAGGTCAATTAAACAAGTTAACAAGCCAGACAATATAAGTTGAACCATTTACCCAATCAAACAGTAGCATAAACAGAAATGTAAACATGGCAGATCAATAATAAGCAGATGAGGTTACTAACGGATAGTCATAGTCCACGAGATTAACTGAACGAAGTTTACATGATAAATAGTCAAAAAAATCGAATACACACCAGCATGGTCACCAGGCAAATCAAAGGGATCACATAACAGTAAGATAACACATAGTCAGATGACGACAGGTGAATCATATAATCGCATATTAATCATATCGTAGCAGGTAAACTGTAGTCACATAAAACATGTAATAGCATAATCAAATTCAATAATCATACAACAACCCGGTACGTGAATGGAATGATAGTCTGAAGTAATGGACTAAGAGTATGCCAAATCAATGCAATGGAATATATATCATGGTAGTAGAGTGAGTCACATAAGGGTACTGAGTAACGGATAATCAATACAGAATATGGTGCATTGGGGAAAACAGAAGGTACAATATAAGTATATCAACAGTGTAAGGGTTGTCAGAAATCTATCCCGAGCCAACAGTACAATACAGTAATATCTGTAGTGGCAATAGCAGCCCAGTAATCAATAGTAACCATCGTATTCGATAGGAGGGGAGACCTCAGTAACCAATGGAGTAGCTTACTCCCTGCAGACAATAGTGGCCATACAATATATATCCAAAGGGCGCATAATCAATACATAATAGGGACGGTGTTGAACATCACTCAACCACACTAAATTCATGCCATTGGTGCATCAATGACACGGCCATGTTACCTTCATGGCTAGGGAAAAAACATTTGGCTCGGGTATCAATCTAAAGGGTTAGACAAAGGTCCAAAGTGTAGCAATATATCAGTCATAATAATCAGAGGTTCAATATCAGTAATCCACAATTCAAGGTTCATAGCAGTAGTCCAATATCAAAGTCTAATATCAAAGGTTCAGTAACAGAGGTTCAATATCATAGGTTCAGTAACAGTGGTTCAATAACAGAGGTTCAGTAACAGATGGGTCAATAGCAATGGTTCAATATCAGAGGGTCAATAGCAAGGAATCATAGCAACGAAATATCATAAGTCATGAGAAATCATGAAAGTCAAAGGATCAGAAAGTCATGAGAAATCCTTACTGAAAAGGGATAGAATATCTATACCTCATTTGAAGCAAGCAAAATAGGAAAGTTAAGTCACAAGATGAATCAATCCCGCTGTTCGGAACCTATGAATTAGATAACGCTTATTAAGATCAGATTACCCGTTTTAGACGTCTTTCCATTTTTAGCAGGTTTCCACTTTTAGTAACTTTCCATTCTAGGTAACTTCTATTTTAGGTAAATTTCTATTTTAGGCAGGTTTCCATAATTAAGCAACTTTCCGAAAATAGCAGGTTTTATATTTAGCGATTTAGTCATAAATGATATAATCAAAGTCAAATTAGGTTAAAATAGTGAAAACAAGAGTTATCATACTTTAAGGGTCATTTATGACAAATTACACAATTTTAGGGTTTAAAGTGTCAAATATAGCAATTTACTCATTTTACTCTTTTAATACCTTTAGTTATCTTATTAACAAGTCAACCCGTTTAAGTTTCATAATTTACCAAATAACCTTTTTAACTTTGTTAAACCATGAAATTCAAAACCCTAGTTTTAGATCACGATCTACGTACACGTTTTAAACCATTTAGCTCGTTTACCACATGATTTTAGGACCCTTTGTGTGATACCCATTTGGGTCGTAACATCCCTCTCAAAAATCAGAATTCATACGCTCCAAGACTTAACAAAACAACCCTAGACTTATATTTCAATTCAACACCATATCATCAATTATGTACTCATGATTCCCATTTATTTAGGCACGATAATAACCAAGCAAAATACCTGTCGAGATGGTCACAAATCAGATTCAAAACCTATTCTTGTAGTACACATTAGTCGACATATATAGGATCTAATGACATGATTTCATGTAGCCATTTACTAGATTAGTATTAGCTTAGGTTTAATATTTTATGTGACATATTTATGTGTAATAGAAACATGCGCATGGTAGGACTAAGCCACGACCAGAATTCAGAAGAAAAAGGAAGAAGAGGAGGTCCATGAGGATTACCTTTGAGACGTGCCAAGAAGGAGGAAAACAAGGTTAAGACAACACGACCAAGCCCTCCTTGTGCTTTTAATAATCATGACAGCAACAAAACAAGCAACCCACGACACCAGGCCAAGCACTACTCGTAACACACACGTGGTTCTAGCCCTTAAAAGAAACCTTTGAATTCTTCCTTGGACCCCTTTATGTCGACAACAACAATGGAGACGGAGGGATATTTTTGCCGTGACTTTTGTTTGGGAGGCTAGGGTTTATGTTGTGAATTACGTTTAATAATAAAGGGAGGTATAAGGGGGATAAGAACAAGTTAATTATGGGAAAGATATGGTGTGGGTTTGGGCGTGTATTTTTGGCCGAACAAAGAGGGGAGGCAAAGACCAATTCAAAAAATTATTTACCTTCCAATATTATGTTGTACATTTATTTATTTTGTTCCTTAGGTAGTACATGTAATGTTTAATGTGCTATATCTTTATTTGCAAGCTGATGTAAGTTTTATTTCAAATGCTCCACGGAAATCAATTATCATAAGTACTTGGCGAAATCATCGAGCTGGCTTTATTTTACGGATTATTAATCGAGAGGTTTAATAGTCTTTTAACCCGTTTCAGATTTTTAGGGTTTTACAACTCTTCCCCCCTAAAAGAAAATTTTTGTCCTCAAAAATTGAAGTCGCAGAAGTACCTGGAGACGTACCGGTTTAAGGCAGACATAGCAATCCATAGTTTCACACAGATCATAACGATTTCGGTTCCAAAGCGTACAAAACTTATACATAACAGATGTCGGTGAGAATCTCGCAAGAGGTAGGGAATTCCAAACGAACATGAGGAGTGACAAATAACGGATATAAGTTGTATTCCATTCACGTACCAAGCCCAGGCATTTCCCAAGATGTTGTATGATTTCAATAAGTTCAAATTATATGATCTCGGTATTATCACGTTGATCAGGCGTCATAATACTTGCATCACATAACAAGTCCTTATTGTTATCATATTCAGTCTCGGGTAATGACAAACCATATAACTAACATCACATGAGAACAGATAACATACAGATAGCAACTAAAATACCCAAGCAGACTAGATTTACATACATGCAGCATATAATACATCAAACCAACTTACCATATTGCAAAAGGAGGAAGCCAACAACTTGCACGAAACGGTTCCTCATGACTCATTACTGACGATCCAACTATAAAGCTGAGATATTACCAATATGCTAAATCATAAAACTTCACGATTCAAACCGAGTTCTGAACAAATCAAAGAAAAGTAATACCGATCAAATCATATAGCAAAAAAAAATCAAACCGGCTCAGAACGCGTGACAAACAAATCGGAGTAACACAAGTTGCGTCCAATCATATGAAGTAGATGAACCTTCGCATCCACCAGTTAAATCTTGTCTCCGTCTTTGCGCCTTTGGTTGATCCGTCCAGCTCCCTTCAGCAGCATTCTGACGTCTCAGGAAGCATCACGATCGGGTGCGGCTTCTTTTTCACGAACCTCTCCAGAAATTGTTGCAGCAATGCAGGGTCGGCACCATCATCTTCGGCTCCACGAGTAGTCTCCATCTAAACGAGTGACAAACAAATGCGCGAAGGTAAACAAACAAAATCAAATGCGAAACAGAGAAGGTCAAATCAGCGAAGACAAAAGAATATAGAAGTCAAATCGGAACGACAACCAAAAGGAATAGGAAGAGATCAGAACAGACGGAAGCCTAATGTCTACCCAAGTCCTCACAGGTCAATCCTAAGGTCAACAAGACGAAACATTTGCTCTGATACCATAATTATAACACACCAACTCGGCAAGGGTAGAAGTGTCACATTCTAGTGTCATATCAGAACATACAAATAAAAAATTTCAAACGGAAGCCTTATAAAATAAAGCACCAAGTCATATAAACGATTGACTGACAAGGAAAAATACAAAATCCAATATGAAAAGAAATCTTAAAACAATAGCTCTTCAAATAAGTCCAAAATAATAAGGTAACTAGGGTCGGTCCACTCAGATAATCCAACTCTCAGCCCATCAAAGCCCATCTTCCAACCTAAAACCTGCCACAGGAAAAGAAATGCGGCTGAGCTTAAAAAGCCCAGTGAACAGATATAACAAAACGAAGGCTAAACAAAATCAAAAATACGATACGAAACAAAGGAAACAATAACAAGGTCGTAACGAAAAGGAAACAATGAGTCAATGAGGATCCTGCAGAAACACAATTTTAAAGATATCCAAAAAGAACAGATAACAGAGGAGGACAAAGCACATAACACATTCATGACATATATGCAGGCACATCTGAATAACCAGGCAGACAATAAATCAGGAATTCAGAGTATATATAAGCCAAACGGAAGTCCAAAAGCTAGCTGAAGCAACTAACTAGAAAGTGAGCATGGCAATCACACAAGTCAAGTGACCCACAGTTAATAACATAACAAGCATCATAACAGCAGAAATACTATCAGCAGTCAAGACATGGTAGCCACACGTATCAAGTAGGAATACAGTATGGACGTTATAATTGAATGAATTAATGACATGGCAGGGCAATTAAACAAGTTAACAAGCCAAACAACATAAGTTGAACCATTTACCCAATCAAACAGTAGCATAAACAGAAATGTAAACATGGCAGATCAACAATAAGCATATGAGGATACTAACGGATAGTCATAGTCCGCGAGATTAACTGAACGAAGTTTACATGATAAATAGTCAAAACAATCGAATACACACCAGCATGGTCACCAGACAAATCAAAGGGATCACATAACAGTAAGATAACACATAGTCAGATGACGACAAGTGAATCATATAATCGCATAATAACCCGGTACGTGAATGGAATGATACCTGAAGTAACGAAATAAGAGTATGCCAGATCAATGCAATGGAATATATATCATGGTAGTAGAGTGAGTCACATAAGGGTACTGAGTAACGGACAATCAATACAGAATATGGTGCGTTGGGGAAAACAGAAGGTACAATATAAGTATATCAACAGTGTAAGGGTTGTCAGAAATCTATCCCGAGCCAACAATACAATACAGTAATATCAGTAGTGGCAATAGCAGCCCAGTAATCAATAGTAACCATCGTATCCGGAGGGGTGACCTCGGAATACCAGACAATAGGATGGGAGATCTCAGTAACCAATGGAGTAGCTAGCTCCCAGACTGTGAAGACGCGTATTGCACACTACATCATTCACCAGAACATATCAGATACAGATAACAAATCTAGGATGCATCCATACGCCCCTGCATACAATAGTGGCCATACAATATATATCCAAAGCACACATAATCAATACATAATAGGGACGGTGTGGAACATCACTCAACCACACTAGAGTCATGCTATTGGTGCATCAATGACACGGCCATGTTACCTTCATGGCTAGGGAAACAACATTTGGCTCGGGTATCAATCTAAAGGGTTAGACAAAGGTCCAAAGTGTAGCAATATATCAGTCATAATAATCAGAGGTTCAATATCAGTAGTCCACAATTCAAGGTTCATAGCAGTAGTCCAATATCAAAGTCTAATATCAAAGGTTCAGTAACAGAGGTTCAATATCATAGGTTCAGTAACAGTGGTTCAATAACAGAGGTTCAGTAACAGATGGGTCAATAGCAATGGTTCAATATCAGAGGGTCAATAGCAAGGAATCATAGCAACGAAATATCATAAGCGAACAAAGTCAAAGGATCAGAAAGTCATGAGAAATCCTTACTGAAAAGGGATAGAATATCTATACCTCATTCGAAGCAAGCAAAATAGGAAAGTTAAGTCACAAGATGAATCAATCCCGCTGTTCGGAACCTATGAATTAGATAACGCTTATTAAGATCAGATTACCCGTTTTAGACGTCTTTCCATTTTTAGCAGGTTTCCACTTTTAGTAACTTTCCATTCTAGGTAACTTCTATTTTAGGTAAATTTCTATTTTAGGCAGGTTTCTATAATTAAGCAACTTTCCAAAAATAGCAGGTTTTTATATTTAGCAGATTTAGTCATAAATGATATAATCAAAGTCAAATTAGGTTAAAATAGTGAAAACAAGAGTTATCATACTTTAAGGGTCATTTATGACAAATTACACAATTTTAGGGTTTAAAGTGTCAAATATAGCAATTTACTCATTTTACTCTTTTAATACCTTTAGTTATCTTATTAACAAGTCAACCCGTTTAAGTTTCATAATTTACCAAATAACCTTTTAACTTTGTTAAACCATGAAATTCAAAACCCTAGTTTTAGATCACGATCTACATACACGTTTTAAACCATTTAGCTCGTTTACCACATGATTTTAGGACCCTTTGTGTGATACCCATTTGGGTCATGACATCCCTCTCAAAAATCAGAATTCATACGCTCCAAGACTTAACAAAACAACCCTAGACTTATATTTCAATTCGACACCATATCATCAATTATGTACTCATGATTCCCATTTATTTAGGCACGATAATAACCAAGCAAAATACCTGTCGAGATTGTAAAACCCTAAAAATATGAAACATATCAAAAGACTATTTTACCCTTGCAAATCAAAGTTATAAAATACGTAAAATATGTTAACATTTATTTAACGAAATTAAATGTCTAACTTATGAATATTTAAATCCTAACGAGTATATTAAATAACCGACTGTTGGTACGACAAAAATAAAAGTCCCGTGTGTAAACCATTTTGAGCCTCGTTTATTTTGTGCAAACCGATCCAACTTAAAAACTCTTGGGTCTCGTCTTCCTTGTTTGGGCCGAATACCACACAACTCCCAAATGGGTTGCGTTTTATTTTTTTTCTTTCCTTTTGAAGCCGATCACCATAACCCAATATGGGTCGGTTCTTGTAAGCCGGTCCTTACCCAAACCCGCAAAGACCAACATGTATAAATACCACCCCAAGGACTCATAATGAAACCCTAGTTCTAAACCCTAATCGCAGCACCAACAACTTTGGCTTTCTTTTCTTCCTCCTCTATTCGATCGGCTGTCCACCTTTGTGTCGTGGTGTTTGTTCCAACACAAGCTAAGGTATAACTTTTCTCCCTTCATCTCACTTTTGTTTGCATGCACACGTTAAGACAAGTGTTATACGTGAAGTATGATTTGCGTGTCACTTGTGTGGCCGAACATAAAATATAAACCGAACCATATGAGAAAAACATGTAATGCGTTTAAGTACTTGTAAATATGCAAACGTAAAGTCCTTAAAACTATGAGTCTAGCAATACGAGATAACCGAACCTTATGAATAATAAACCATGAAACATGCGTGAGTTGTGGAGCATGCGAGTTTGTCGTGTGTACATATTAGGTAATCATGTCTTTTCTGAAACTAGGTATATGTGTGTGTCGATATGGGTTTGAATGGGTTAGCTAGTATTTGGGTATGGTCACGTGGAATCATAAACATATATTATGCATGTATGAGTTAATACATGGTTAGGTCACAAGTGGTGTGGATATAAGTTAAACAGGAATAAATGTAGATCATGAAACTTTGATTTTTCATTAAGAAGGTTTGGGTCGATTGGCATGCATTGTGAAAATATATGTGAGCTTGGGTTGATTTAAGAAAGGTTAAACGTATATGTGTGAGTGGCGTGTATCTTTGAAACGAGGGAGGAAGAAAAGGTTTTTGATCTTGTTAACGTTGGGTAAATGAGTTGTCGTGTGTGAGTTATTGGTATAAATGCCTGCATGAGTTCGAGCCATATTCCGTTTGTTCTCATACGTTCTAGGTCAAAGTGGAAGTCAGTAAAAGAGGTAACATGTGAATTAAATGCGTATTAAGTGATATTAAAAATATGAGAGAAACCCTAGAACATAAATAGGAAGTCGGTTAGGGTTATAAGCTAAGGGTGTAAATTCGTTATTTCATGTGAGAATGGTAAGTTTTGAAGTCGTTAGTAACTATTGATTAAGAGTAAATGAGCTAGTACTAAGTGTGTCGTAAACATGCGTGAGTTATGATTTTATGCAAGGAGTCACATATCATGAATTAAAGTATTGCATGCATGTCTCATTAAGGTTTGTATGCGAACAATGTTGTGTGAGTCTTGATTAATCATGTAAGTTAAGAAGGCTTGTATAAATTATTTTGAAAGAGAGTCCTAAAATCCGTTTTGACAATTATCAACCCCGTACTATGAATGATGATCATATAAGCTCTCAAATAAGATGTATGCCATATTAAACCCTTAAGTTTACCGTTTGTCATTTGCAACCCATAAGTTTGGCTAATTAATAATTAATACTCTAAAATGTTGGAATTCCGTCCGTCACTAAAATGAGAATATTCTGACAACTCTAAAAGTATTAATGAGATTAATCCGTTACGACATTAATGATGCTAATAAGTATTAAATAAATCATAATCCGTGTAGATTCGTTGAAGGAGACGCGGCGTTACCTCTTCGTGTTCCTACATTCGTTTGCTTTCCTCTCATTTGCTTTAAGGTACAGATATTCTGACCTTTTTAGTAAAGGTTCCTTATGATGTTCTTTTCGTTCGCTTTTCTATTTTACTTATTAGGGTTTCCGATGCCATTGCTATGAACCCTTTCTGATTGGATGATCTGTTACTTGTGTAAAATACATATTCTAGTGAACTATGCAATATCTTATGTGAACTTATGTTAGGAAGATTTTGATGTGCACAATCGTTGAACCTTGCTATGGCTGATTATGAACTTCTGCGTATGAATGTATGATATGCCACTGTGATATGAACTTCTGACTTCTGAATATCTGAATATGAACCTTATAACATGAAGTTATCTGATATGTTATCTGTGACCTTTATGATGAATTATGATCTGTGTCATGTATGAAAATCTGTTTGACCTGAGTTAGTTTGACACCCGATCCAAATATTTCACTAGTCATGGGGGTTCCATGTCCGTATCCGTGATGCACCTCTGATATGACTCTAGGGCAGTAGAGTGATGTTCTGCCACATCCCTGGATGGTGGAGCATATTTTGTATATGTAGGAAGGGGCGTATGGATGCATCCTAGATCTGATATGTTTTCTGGTGAATGATGTCGTGTGCAATACGCGTCTTCACAAAATTCTGGGAGCTAGCTACTCCAATTATTTTCTGAGGTTACCTTTTGAAGAAGAAAGATACTTCTAATATGATATGTTCTGGGCTCGTGGTAGTTGACTAAAATCTTTATCTGTTACTTCTTTGTTAAGTATTCTGTATGATTCGGTATTTTCGAGTGTTTATATTTTATATTCTGATATGATATGTTAGTGAATGTATTATGTATTCTGATGATATCTGTTCTGATAATTTCTAATGGCTATGTTATGTCTTTGTCTTTTTAGTTATAGTTTGTCTACTGTATTTTCTATCTGTATGTGTGACTGCCATGATGTGACTGCTATTTCCGCTGCTACAATATTGAATTAAGTGTGTTAAATGTAGATTAATTGATTTGTATGAATGCCATGTTTATTTTCTGGTAAATGTTCCCGTTAGTCATTAGACTCTTTGTTTGGTTGACACGAAATCTATTATTCTTGATATGTTAAGTGTTTGGTTATTCTGATGTGTTTGCGTTTGTGTCATAAATGTGTTCTGAGGTGATCGTTAAATGTTATGTGTTTTCTGGATTTCTGTATATTTGCGCTTCCGCAGAATCCTCAAAGATTCGTTATTTCTCATTCCGTTGTGATTTCGTTAATTGTATATTATTCTATTTTAGCTTTTGTTTCGTTATATCTGTTCATTGGGCTTTGTAAGCTCAGCCGCACTTTCTTTTCCTGCGGCAGGTATTTAGCATTCAAGATAAGCTTATGGGATAGCTGATATGGGTTGAGAGTAGAGGCAACAGCAAGATTTGAAATAGGGATCTTAGATTTATTTTGATTATTAAGTTATTATGTTTTCTTTTGATTATTTTGTAAAGGCTTCCGCTATTGTATATTATTTAAAGTTCTGATATGAAACCGTATTGTGATATCTTTACCCTTGTCGGGTTGGGGTGTTACTATTTATGGTATCAGAGCCAGGTTTACGACTTGTAGTCAGGACCTGTGACATATGGACCCTAGGTTTTAGGACCCTTAGAGCTTAGGCTATGACCTGTGAGGATTGGGTAGATTTAGGATTTTTCCCTTCCGCATACTTTCTTTGCGTCCACTAACGTACTTAGATTTTGCTATTAGTTGATTATTCTTTTAGATGGTTATCCCTCGTCGTTCTAGTTCATCTGATAGGAGCAAACAAGGACCAGCTAGGCAACCTAGGGAGAGGATGAAGTGGACCGTTGTTATTGCTAAAGGCTGCAAGAGGTTTGGTAGAATGAAGTGGACCAATAGGAGGATACGAGTTCCGGCCTATATGTGGCCATGCACAATCGAGGAGAAGCTGACCTTGAAGAACGTAGACGGAAAAGTAGTGAAGGAGTACGAAACTAAAGTCGTTGACAACCAAGGTTTCACCACTAGGTATCATGATCGATGTCCCAAATTCTTTGAAGATGGAGGAGTAGGTTGGGCTGAGAGTCGCGATTTGTATGTTTTTGTGGATCGTATGCCGGAGGAAGAAGAGAGGAATCGGAAAAGTGACTTTGCTAGTCGCTTACTACCGCAGCGCGAAGGAAATAAAAATGGATGGATAAGTGAAGAAGAAGAGGAAGAAGAGGAACACGAGGAAGAATACGAGGTGGACTCGGATTTGGAGTCTACGGATACTAGTAGGTTTAATCCGATACAAGGATAGGAATTTGCGCTCCTAATTAGTTGTCCTCTTTATGAGAAATTTCTGACATTGGATGATTGAATATTGGATTATTAAGTTTTATTTTGGGAGTTCATCTTATGACGATTTTGCAAATTTTGTTTGATTAGTGGAAATAAACGAAATTTTGAAAGTATAGTTCCTGTCGGTTGTTTCTTTCTGATAGATTCGTTAAGTTTCCGTTAGTCCTCATAAGTTTCGTCTGCTATTTATTTTCTTAATGATGTTGTTTAATTACAGCTTGAAATGAAGTATGACCATCATGATGGTATACTCATGTGTACCTGGTCTGTTATAGTATGTTATTTGCTATCTGTATGTTATCTGTATGTAATATGTTTTGTTATGATTTTAGTTATGTGGTTTACCATGACCCGGGACAGAAAATGATGACAATAAGAACTTGTTATGTGATGCAAGTATTATGACGCCTGATCAACGTGATAATACCGAGATCATATAATTTGGACTTATTGAAATCATATGACGTTTGGGGAAATGCCTGTGGTTGATATGTGAATGGACTTTGACTTGTATCTATTATTTGGCACTTCTCATGTTCGTTTGAAATTCCGTACCTAATTGTAAAATTGTCGTCGATATCTGTTACGTATAAGTTTTGTACGCTTGGGATCCGAAATCGTTATGGTCTGCGTGAACCTATGAATTGCTATGTCTGCCCTAAGCTTGTACGTCTCCACGTACTTCTGCGACTAGTGAGGCCGATAGGATTTATTCCGTCTATGCATATGTTGTTCTCATCATTAGATATCTGAATAAGTTAGAAATTGTCGTTTGATTTTCTACATCTCATCTGTTATCTGCCATTACTTTGATAAGTATATGATTATCTGTTATAAGTATTTCATTATTGGTTTGATTTTCGAAAAGTATGAGTTTGAATATTCCGATAAGAAATCCGTTTGTTCCGAGATAAGTTTAGCGTTCGTCATATATTCCTTGAAGATCTGAAATCCGATTTGTTTGCTGTTCTGTTCCGTCTTGTCCAATTTCGAGGACGAAATTTTCTTTTTAGAAGGGGAGAGTTGTAAAACCCTAAAAATATGAAACATATCAAAAGACTATTTTACCCTTGCAAATCAAAGTTATAAAATACGTAAAATATGTTAACATTTATTTAACGAAATTAAATGTCTAACTTATGAATATTTAAATCCTAACGAGTATATTAAATAACCGACTGTTGGTACGACAAAAATAAAAGTCCCGTGTGTAAACCATTTTGAGCCTCGTTTATTTTGTGCAAACCGATCCAACTTAAAAACTCTTGGGTCTCGTCTTCCTTGTTTGGGCCGAATACCACACAACTCCCAAATGGGTTGCATTTTATTTTTTTTCTTTCCTTTTGAAGCCGATCACCATAACCCAATATGGGTCGGTTCTTGTAAGCCGGTCCTTACCCAAACCCACAAAGACCAACATGTATAAATACCACCCCAAGGACTCATAATGAAACCCTAGTTCTAAACCCTAATCGCAGCACCAACAACTTTGGCTTTCTTTTCTTCCTCCTCTATTCGATCGGCTGTCCACCTTTGTGTCGTGGTGTTTGTTCCAACACAAGCTAAGGTATAACTTTTCTCCCTTCGTCTCACTTTTGTTTGCATGCACACGTTAAGACAAGTGTTATACGTGAAGTATGATTTGCGTGTCACTTGTGTGGCCGAACATAAAATATAAACCGAACCATATGAGAAAAACATGTAATGCGTTTAAGTACTTGTAAATATGCAAACGTAAAGTCCTTAAAACTATGAGTCTAGCAATACGAGATAACCGAACCTTATGAATAATAAACCATGAAACATGCGTGAGTTGTGGAGCATGCGAGTTTGTCGTGTGTACATATTAGGTAATCATGTCTTTTCCGAAACTAGGTATATGTGTGTGTCGATATGGGTTTGAATGGGTTAGCTAGTATTTGGGTACGGTCACGTGGAATCATAAACATATATTATGCATGTATGAGTTAATACATGGTTAGGTCACAAGTGGTGTGGATATAAGTTAAACAGGAATAAATGTAGATCATGAAACTTTGATTTTTCGTTAAGAAGGTTTGGGTCGATTGGCATGCATTGTGAAAATATATGTGAGCTTGGGTTGATTTAAGAATGGTTAAACGTATATGTGTGAGTGGCGTGTATGCTGAAACGAGGGAGGAAGAAAAGGTTTTTGATCTTGTTAACGTTGGGTAAATGAGTTGTCGTGTGTGAGTTATTGGTATAAATGCCTGCATGAGTTCGAGCCATATTCCGTTTGTTCTCATACGTTCTAGGTCAAAGTGGAAGTCAGTAAAAGAGGTAACATGTGAATTAAATGCGTATTAAGTGATATTAAAAATATGAGAGAAACCCTAGAACATAAATAGGAAGTCGGTTAGGGTTATAAGCTAAGGGTGTAAATTCGTTATTTCATGTGAGAATGGTAAGTTTTGAAGTCGTTAGTAACTATTGATTAAGAGTAAATGAGCTAGTACTAAGTGTGTCGTAAACATGCGTGAGTTATGATTTTATGCAAGGAGTCACATATCATGAATTAAATTATTGCATGCATGGTCTCATTAAGGTTTGTATGCGAACAATGTTACGTGTGAGTCTTGATTAATCATGTAAGTTAAGAAGGCTTGTATAAATTATTTTGAAAGAGAGTCCTAAAATCCGTTTTGACAATTATCAACCCCGTACTATGAATGATGATCATATAAGCTCTCAAATAAGATGTATGCCATATTAAACCCTTAAGTTTACCGTTTGTCATTTGCAACCCATAAGTTTGGCTAATTAATAATTAATACTCTAAAATGTTGGAATTCCGTCCGTCACTAAAAATGAGAATATTCTGACAAATCTAAAAGTATTAATGAGATTAATCCGTTCTGACATTAATGATGCTAATAAGTATTAAATAAATCATAATCCGTGTAGATTCGTTGAAGGAGACGCGACGTTACCTCTTCGTGTTCCTACATTCGTTTGCTTTCCTCTCATTTGCTTTAAGGTACAGATATTCTGACCTTTTTAGTAAAGGTTCCTTATGATGTTCTTTTCGTTCGCTTTTCTATTTTACTTATTAGGGTTTCCGATGCCATTGCTACGAACCCTTTCTGATTGGTTGATCTGTTACTTGTGTAAAATACATGTTCTAGTGAACTATGCAATATCTGATGTGAACTTATGTTAGGAAGATTTTGATGTGCACAATCGTTGAACCTTGCTATGGCTGATTATGAACTTCTGCGTATGAATGTATGATATGCCACTGTGATATGAACTTCTGACTTCTGAATATCTGAATATGAACCTTATAACATGAAGTTATCTGATATGTTATATGTGACCTTTATGATGAATTATGATCTGTGTCATGTATGAAAATCTATTTGACCTGAGTTAGTTTGACACCCGATCCAAATATTTCACTAGTCATGGGGGTTCCATGTCCGTATCAGTGATGCACTTCTTATATGACTCTAGGGCATAGAGTGATGTTACACGTCCCTGGATGGTGGAGCATATTTTGTATATGTAGGAAGGGGCGTATGGATGCATCCTAGATCTGATCTGTTATCTGATATGTTTTCTGGTGAATGATGTCGTGTGCAATACGCGTCTTCACAAAATTCTGGGAGCTAGCTACTCCAATTATTTTCTGAGGTTACCTTTTGAAGAAGAAAGATACTTCTAATATGATATGTTCTGGGCTCGTGGTAGTTGACTAAAATCTTTATCTGTTACTTCTGTGTTAAGTATTCTGTATGATTCGGTATTTTCGAGTGTTTATATTTTGTATTCTGATATGATATGTTAGTGAATGTATTATGTATTCTGATGATATCTGTTCTGATAATTTCTAATGGCTATGTTATGTCTTTGTCTTTTTAGTTATAGTTTGTCTACTGTATTTTCTATCTGTATGTGTGACTGCCATGATGTGACTGCTATTTCCATTAAGTGTGTTAAATGTAGATTAATTGATTTGTATGAATGCCATGTTTATTTTCTGGTAAATGTTCCCGTTAGTCATTAGACTCTTCGTTTGGTTGACACGAAATCTATTATTCTTGATATGTTAAGTGTTTGGTTATTCTGATGTGTTTGCGTTTGTGTCATAAATGTGTTCTGAGGTGATCGTTAAATGTTATGTGTTTTCTGGATTTCTGTATATTTGCGCTTCCGCAGAATCCTCAAAGATTCGTTATTTCTCATTCCGTTGTGATTTCGTTAATTGTATATTATTCTATTTTAGCTTTTGTTTCGTTATATCTGTTCACTGGGCTTTGTAAGCTCAGCCGCACTTTCTTTTCCTGTGGCAGGTATTTAGCATTCAAGATGAGCTTATGGGATAGCTGATCTGGGTTGAGAGTAGAGGCAACAGCAAGATTTGAAATAGGGATCTTAGATTTATTTTGATTATTAAGTTATTATGTTTTCTTTTGATTATTTTGTAAAGGCTTACGCTATTGTATATTATTTAAAGTTCTGATATGAAACCGTATTGTGATATCTTTACCCTTGTCGGGTTGGGGTGTTACAGAGATGGTCACAAATCATATTCAAAACCTATTCTTGTAGTACACATTAGTCGACATATATAGGATCTAATGACATGATTTCATGTAGCCATTTACTAGATTAGTATTAGCTTAGGTTTAATATTTTATGTGACATATTTATGTGTAATAGAAACATGCGCATAGTAGGACTAAGCCACGACCAGAATTCAGAAGAAAAAGGAAGAAGACGAGGTCCATGAGGATTACCTTTGAGACGTGCCAAGAAGGAGGAAAACAAGGTTAAGACAACACAACCAAGCCCTCCTTGTGCTTTTAATAATCACGACAGCAACAAATCAAGCAACCCACGACACCAGGCCAAGCACTACTCGTAACACACACGTGGTTCCAGCCCTTAAAAGAAACCTTTGAATTCTTCCTTGGACCCCTTTATGTCGACAGCAACAATGGAGATGGAGGGATATTTTTGCCGTGACTTTTGTTTGGGAGGATAGGGTTTATGTTGTGAATTACGTTTAATAATAAAGGGAGGTATATGGGGGATAAGAACAAGTTAATTATGGGAAAGATATGGTGTGGGTTTGGGCGTGTGTTTTTGGCCGAACAAAGAGGGGAGGCAAAGACCAATGCACAAAATTATTTACCTTCCAATATTATGTTGTACATTTTATTTATTTTGTTCCTTACGTAGTACATGTAATGTTTAATGTGCTATATCTTTATTTTCAAGCTAATGTAAGTTTTATTTCAAATGCTCCACGGAAATCAATTATCATAAGTACTTGGCGAAATCATCGAGCTGGCTTTATTTTACGGATTATTAATCGAGGGGTATAAATAGTCTTTTACGCGTTTCAGATTTTTAGGGTTTTACATCATGACTCGAGCTTGTGGACTCGAAACGGATAACGACTTGAAACGTATATTGAAATTGACGTAATATATATATAAACAAGTTAATAAAACTAGGAAACATAAATAATAAATGGTTTTTATACTAAACATTTGATAACAAGACTCGCCTTGTTATTCACTATTTTAAATAGAAACTAACGTCTAAAAATGGATATATTTTCTAATTAATGAGTATTTAATGTTTCGAGTGCACGTTTATCGAAATGTGCCATTTATGAGCATTTAATGCCATTTACGAGCATTTAATACTAGTTATGTGTTGTGCATGGGTTACGGATGATCTAACATTAATAGCGTCAATCCATGTGGATATCAGACTTATTAGATTGACGAATCTAATAAGAGCCCGTTAGGCACGTAGGATAATGTTATTAATGGGTGGATTATCCTTATGACTCGTTAGGATGTGACTGGTTTATGGAATAATAACCGACATGAATAAATGATTGAGTTTATCGAATTAACGAATTCGATAAGGTCCAACTATTTATTCCAAAACTTATTGGACTATAAAGCTTATCACTTAAACGTCTCATTGTGTCGTTATGAGTCGCATTGTGGTCATTTGAGTGCATTCATGGTGTCTTGATTTAGTCGATACCACACACACGACGATACCAAGTGCCAGAATTAAATGGTGAAACAAGATATTTTTGGAGATAAGAAAAGGAATACATTGGGGTAGTTAACATTGTATTTGGGTTTATATATTAAGAATTGGTTTATATTAATAGGTTGTGCCGAGTCAGTAGTTGTTGAGCCGTGTTAGCTGTTATCTTCGTTGCTAGTGTTTGTTTGTGCTTTGCTTGCTTGAGGTGAGTTTCATAGCCCCATTTTTATCTCTGTTTTTAACTAACTTGGGGTGAGAAATCATGTTACTCATTTGGACCTTCTTAAACTCTTTTGATTTGCTTATGCGCTGACAAGCTTGGATAGATATGTGGTAGATGTTGACTTAGACTAGGGTAGCATTCCGATGCTATAACGCGATGCCTAGCTAAGAATAGATATCTACTCCGACCTAGACCAGGGTAGCTTGTGTTCTAGGTCTTGCTACGACCGTGCTGGCTAGAGTCGCTTGTGACCCTCGTTGTGATATGGTTTGTGGATGATATGTGATTGGCGTGTTATTGTGTATCTATCTTAGTCTCACATAGCAAATGAACTCTTACTTATCCACTATTGAATTTGTACTTAAACCTGTGAACTCACCAGCGTTAGCTGACCTTTAGCATGATTTTCTCAGGAATCTAAGTTGATGGTTGGAATGCTCGTTTTGTGGAGGCTTGGAAATGAGGTATGGTTGAAGGATCATATTTTAAACTCTGATAATATTATGCGGACCTACTTTTATAATCTCTGTTGGGCCTTACATTTTACTATTTTAGGATGATTGTATTTGGATAATTAATTATGGGATTGGTTTTTGAACTATAATATGATTATCTTGTTTGCTATACTTGTGTGATGTGCCAATCCAGTAACGCCCCAAAAACTTGTTTAAGTCTTCCGTTGTACCGCGATTTGGGGGTGTTACACCAGAGTAAGTGTAATACTGTAATGCATATGTATCAAATAAACATTCGTAAATTGCCATGTTTGTGTATCTCAACACTATTTGATTTTTCAGGCTGCAAACACGCTTAGTGTTCTACCTTTGGAAAAAATTTCCAATGTTGTAGACAGAAACACAATCAGCCATGGGCAGCTACAGACTGTGGTGTTTCGAGCTTTTCCTAGATCAGAGCATGAATTAACTTTAATAAAGTTTATACTTGTGTGTTCCCAGTCGCTAAAGACAATCAATATCAAGCTCAGCGATAGGAGTCATGATGGGAATGAAAATATCAGGATGAACTGGGAGTTGGCTAGGAAGCTGTTGAAACTCCACCGAGCTTCCCCCACAGCCATGGTAGAGTTCTTTTAGTGGTTGTAATTTATGTATGGGTTGAATACTCAGTCACCAAGAAGCCAAGGAAAGTCCAGCCTCCGTCTCCCTCTAAGAAGACTCCGTCACCCAAGGCTCCCTCCCCAGGTTCAGCTGATCCCACTCATTCCAAAGTTTGATGAAGGCAACCATGTGGTTGTAATTTGATCCCCAGGGTGGTATGTACCCTGTTTAAAACAATTTGTCTGTGTTCCTTTCCAGGCTTCGTGCCTGATGAAACAATTAACATTTGGTATGTGTGATGTAGGCTACGGCCTAAGACAATGTTTTGTTTGGTTGGATCGTTAAGGCTACGGCCTGTTTAGACTAGTTAAACTAGTCATTAATCTACATTAAAGCCACTAGGGCTTGTATTTTGCCATGTGTGATTCTTCTCTTTTTATTTTACTTGCGTAAAAAAAATTTACAACCTAAGGTGTATGGTAGATGCATAGCCTCATTGTGTGTAGTTACTTCACCAAGAATATTAGCAATCGTATAATTTGACTGCTGACAGAGGGTCGCGACCCACTCCATCTTAATCCTTTGGGCAGCGAAAGGCTTAAAATACCTTAAGGCCATATAGGAAAGTTAATGTGAAGTTGAGATCGATGTTATGCATATGAGCAAGACATGTTGTTAGTCTTTGTACATCCCTTCGACATTGAAACTTATAAAGCGACTTGGTGGGCAAATATTTGTTGTATTGAACGAAACAAGAGATTTGAGGGAAATGCGTTATATCATTAAGTGGGTAGGGAGGATTACATCATTTTAAGAAAGGAATACTAGAAGCCTACCATTAATGCTTCTTTCCCCAAGTGAGAACAATGCAAATACATTGATTGAAAGAAAAAATAAAAAATGTCCTCAGACATTGTAAGTTTCATACGTATAACTTATGAAGGGTAGTGCCATTCCAGGTTCTATCAATAGCGTCTCCATCCAAGGTTTCCAGCTTGTAGGCTCCGTTGCCATATGCTTCCTTAATAACGTAGGGCCCTTCCCATGTAGGTCCTAGTTTATCCTGGTACTCAGCTTTACTTGCGCTGTTGAGTCGGAGGACGTATTCCCCTGGTATGAAGGTCGAAGGCCGAACCCGATTGTTGTAGTACCTTTCAATCTTTTGCTTATGGATAGCCTCTCTGATTGAGGCTATTTCCCTTCGTTCTTCGAGTAGGTCTAGGTTGCTACGGAGTCTTTCTTCGTTATCTGCTGCTTCGAAGTTCATGACCCTTTCAGTTTCGACACTTACTTCCGAAGGGATGACAGCTTCCGTGCCATATGTCAAGCTAAAAGGTGTCTCTCCGTGACTTGACTTTGTATGCGTTCTGTGAGCCCAAAGTACTTGAGGTAGTTCATCTACCCAACCGTGGTGACTGTATCCCAGCCTTCGTTCTATTCCTTGTATGATGTCCCTGTTAGTAACTTCCACTTGTCCGTTACCTTGAGGATGGTAGACGGAAGTGAAGGATTGTTTGATATTCAGGCCTCTGCAAAACACTGGGAATACCCCTTCGGCGAACTGCTTTCCATTATCTGAAATGATGATGTGAGGTACTCCGAACCGACAGATAATATGCTCCCACACAAACTTTTCCATGTGCCTTCCTGTGATGGATGCCAAAGGCTTCGCTTCCACCCATTTAGTGAAGTAGTCGATGGCTACAACCAAGAACTTTACTCCTCCGGGAGCAATTGGCAGAGGACCTACGTTGTCTATCCCCCATTGGCTGAAGGGCCATGCGGATGTCACAGAGGTCATATCTTGTTTTGGTAGCCTTGTAACCCTTGAGTGAACTTGACAGGCTTCACACTTCTGAATGATTTCGACGGCGTCCCTGTGCATCGAAGGCCAATAATATCCGATCCTCGTGATTTTAGAAACAACGGAGCGGGGTCTTGCGTGAAGCCCGCAGGATCCTTCATGCACTTCTTGAATGATGTTGGCGGCTTGCCTAGGTCCTACACAACGAAGCCATGGGGACAGAAAGGATCGTCGGTATAGATAGTTCCCCATGATTCTATACTGTGGTGCTTTGATGCGGACCTTTCGAGCTAATTTATGATCCTCCGGCAGTATACCACTTATTAGATATTCTCTAATCGGAGTCATCCAATTTGAGTCTTCCTCCTGTATTACGTCAGATACCTCCTTTCGGACAATGGACCTATCTGCCAACACTTCGACCAGAACTTCTTTAGTTAAATGAGCAAATGCCATTGATGCCAGTTTGCTAAGTGCGTCCACCTTCTTGTTTTGATTTCTCTGGACATGCTCTATGTTGTAGGATGTAAACCCTTCGAGCATTTCCTTGGCCTTATCCAGGTATTGTTTGATCACAGGTTGTCTCGCCTCATAGGAGCCTTTTATCTGGTTGGCCACTAGTTGCGAGTCAACAAAAATAGCCAAGTCTTCTACCTCCATGTCCTTAGCCAATCGGAGGCCTGCTAGCAAGTCTTTGCACTCTGCTTCATTGTTAGTAGCATCGAATTCAAAGCGGAGTGCGTAAGTGTACTCCTTCCCTTTGGGGTCAACAAGCATGAGACCTGCGCCAGAACCGTCAAAGCTGGAGGCTCCGTCGGTATAAAGTTTCCACCCTTCGATCGCTTTATCAGGCTTCTTTTCAGCAAACTTTGTGTCATGCTTTGGTTCGAAGGGTGTTTCTGCTAAGAAGTCTACCAATAGTTGCCCTTTGACCGAGTTTCTACCTTTGTATTCAATTTTGTATTCTCCTAGTTCGATAGCCCACTTAGCTATCCTTCCTGATTTCTCCGGCTTCGAAAGTATTTGCTTAATGGGTTTGTCAGTAAGTACGATTATGAGGTAAGCTTGGAAGTACCTTCGAAGGCATCTCGCAGCATGGACCAAGGCCAAAATTAGCTTTTCCAATGCTGGATAGTTTAGCTCAGCTCCCTGTATAACCCTACTAACGAAGTAGATGGGAATTTGCTTCTTCTCCCTTTCTGCCAATAACACAGCGCTGATGCTTTCGAAGGAAGCTGCGATATACATAAACAACACTTCACCTTTGATTGGGGCAGCAAGTGTAGGTAGAATAGCCATGAAATCCTTGAGCTTTTGGAAGGCAGCTTCTGCATCTATACTCTACTAGAGCGTCTTTTTATCCATGCATCCTTTGAGTGTCTTGAAGAACGGCAAAGATCTGTCTGCACCCTTTGATAAGAACCTGCTGAGGGCTGCTAGCTTTCCGTTCAGACTTTGCACTTCCTTTAGGGACTTAGGAGGCTGCAAATCCGTGATGGCCTTAACCTTCGAAGGATTGGCCTTGATACCTTGCTTGGTTATCAGATGCCCCAAAAATTGTCCTTCTTCCACACCGAAGGAACATTTCTTGGGGTTTAACTTCATGTTGATGGCGCGAAGCTGGTCGAAGGTTTCCTTGATGTCGGAGAGCATGTCCTCCTCCGTTCTACTCTTGATAACCATATCGTCTACGTATGCCTCTAGGTTCCTACCTATCTGCTTGTGGAAGGCTTTGTCCACTAAACGTTGGTAGGTGGCACCTGCATTTTTCAAACCAAAAGGCATCTTTTTGTAACAATAAACGCCTTTTCCTGTGAAAAAGGTTGTCTTCTCTTCGTCCTCTTCCGCCATTTGTATCTGATGGTAACCCTTATAAGCGTCCAGAAAACACTTCAGCCGAAACCCTGACAAGGATTCTACTTTCCAATCAATTTCTGGCAGAGGATAGCAGTCTCTGTGAAATCCACGCACATTCGCCACCCTCCATCATGCTTCTTGACCATCACCGGATTGGCCACCCAAGTTTGATACTTCACCTCCCTAAGTATGCCTGCTGCTACAAGCTCATCTACTTCTTTGCATGCGGCGGCATTTCTTTCAGGAGCCAGGCTTCGACGCTTTTTCTTGATAGGTTCAATATGTTTGAACTCATTGAGCTTGTGTTCAGTGCCAAAGGGATTTTCGTCTATAGTGAGAGTTCTGGGTACCCCCGTCATGTCAGAGTAGGTCCATGCGAAGATATCTGCATTGGCCCGTAGTACCTTTTCCAATTCTGCTTTAAAGGAGGTTGGGAGCTGCTTTCCGATTACCACTGTTTGATCAGGATAGAGATCGTTTACCACAATGCGTTCTTCAGCATCAGTACAGCTGAGAACATCTTTCGGAGGCTCTTCCGAAACCTGTTTGATCCTTTTACTTACTTCCGTAGGCTTCTTCACGTTGTAGCTGGAGAAAACCATTCCAATACCGAAAGGTGTTTGGAATTTGACCGCGGCATGTATGGTGGAGACAACGATGCACATCTTCTGCATTGCCGTTCTCCCTATCAATAGGTTATAGGGAGATTCGGACCTTACGATCGTGAAAACCAGAGTTTCTGTTCTTTTTAGCCTTCCTTCTCCAATTGTAACCTCTAGCGGGACTTCTCCCAAGGGCCATGAGCGTTCCCCTGAGAACCCTACTAAGGGTACCTTCGAATCTACTCTCTTCGACCTTATCGAAGGCTTGAGCTTTAGAAAACAGCATTCGTAGATCACTTCACAGGAGCTACCACAGTCTAGGTAGGCCCTGTTTACTTCTCTGTTAGAGATCAAGACCTTGATGACCACGGGGTCATTTGAAAGAACATTCCCTATGATTGAAGGAAATGTGACATCTCCTACTCCGCATAATGCTTCCTCCGCTTCTTTTCTCTTTAGACCAGAATCATCCTTATACACCATGAGGATGGGTGCTTCGGCAGGTGTGGTGTCTTTGCCCAACTGTGTGTCGGAGACCTTTTCTTTACCTTTCTTAATACCCTTCACCAAATGTCCCAATTGGCCGGACTTCACGGCCTCTTCTATTTATTTCTTTAGTTCTCTACAATTGTTGGTGTCGTGTCCATAATCGTCATGGAAGTAGCAGTATTTGGAGGTATCTCTGGGCCTTCCTCTGTTTGCCAAGCGAGGAGGAGGATCAAAGGTCTTCGCAGCCTTTTCCGTAGCAAGTATCTCTCTTGGATATTTGGACAGATTGGCCAAGAGACCGTGGTTGATGTTTTTATGGTACGGTGTAAACCTGTCCCTTCCTTTGTGTTTGTTCTTTGACCCTTCCCACGAAGGATGCTTCGGGGCTTTGCTGTGATTTTCTTTGTTTTCGACCGGAGCCCGGTTGGTAGAAACTTCTTTGGCTTCGATCCAGGTGTAAACCTTCTCCACTAAACCCTTATAGGTTGCAGGAAGGTCAGTGGAGAGGAATTCAACCAAACTTCTGTTTCGAAGGCCATGCACGAAACCAGAGATGCGTTGGTCTTCGTGCAAGCCCATTATCGTAGGTGTCATCGGTGTATCAGGTAATGAAAGCCCTGGTTCTCTCATTTTCCTTTTGCTTGATGTTGTGCACTGTTAGGTGCGTTCTTGTAAACTTTTTCTGTTGGCTGAAATGTGATCTGAACTTGGCCTTGAGATCATCCAAATTCACAATGCTACCTGGTTTTGCCCGTTCCACCATATACGAGAGTCTCGTAGGGTATATGTAAACATGTGGCAAGCAACGGGCATAACCCACTTCTGCATTCTGATAGCCCCTTCGAACAGGTGTAAGAAGTTATCCGGGTCCCCCTTCCCATCATAAGTACCAATATGTGCGGGCATTTTCAACCCATCAGGCAAAGGGTAGTCTTCTATCCATCTTAAGAAGGGTGTTGTGGAGCCCATGGGCTCCGAATAAAGGCAGTTATAAGGTGGCATGTAGGTAGGGGCAGCATTGTACGGGTTATGATTTGGAGGTATTACAACAGGGTTTTGGTTAACATATTGAGAGTAAGCAGTAGGTATATAAGGTGGGTGACTTTCGACAGGGTACGAAGGATATACCATAGGTTGCCCGTAGGGCATGCTTCCGTATGGTTGAGTAAAACTGGGGTTGCTAGTCTGCCCATTAGGTGGGGGATAAACCCCTTGAGGGTAATATTGAGCCTGAAAAGGAGGGTACATACTATGAGGAGGAATATTTCCTCCCCCATTCATTTGAGATGGATTGCCTTCTACGCCGGATGTGTGAGAAGGCTGCAACGGAACCCCTGCCTCAGTTCTTCCCAGGTGAGCCGCCAAAAGTGGGGGCAAATTAACCCCCGTAGTATCCCTTCGGTGGCTCCTTCCATTGGAGCCTTCTATCGTGCCTTCCCTTCTAGTCGGATCCCTCTCCGAAACATCTTCAAAACCAACCGACCTTCCACTAGGCCTTCGACTGTTCAGAGATCCTATCCTTGGCACTGAGCGTGTAACCCCAGGAGCCAAGGGCCTAGCCTCCATTTCCTCTTCGTCATACTCATCACTTGAGTATTCTAACTCCCTACGCATCTCCACATTCCGAGCTTGCCTCCTTTGAGCCCTCAGTAAAGATTCTAAGGCTTCGATGTTAGCTTCGACAAACGTTGGGCTGATTACCTGTTCAGGGTTAGCCGAGGTTGAAGCATGGTTGTGGGGAGTTATTTCAGGGTGAGATCGTGTGGTAAAGGTAGACGCGGTTATATTGGGAAGGTTGTTAGGATCATTGACTGGGATTGGTGTCAAGGTCGAGAAACCCGGAGGGGGTGTATCCTCTCTTCCTTGATTCATGCCGTGAAACTAGTGAGAGTGATTGACTGGGTGTAAGTTTAGAATAACGAGACCAATAGTAGCGGGTCCCACGGATGGCGCCACTGATTGTACAATAATTCGTACGACCAGGCCTTCGATGGTGATCGAAGGGTATGAGGGGTGATATGCTTGCACCAAACTTGTAGCCAATCTGCAATAAGAAATAGTAGACACTTCGTTAAGTGATTGCGCAGGGGTTGAGCCCTGCGAACCACCTCCGGAGTGAGAGTAAGTATTTGATATGTGTTGTAAATAATATGGAGTATGTGAAATACTGTGTTTAGTGAACATATCATTGAAATGACTCGTCCGACCTATTTATAGGTGATGAAAATAGCTTGGAGAGTGTTAGCACACGTTTAGGAGATCATGGGGGTGTCCCCTGATTTGTGGTAACCGCTAGGGCTTCATCCCCACTATCTCAGACTTGGAGGGGAAGCTAAGGAAATAGTGGGAACGTGGGGGAAGACCAAGTCAAGGTTCTTCTTTGTCTTGGCATCTTCAAGAGAAGACACCGAAGGGCATAGGCCTTCGGCTGGCGAATTCCCAACTGGTAACCATGTCAATGATGAATGGTTTTACGCCACCAATGACTTATGAAGAAAGACTTGGGTCTTCGTAATGCCATTTCGACTGAGACCTAAGGGGAGTCCTTCGACCTGATCGGAGGGTACGTCATCAGCCGCAATACACTTGACCAATATGTTAATACAAATAAGCCGTAAAAACGTTTATTTATATTTTACGACCTTCTAATGTTTTGTCGATAACAAACGTAAAATCATATTAACGAAACAAATAAAATACGGAAATGGTTTGAACTAATAGTTTCTAACATATTCATATTTTCACATAAAACACTAAAACAAGTATAAGTGATTTTATGATTCAAGTAATACATATGTACAACAACTAGTGTTTACATATTTTGATAAAATATACACGTAACTAGCATGTAGTAAATTGGGTAATATAAATGGGTAGAAACTTAAGTATCACAACCCATTGGGAAAATACATTGAATGTAGTTGGGTACAACCCAAAGCCCATAACCCATGGATCTTGACTCATAACCCATTGCATGACATCATGCTTATATCACATATGGATAATACCCATAACCCATAGGATCAACCCATACCCAAGTGACTAAGTGCAATTCACTCAAAGATACATTGTATCTAGCCAAAGATCCATGGTTCAACCCATGACCCATGACCCATAACCAAAATACCCATGGGCAAAGAGGAGCGTTCCACGGATCCTTAGCTTTGTGCTAGCCGGATCCCAAGTGGAAGGGATCCGTGGGATCCGGGGAACAGTAGGATTTTTCCGCTATAAATAGTGAGCCATTTCTTCATTATTCATCACCCCTTTCTGACACACTTTCTCCCCTGAGTTAAATCTCACTAACCTTAGATCCAAGAGATCTATGTTTGTAGTTTTGTTTTTGTGTGATCTTTTAGGTTCCTCTTAAAGGCAAGATCACCACCTTTGAAGTCGAGCAAGCTCAAGTCCATGAGTTGCCATACTTCCTCATCATCAAGGCTACTAAAGTCTTCTCGTTGATGATTCCTTTCTTTCTCCAAAGAAACGTAGTGTTGAAGACATTAGTGAAAGATGTCTTAAGTGTCAAGACGAAGATATTAGTGAAGGGTATTTATCGTCTATAGGACAAGCACTTGTGGTAGGTGCTTAGAAGTCAAGACAAAGAAGCATTAGTGAAAGGTGCTTAGAAGTGAAGACACAAGACATTAGTGAAAGG
>OU343224.1:171577166-171625840 GCA_910596185.1 Chrysanthemum makinoi
GCAAAAAACGGACGTAAAAACGTAAAACCACGTAAACTGCGGTAAAAACGGACGGTAAAACGTAAAAACGGATGAAACTGTGCGAAAACGTGTAAAAACGGACGAAACTGTGCAAAAACGGACGAAAACGTGTAAAAACGGACGAAACAGTGCAAAAATGGACGAAACGGTAAAATGCATTGCAACCTGCGGTAAAACGAACGAAAACGCGGGTAAAACAGACACGAAAACGTGCGCAAAAGCGGATGAAAACGTGCAAAAGCGACGAAAACGTGCAAAAACGACAAAAAGTTTGTACAAAAACGCAAAACGGACGAAACTGTGCAAGAACGGACGAAAACGTGTAAAAACGGACGAAAAGGACTAGCGGTGCAATAAAAAAATTAACGGTCGAAATCACACTTAAAACGGTAGTTTAGTCTTGCCTAATTTTTCTAGAGGCATTAACTTTATTTCCTTTTGTGACACACAATCACACTTAAAACGGGTTTAAAAAGGTTAATTACACTTTAAGTGTGATTTTGTGTCACAAAAGGAAAATTAGGCAAGTTCAGTGCTAAAATAGGAAAATTAGGCAAGTTCAGTGCTACAATAGGAAAAAAAAAGTTCGATGCTGAGAAAAGGAAAAGGTGGCAAGTTCGATGCCTTTTCAGACAATTTGCCCTAAATTATAAGGAGAATCTGACCTGACTATAACGAAGGTGAGTGTTTCCGTGCGGGATTAGGGGCCTTCGCCTATGGTGTTTTCCAACGGTACCTCTCCTAGGGGCCATGAGTGTTCGCCGGAGAACCCTACCAGTGGTGTTTTTGAGTCTACACTTTGTGAGCGTATGGATGACTTGAGCTTTAGGAAGAAATGCTCATAAATGATCTCGCAGGAGCTTCCACAATCAATATACGCTCGATTTACCTCCCTTTTTGAGATTCGTACCTTGATGACCATGGGATCAGTCGAAGGTGTCTGCCCCAAGATGTAATGGAAGGTTATTTCCCCTACACTTCCTAGTTCCCCATCTCCTTCCTTCCGTTTCAAGGTTGGATCGTGCCTATGAACCATTAGTATCAGAGCCTCTGTAGGGGTAGCCTCCTTTTTGTTCCCCTTCCATTCACCCAGCTGGGTGTCGGAGAACTTGTCTTTTCCCTTTTTGATGCCCTTAACCAGATGTGCTAATTGTCCGGACCGTACCGCCTCTTCGATCTGCTTCTTTAGCTCTCTGCAGTTGTTCGGGTCGTGTCCATGGTCTTCATGGAAATGGCAGTACTTGGACATGTCTCTGGCTTTGCTTCGTGCTGTCATCCGAGGTGGTGGATCGAAGGACTTTGCGGCTTTCTCGGTAGCCAGAATCTCTCTGGGAGATTTGACTAAGTTTGCCAAGAGTCCATGGTTCGAACCTTTGTTGTATGGAGTGAAGCGGTCTTTGTTCTTCTTCTTGTTCTTGGATCCTTCCCAGGAGGACCCTCGAGAGAATTTGTCAAAAGCTTCCTTTTGCTCTATCGGAGCTCCATTTGCTGCTACCTCTTTGGACTCAATCCAAGTGTAAGTCTTCTCCATTAGGGCCTTGAAAGTAGTTAGAAGATCGGTGGACAGGAATTCCACCAAGCTTCGCGTTCGAAGGCCATGTACAAAACCTGAGATCCTCTGATCTTCGTGCAAACCCAGAATTTGCAAAGTTTCATCAGTGTACCTCGTAACGAAGGCCCCTGTGCTTTCGTTATCCCTTTGCTTGATGGTGTGCATGGCTAGATGGGTCTTGGTGTACTTCTTCTGTTGGCTGAAGTGTGATCGGAACTTAGCCTTAAGGTCATCTAGACTTACAATGCTTCCCAAATTCTGTCCATTCCACCATATTCTCGCGGAGTCTCGGAGCGTAAGGAACATGTGGCATGCTACGGGCATGACCTACTTTTGCATCTTGATAGCGCCTTCGAACAAGTGGAGGAAGTTATCAGGATCGCCTTTCCCATCGTAGGTGCCTATGTGAGTAGGCATCTTTACACCATCAGGTAGGGGTAGTCTTCGATCCACTTCACGAAAGGTGTGCAAGCTCCAGAGGCTTCGGCATAGTACGGGTTTTATGGAGGTGGATAAACAGGTGTAGGATTATACGGGTTAGGAAATGGCCGTGTGTCGGCAGGGTAAACAGTAGAAGGTTGGTACGAAGGGTTTACACCCATCGATTGTGTAGGAACATGTCCATAGGGCATTTACTGGTAATTCTGGTTGGGGAGTGACCCACTCAGAGGATAAGTGTTGTAGGTTTGAGTAGGCTGGTAGGGGTTCATTCCCGGAGGGGGTAACTGGTTCATGCCTGAGTATGGAGGAGGGCCTCCGACACTCGAAACATATGAGGGGGGTCTTGGATCCCCATCCATACTTCTTCCTAAGTGGGGCAGCTAGGGAGGGGTAGGTTTACCCTCCGCTCCTACCGAGTTGCTTCCTCCGTTAGAGTTCTCGCTCCTTCTTTCACCTTGCATTCTTTCCTTCTTCCCGGATCTCCTCCGGGTCCTTCTTCAAAACCCACAGTCCTTCCGTTTGGCCTTCTAATGAAAGGAGAACCATTTCGCAGGGCCGAGCGCCCCCTGCTAACAGGTCGAGGCCTCTCCTCTATTTCAATCTCTTCATCATACTCCTCACTAGAGTATTCCAACTCTCTTCACATTTCAGTGTTGCGAACCTGTCTCTTATGAGCCCTTAGTAAAGAATCTAAGGCTTCAAAGTTTGCCTAAACGAAGGCGGGGCTAATATCTGGAATAGGGTTAGCGGATGTTGAGGCGTGATGTACGGGAGTAGTTTCCAAACGAGATCGTGTGGTAAAGGTTGAGGCCGTTATGGGGGCGAGATTTTCGGTGTTAGTTGTGTTGAGAGGGACTAGGGTAGAGAAACCTGGTGGAGGTGTATCTTCTCTTCCTGGTTCCATGCCAGAAATGTAGTATAGTCGGTTAGGGTTTTAGGACTGGGTGATTACGGCTAATAGTAGTGGTCCCACGGATGGCGCCACTGATTGTACAATAAATTTCACTACCAGGCTTCGATGATGATCAAAGGTATGAGGGGTGTATGTTCCAGCCAATACTTGCCTTTCACCTGAGAATAAGAAATACGAAACACTACGTTAAGTGATTACGCAGGGGTAGGACCCTGCGAACCACCTCCGGCGTGAGAGTAAGTATGGGTTATGGTTGTATAAGTATGTGTAAGTAAAGAGATGAGTGTGAAATGAGCATACCATAATCCATTGCCCGTACAACCTATTTATAGTGGATGAAATAGGGTTGAGAGCACTTCTGCATGAATGTCGGAGATCATGGGGGCGTCCCATGATTGTGGGTAACCGCTAGGGTTTAGTGACCCACGTTCTCAGACTTGATGGGGAAGCCAAGAGAGAGAGGGGGAGATCGTGGGTTTGACCAAGTCAGGAGGTTCCCTATCCAGGCTTCTTCGTCACCATACCCCGAAGGGCTTAGGGCTTCGAATGGCGAATTCCCCTGAGGTAACCTTCGTGATAACGAAAGGTTTAACGCCTATGGATATTGTGGAATCCTAACTTGGGCCTTCGAATAGAAGGGCTTCGACACGTCTCGGAGGAGTGTCCTTCGAGCTACTCGGAGGGTACATCATCACTTTCCATTACATATTTACACATCTATCTATCAACGTCCAACATACACATTTAAATAGATTGACATAAGTTGATCTAAATATTTTAAAACGAAGTTTTAATAGGTAAAACTATTCAACCCCCCTTCTAGTTTTCCACAATTGGCATCAGAGCTTCGTTACCAAGTTTCTTAGAGTATGTTGTACTTTAAAAACTTGATACGATTCGTGTATGATTGAAAACTACAAAGAAGGAAATCTTTTAAAACAAAATTGTTTCTCCTATGTTGGATAGTGATAGATTATTCTAACAATTTTTTTTAAGAAATCTTCTTGCTAGGACTTCTCCAAAGTCTTCATTTCTATTCAAAGAAAAATGATGTCAACTCTCAAGGAAGAACCTAAAAGTAATCACAACCTACGTATAGTAAGTACAACGGATTACTTTAAAAGCTCATAAAGTATTTCGGATATATGGTCTCAATGAACCATATCAAGAGTTTAGAGGTATGTTCACTTATCCACGAATTAGCTATGTTATGTTTACATGGATATGTTGATAATATTGTTTTTCATTAATTAGGACGTTAATAATTGCTAGTCTCTAAAAAGTCCTCTTCACCACTTTCCCGACTTACTCATCATCGGGAATAGTATTCCCCTTTAATTTTCTAAAAATCGTCAAACCAACGCCACCGTCACAAATAGATCCTTGATAGTTAACCTATCAAAACACGTTGACCAAAACGACTATTTAGGAACCTCAAAGTTATTTTTGTTCTATAAGCTATTGTATAACTTATTACAAAAATAACACCAAACATTCTTTTTCTGTCTACAGTAGCCGGATCCCACGAGTTGTACTAGCCGGATCCCAATTACAAAGGATCCGGGGGAACCGTGTGTCAGAAAACGATTCTGCAGTTTTCAAAACATGTTCTGCTCTTTTCTCTCTCCTCAAAAAACACAAAAACAACCCAATTTCTGCTTCCATCTCCATAGGGCTTCATATCCTCAAGCATCTCCTTCTTGAACATCATCGTAAGTAATTACACTCATATGTTCTACTCTTCATCATCTTCATCCTAGGGTTTATGGTTTTTTAATTTTCTTCTTAAAACATCAATTGATGAAATTAGGTTTTACAAAATTAATCACTAATAAGGGTTTTCACATAATTAAGATTCTATTGTATTTACAACAATGTTAATACAAATCAAAACCATAAACCCATCTCAACAAATTTTGCCTAATTGGAATATTTATTTTTCTAGGACCAATCATGCCCAAAGCTACCCAACAAGACCACCATGATACCGTCCATTACCTCTCTAGATACTATCGAAAAGAGGAGTTTTCGAAAACCGATCGTAAAATCTTCAAAAAGCTTGAAAAACGACTTATTCACGAAGGTCGTGTAATTAAGGAATGTTTCCTTGAAAATACCGACATTCGTCAAGTCTTCTCGGCAATCAACTTTGATTGTCTCCTTGATATTGATGAACTAATTTGTCCGGTTTTTATCTTTGAGTTTTACAAAAGTGTTAGGATCATTCGAAATAGTGATGATAGCATCTCAATCGCTTTTATCATCAATAATCAAAGCCTTACTCTACCCCTCAACACATTTGCACAAATTCTCCGCGTCCCTTGTGAAGGAATTTGTATGTACTCCCAAGATTGGGCAATATCCACCCAATCTTTTGCACTAGATCCCATTTTCAAAATTAGAGCCGACCAATCTCGCTTCAACCGCAACAAAGAGCTTATTCATCGTGATCCCTTTCAAATGGAACTCTTCGAAATGAATCCCATCTATAGAAAGTGGGAAGAAATTCTAAGGGAAAATGTCATTAGTTTGGTCGAAAACAAAGACCATCCAAATGCATGTCTTGTCTAAATGATCTATTTCCTCATACACCAAAGACCATTTAACCTTGCCTATTACATGGTGAAAAGAGTGGCCGGTGTATTCAAAGTCAACAACATGGTACTTCCCTATGGTATGCTCCTAACACGACTCCGTGAGTATGTTAGTGCAATGCAACCTTCTCCTATCAACGATGATCATTTCCTTGCCAATCACGTCATGGTACCACTCACCAAACAACCCTCTAAACAGTTTATGATCAATGGAAAAAGACCTCGTGCTCTCTCGGACTCCTCGGATGAAGAAGGAGTAAACGTCAACCCCGTTGCCAACGTCAACTTGGACCCCATAACCTACTTTGAACAACTTCCAACTCTACCAAACGAGACCGAAGAAGTCAAAAAATTGAAGGGTATGATCCAATGCCTAACTAACAACATCGTGACGTCGGGAAAGAGAAAGAGAAAATATTGACAAAAGAGACATTAGGATTATGGTTGTTTTTAGACATATCGTTTATCATTTTGCAATGGATGCTTATGTTTGTGAATGGATTATCTTGTTTGTTTGGATATTATCACTACTACTCTTATTTATGTTATGGAATATGAGGTATTTACTTGTTTTGATGCTCATTTACAGTAGAGACTAGTAGCAATTAGTATGCATAGTATAGTATAAAAACTGCACATTTTCTGTGATGCTACTGATCTGCAGTTGCCGGATCCCTCAATTTGCTCTAGACGGATCCCTCCTTTTAGGGATCCGTGGGATCCGGGGTGACAGAAATGCTATACAGACCTCCACACATCAAACCAACACACTAGACCACTTCACTCTAGCTAAACATAATGTCTTAGGACCACTTAAGTCTTTCTCGAGCCCAGTAAGTTTCACACTCACTCATAGCTCATTTAGGATCACACTCAAGGTGCTTTTTGATTTATCATTTGACCAAAACTCATCATCCTTCCGCTCCTATACTCACACATCATTTCTAATATGTCAACACATCTAATTTTATAATTCTCTCAATTTTAGCAAATTGATTTTAGTCATTCCTACTTCAAAATGGGTCAAAAATTAGTTTCTCAATTCTTATAATTTTTAAGGGATTTTTAAATTTTATCCCAAGTTGCCATCTGATCTCTAGGGTCATTTAACACCACTTGACACTCTCAAATCTCCTAGTGTCATCCTTGATCACCCATTGGTGCTCATAAAATCCCATTTTCTTCCATAAAAGGAAATCATTAGCTACCATCACTCATTAACCTTGATCATTGAAGTCACATTTCATTTAAGACACTTAAGAAGACTGGGACACTCAAGATGTATAGGTATTAGACCTTACAAACATCACTTTTCTCTTTTTTTGGCTACTGAGAGCCGGATCCCTAGGATTAGCCTAGACGGATCCCTCATTGGAGGGAACCGTGGGATCCGGGTGACAGATTCAGCTAAACTCTAGCTAAAACAATCATTTCAAGCTCTCCTTGCTAACTTGAACACTCCATCTTGTCTTAACTAAACTCCTAGATCAGTACAACTCTGGAGTTGACTCTTATGCATGCAAATCATCACATTTCAAAAGATCCTAGTGGTTTAAGTCTTAAATGCACTTGCTAAATCCTTCCCTTTATTAGCCATCTTGTTAGGACCTCTTAGTTACCATCCACAACTTAATTCTCAGCAAATAGAGACCTCTATCTCACTAACCTTTTGTCATTTCATTATGAGGAAAGCTCCTAGTGCTAACTCCTCCACTAAAGGACCACCCAAGAAACTTGCTCGTGTTATTCATGAAATTTCTTCAACCGAATCATCTCCCGTTAAATCCACAAATGCTAGGATTTCTCCTCCACCAACTCAACCAATCAAACCAATCCCCAAAAGGATTGTTCCCACAAAAATATCATCACCAAACACCACAATTCCTTCTAAACGAAACACACCCATTTCCACCCAACCATCACCTTTGGTGCCTAGAGCCATATCATTTACCACTCCACATTCATCTCCACATCTCTACAACTTAGAGGACTTGCCTCCTAGGCCATCCCATCCTCCAAGTTTCTCCACTAAAGGACCACCCAAGAAACTTGCTCGTGTTATTCATGAAATTTCTTCAACCGAATCCATTCAATCAATCACTGAGGATCACAGGTGTGACCCCCTCATAAATGTTCTTGACAAATTGCTAAGATCTGTGTGGGACTCTAGAATTGTATCACTTGCGTCCTTATTGTTGAACGACAAGTGATGAAATTTCAAGTGTACCTAAGAGATCTTTTGATGAATCTCGTGGCTCTAGACTCAATAGTGCGCTTTGTTTTTCCTAAGCGGAGACTAGGGAGAGGGTCTCCTTCTTCAATACCAGCAATCTCTAAGAGAAAGCCGATAGTTTATGTAGGGTTCCCTGTGAGAATGAATCAAACTTCTGTTGAGAGAAATTTGAGTGGCTAAGAAGGTTTAGTGCATGCGTCACTGGGTCCATGAAAACTTTGATCTTCAATACCGGTGTCATCTAGTGACAACCAGTAGCATATGTATTGAACCCGGTGTCTGCCCTAAGTTGAATAATCTGAGGGCTATTTCTTTTCACCCTTTTCTTTACTTTTCTTTTTAATTCTTCAACTCCTTCTTTCTCCGATTCTCATTTTCTCCTTTTTTATAATCATTCCTAAGGACTTCTAGATTCTAACTATTGGTGGTGTCCTTGAGTAGATCCCTCCGGCTCTGGCGGATCATAGGACGGTTATCCCTAACCTTAGTCACCTTATTACTCCATGACTAACCTATGATGCCATAAAACCAGTTTCATGAAAATCTCTCAAAGTGGTTATGAATAAAAGCACTTAGTACCACTGTGAGAGTTTAGTATTTTGTAGAAATACTCCCCCTCAACACGTGCTTAAATATTTTGACAGAAATTTACACGGTGTGAGAAGAGCGCGCACTTTTGAATTGATCAACTCAAGATAGACAATTCCCCGCGAGACACGGTTACGTTGCATAGTTAAAGAGTTACATTGTCAGCTTTTAGGTGACAACTAGCTCTAATAACTACCTTGAAGGTGTGGACAAACCTCGAAAGGTTGTCAAACCCGTCAAAGTTCATGTCTATCAAGAGCTTCTCGAATAGGTACATTCTACTAGGACAAGTCCTTTGCGAGACATGTTTACATCACTAGCGAACTAGCTTGAAATTATTACCCGTCCCAGACAAGTCTTTTTGAGTTACTGACATTTAAGATCTCTTCAATTCATTGGTTAAGTCTTTAGCACGATGATTCTTTTGCAATTCATAACATATTTCTTATCACATAACTTTCTCCCCCTAAAAAATGGCTTATAAATGTTATTTTTGACGAAATTTTGATATCGAATATGTCCATTTCGAGTTTTGTGGGAAGATTACCACTCAGAATAATTTTGTGAACAAAGATTTTAAGCAAATACTCCCCCTCAAAAATTGATATTAACTTTTGAGGTTTTGAAAATCATAAGGGGAAGTACTTGTTCTTTTGAGCAAAACTTTGAAAAATGAAAGTTTTGATTAGTTTTACTCAAAAGTAAGAAGCTTTTGATCCTTTTATAGGATTGTTGCACTGATGCGTACCACAGGGTCCTTTCATTACAAGTACGGGTTGTGCACTGTTTTGTGTGCACAAGCCATTGTTAGATATAAATCACGCAACCAAATAATGATAAGAGAAATAGATCAAGGGGTACCAGGAGATGTAGGTAATCCAGCAATAACTCCGGGAATGCGTTCTGGACGTTGATAGCCTGTGAGAGATATGCTTGAACGACCACCAACGAAACTCTCCAATGTTCTGAACTGATCCCGCCTAAACAGCATTTCATCAATCCACTTGATGATCTTCTTAACATCCCTTCTCTCCCTCGAATTCCATCTCTTCTGTGACCCTATGCCTTCATGTATCTCTTTTAACCGATAAGCTAAACCGTCCTTGACGTTCTTCAATGTGTGATCCCCAAACTTATGTAGCTCTTTGCACGCCATGAAGCAATTGTGGTGTAGTTCACTTCTATTGACTACCCCAAATGGTTTCTTGATAAGGGTGTACTGAGCAAGTTGGTATATGTCGGGAAGATCGAGCTGTGGTTTTGTGAGATTAACGCGCTTCTGGTATGATTCCACGGCAAGTTGAATATCTTCTACACGTTCTTGGATCACGATGCTTCTGATGAAGATAACTAATGACTTGATGAACTTGCGTTGGATAGTAGTAGAGAATTGTCGCATTCATCATTGTACCTTTGCAAGATACATATCTTCAATGTTGTTTAAAGACAATCTCGGAAAATCCGCTTCACATAAGTCATATTCCTCTTCATCTTGTCGTTTGACCACAATTTTCTTAAGGAATGTATAGTCCCACTTTGTCGACAAAGAGACATGCTGAATAGCAACGATCCGTTTATCACTAAACACTTCCTTCTTCGACATAAGAACCTGGCAGCTTTTGTAGTAGATTCTTCGGCGTTCAGGCCAATGATGAATCCCATACAATGCATCGATGTCATACTTCTCCACTTTGTTAGCAAACATGTGTGTGGCGTATTCCTCGATGACTATGTTGTTGGAGTATATTGCTACCGGGAAAGGGAGTGTGAGTGATGTAGCGTATTTCTTGGAGACATCGCTACCGTGTAGAAGAAACTCAAGTTCGTTGTTGAAGAAATAGCAGAATGGAATCTTGGGTTGATCCGGTCGGCCAATTGTAGGTAGAGGTTTGGTCCAGTCAGTGTAGTATGGAACTTTGTCTGGTCTGGTGAAGTCAATGTTTGATTCAGGGTTTAGCCAATCAATGTTGTTAGACATGGCTCGTGCAATGTTATCAAGATGATATTCGACTTCAATTGCACTTTCTGAGCTGTCTTTAAGTAGTTGAAATGCATCGTTCTTGATTCACTTCAACTCTGCCTTTGTCATCTTCTTCACGTTGAACTTTTCCTGAATAAGCTTCACATGCTCCATTGTACGGCCATCTACCATTTCTTGACCTTCTGGTAATGAGTGGGTAGCATCAACAAGTCTAGAAAACCAGTCATATTCTTCGGTTGTATCGTCATCTAGCCATGAGACAACAGCAGTCTTCGTCTTCTTTTTCTTTGGATTTGATGATGATTCTGGTTTCTTTGTTGTGGCAGAAGAGGTGGGTTGTTGTTGGGGCTCAGGGATCTCTTCATCGTCACCACCAGTGTATTCGAAATGATCACCGGTTTTCTCTGTCTGGGGTGGTAACTCAGAGTCCTGAGGTTTCTCAGTAGCAGCAGAACGTAGAGGTGATCTTCTTTCGGTGGAGGTCCTTTGGGGTGGTGGTGGAATAGAGGAAGATTCGCCAGAGTTCTTCTTGCGTTTTGGCTCTTTATCTTTATCTGCTTCATCATCATCGTCTCTTGGACGTTTAGCCTTGTTAGCTGGCTCCTTGCATGAAGTCTTAAGTTGATATTCCAGTAATGCCTCAAGTAGTTTACTTTCGTCAGAGGTGAACGTTGCAGATCGTTTAGACAATTGTAACACCAGCTTGGAAATCAACTCTGCATCAGAGAGAACTGCAGGCTCAATTGGATTGATCGTCATGGTTACCGGAGTAGATTGCATTGTTTGCTTGACCAATTTCATGAGATTCGGATAGAGTTTTCTGGTGAACATCTCTCTTGTTACTCCTGGAACAGTGTCGAGAAGGAACTTATGAGTATATTCCCTAATCGTCTTATTCATTTCACCCTGTATGTCTCGATCGAGAAACTTCTGGATCTGTTCCCGTTCTCTTAACATATCGTTTATCCCATTTTGAAGAAAATTGATTCTGTCAGTGAGTTGATTGAGTTTCTTGTTGACCTCATTTTTCTTCCTAACTTGCTTGACAGCTTTAACAATCTTAGTCTTTACACGGGATGCCCAAGTGTCGGTTGGCTTCTTAATCGATCTGGATGCAGATCTGGTGGTTGCTTTGGATGGTGGAGGTGATGAGTGAGAAGATGAGTCTGATGATGATGAGACATGAGGAGGCTCAGGGTCCTTTGGTGGCTCGGAAGTTTGTTCCTTGCTTCGTGCGGGACTATCAAGAATGTAATCATTGGCTTCCTTTTCCACTTGAGCCTTTTCTTCTGCCTTAACCCTAGCTTCTTCATCTGCTTGAGCTTGAGCTTCCTTTTCTACTTTTTCTTTAGCCGCAGCCTCAACATCTTCATCAGGAATTTTCTCATACTTCTCCATTTCTGGTTCCTCAAAGTCATAGATGATAGAATCCTCAATTTGCTTTTGTTGTTGTTCGTGGTTGGTGGTACCAGTTCCCTTATCGGGTTGATTAACCGCATCAGAAATTGGTGTAGTTAGTGCACCACCACTTGACCCTCTGGGGCCACGAGTTTGTTGCTATTCGAACACTTTAGCAACATGTTGGAGTCTGAGGTTCTTAAGCTTCTTTCTATAGTCTCTGTCTTCATCCAGCGGATCTTCTTCTGAGCTCTCTTCTTCTTGCTCAAGCAATGGAGTTTTCCTTTATCGGACTTGGGATGAGAGGTTTTGCATCTGTTTGAGTATCATCAGTTGCATTCCGAGTAGATAATCTCTTCATCTATTTCAGTGTCCTCTCGAGTCCTCGCCCATTAGTTTTGGTTCTGGTTTGGGAGTAGGGATGGCTTCAGTAAGAGGAACTCTCTTCTTGAGTGTGTGAGTTCTATTTGGGTACCTTCACTCTCGCTCGCAATACTTCCAAGATTGCCTCTCCTGGTCTTCCTAACAGGTGTACCAGAAGACTTACCATCAATGAAGCCTACTTTGCCTGCTTCAGCTGCTACCAGATATCGTTTGTACGATTGAATACCTTTGATAACATCAGAAAGAAGATAATCTGGCAACACTACACCCTATTTCTTCGTGGTTGATTCTTTGAATCTTACCATGTTGAGTGTGGGTTCAAGTAGCACAGAGTGATGGTTGGGGTCTTCAAGTCTTTGGGGAATATCTGGATTGGTTTCAAGAATCCTTTTGATCAACAATTTTGTGTATCTGACATATGGGATATTGGAGCCGGCCTTTTCGTAAGTCATCATGTCGTCCCATATCGAGTGCAAATTCGATGTGTTTCATGCTGACCATGTCCCAAAAGATTTGAAGTTCCATGAGCTTCGGGTGCTCATAGCCACTGTCACGTCCAGAAATGGATTTAGCAATCATAATGTACAGTGTTCTCCATGGTTGAGGAATATTCTTGAGATCTACAGAGGAGTGTTTTGTGATAACTCCACCAGCTTCATCATAGCCGATGTCGACCATGAATTGGAGAACGACCTTTTCCGTAGGAGTAGCAGAGAACTCAGTAGGCTCGATGGTTGGAAGAAAAAGAATAGTCCTTAAATCTGTAGGTGTGATGGTGACTTGTTTTTGGTTAAGCGTCACCGTCACAGCACTTTGACCTTCGACCTTTTGTATCGTGTGCCATAATTGGTGAACATAGATTTCCGGGACAGTAGCAGAATTTGTGAGCATGTTCTGGTATGGATGAATCTTCAAAATATCCACCGCAATCTGACAAGAAGACTCAGAGCAAGTGAAGTTGTCAAAATCAACTTTGAGGTTGTTCTTCCCGATCTTCATTGTGTAACCGTTGGGGAAGATGTCTTCAATTGAGAGAACATTTGGTGCATCAATGTTTTCCATTTGGACGTCCATATCGTGATAGATTGGAGGATTATAGCACTGATTAGCGTAATGATTTTGGAGCGTGGATGAAGTTTGGTAAAAATCTTAAATGTGTAATAAATGTTAAGAGATATTAGTTGGTGAGGTATATTTGAAAAAAATATTTTAGACTTTTGACAATTTAAGTCCCTCCACCTTAACCATTTTCATCCACAGCCCATAAGTTCCATTTTAGTTACGTAAAGCATGATTTTTGGAAAGAAACTTGACGACACTCCCCCTCGACTTAAGAAATAATGAAATTTTATAAATTTGAGTCCGGGGAGTGTCAATAAACCAGAAATGTGACCACCATTAAGAAAGAAATAACCGGGATAAGGTAACATGCAAGTACAAGGTTTTATGAGACATAAAAATATTTACTTTCTCCCTCTCAACACTTGACTGAGAAAATACTGAATTTTGAAAAGAATAAAGTGTTGACGGAAGATTTGTACTTGCCATGTGTGAAAGAAATATAGATAGAAGAATATTTTTGTAGTTTTATCAGATTTTATAATTTTGTATTTTGTTTTTGAAAATATTTACAAAAGAGGTTTTGGTGTTTGACTGGTTTTAAGAATGTTTTAAAAGATCATCCAGTTCCTCTGGAGTCAAACACCTCATACCAATCCGGTTGACCAACTCAGTAAACCTAGCTGGATTTAAGGATTTGGTGAGAAGGTCTGCCAGTTGGTATTCAGTACCCACAAAGTATAATTCAACGGTACCCTTTTCCACATGCTCCTTGATGAAATGATATCGAAGATCCATTTGCTTTGATTTTGAATGTTGAACAGAGTTGCACGAGATCGCAATAGCACTTCGATTGTCGCAGTACATCGGGATTCTGTCGAATACGTAACCATAGTCTTTGAGTTTTGTTCTCATCCAAATTACTTGAGCACAACACGCCGACATGGCTACATATTCTGCTTCAGTTGAGGACAACTATGTACAATCCTGCTTCTTCGATTGCCATGACACCAGTTTATCACCAAGAAATTGTAAAGCTCCTGAAGTACTTTTTCGAGAATCTAAGCAACCTGCGTGATCAGCGTCTGAAAATGCGATTAGTTCGAAACCAGAATCCTTCGGATACCAGATCCCTAAGTTAATGGTTCCCTTGATGTATCGGAGGATTCTTATAGCCTCAGAGAGGTGTTTCTCAGTTGGTCTTGACTGATAACGGGAGCAAAGATATATTGAAAATACAATTTCAGGTCTACTGGATGTTAGATACATGAGAGACCCAATGATACTTCGGTATTTGGTAGGGTCAACCAGTTTCCCATGTAAATCAGCATCCAGTTTGTTGGTGTGTGCCATTGGGGTGGGATAGGTATCACAACTTGTCATTCCATGTTTGTTTAAAAATTCAAGGGCATATTTGGACTGACTTAGGAAAATACCCCGGGGTGATTGATGAACTTGCAATCCAAGAAAGAATGTAAGTTCACCCATCATGGACATTTCAAAATGTTTTTTCATAAGTTTTGAAAAAGCGTTTGAGTATTTTAGATGTGTTGATCCAAAAATGATGTCATCTACATAAATTTAAATGATTAAAATGTGTGCCTCATGATATTGTATGAATAGTGTAGGGTCGACCGAACCTTTGACGAAATTATTGGCGATAAGAAAGGATGATAACTTATCATACCACGCCCGAGGGGCTTGTTTGAGACCGTAGAGAGCCTTCTTCAGTTTGTAGATGTGATTAGGGAACTCTGGATCAACGAATCCTTCTGGCAGGCTAACATAGACCGTTTCTTTCAGTTGTCCATTGAGAAAAGCAGTTTTGACATCCATCTGAAAGAATGTGATGTTCATGTGAGCCGCAAACGCTAGAAAAATCCGCATGACCTCAAGATGAGCAACCGAGCGAATGATTCTTCAAAGTCAATACCCTCTTCCTGTCTATAACCCTTAGCAACCAGACGTGATTTATTTCTCGATTCGTTCCTTCAAGATCCAATGTTTTTCCAAATCCATTTAAGTCCAATGACGAAGACCCCTGTTGGTCTTTCAACCAATTCCCATACTTCAAGACGTTTAAACTAATTGAGTTCTTTTTGCATGGATTCAATCCAGTTGTCTTTGGTCATTGCATCTTTAATGTTTTTAGGTTCGATTGGCGCATAATGAGTGCATAAATACAATATTCACCGTCTGTGTGAAGACGTTGTCTAGTTACAACTGGTTGATTCGGGTTACCAATAATGTTCTCAAGAGGATGGTCTTTCGTCCAAAGATGTGTGGAAGGTTGATGTTGATATACATTCTGCAGATTGGGAGGATTCAAATGACGTGTAGATGATTCCGCCACATCAGGTGTGGCAGTTTCATTAGCAAACAGATTGAAGAATGCATTTGGATCATAATTTGCAGGTGGAGGTACGTCATTGTTCAGAATATCATCAGCTAGTTCAGCGTCGTTGGATGCGGTTTGTTCGACTGTTGTTGTAGAATCAACTAGTGGTGCTTCCTCAACAGTAGTTGTTGTATCAGGTGTATCAGGTATTGGATTTTGATCAGGTTGAGCAGCGGAAACATTTGATACAACTGGAGCACAGTCATCAATATCATCACTAAACAGAGGAGCAAATAGCTGTTCCATTTGACGTCGAGTTAGTTGTAAACTAGGTTCAGCTGATGATGGGGTTTGAGGGAAGTTTAAACGGTTATGTCCGGGTTCCAAGCTGTTTTGCTTAGAAGCCATTTCTGTAAGCTCATCGAAATTTGCATGAATCGTTTCCATAATCTCCCTTGTACGACGATTCTAGATTTGGAAACCCTTAGAGTTTTCACAATATCCTACAAAGACTCCAATGTCAGCTTTGGCTTTGAGCTTACCAAACTCATCACGATCATTATTCGGATAGCAAAGGGATCCAAATACATGAAAGTGTTTGAGATTCGGTTTACGGTTGTGGATAAGCTCATAAGGTGTTTTATTGTGGCGTTTGGTAATCATTGAACGATTCTGAGTGTAGCATGCAGTTGATACGGCTTCATCCCATAGGTAATCTGGAAGTTTAGCATTAATTAACATCGTTCTTGCAGCTTCCACTAACGTACGGTTTCGTCTTTCAACAACTCCATTTTGTTCTGGTGTCCGTGCAATTAATGTTTGATGCTCAATTCCCACTTTCTCATACTATTCCCGAAGAGTTTGATTTACAAATTCAGTTCCTTTGTCTGTTCTGATTTGTCTGACTGTGTTCCGAAGCTGAACTTGTATTTTCGTGAGAAAGGTGATAATCATCTGTGGAACTTGATCTTTACTCCGAAGAAAATAGACCCAAGACCATCTTGAGTAATCATCGACAATTACCAAAATGTAATGTTTGCCATTAATCGTCTGCACACGCATCGGGCCACACAAATCCATGTGAAGAAGATGGTGCACATGCTGAGAGTTGTGTTCCACTTTTGAAGGAAAGTGAGCACGAGTGCTTTTTTCTTGTTCACAAGCTGAGCATAGGTGATCTTTATAATACCGAAATCTTGGGAGACCTTCAACAAGTTTGTATCGTGCAAGATTGGTTATGGTTTGAAAGTTTAAATGTGATAGACGACGGTGCCATATCTAGGATTTTGTTGATGTTGCCTTAGAAAGTAGACAGATGGGAGATGAAGCAATCATGTCTTGCATTGAGATTGTGTAAAGACTTGATGTGCGTTGACCAGACATAAGATCGTTTCCTTGTAGATCACGAATGAAACAAGTTTTCTCCCTAATAGCAACTTCCAAATCTCCATCACAAAATTGTCCAACTGAAAAGAGATTATGACCGAGACCTTCCACATAATAAACTCTGCTAATTTCGATGTTCCCATTGATGTAATCTTCGAAGCCCATGATAGCCGCGAAGTGATCATTCCTGAATCTGACAGTGCCAATGAACTTTGAAACAAAGTTTGATAACAGTTTAAGATTGCCTGTCATGTGTCGGGAACATCCGATATCAACAACTCATAGGATGATCTGTATCACCTACATTACACAAAGACGACACAGATGGAATAGAAGTAGATGTGGAACCCGAAGAGTTAGAGGGTTCCGATGCAGTTATAGTTGAAACACACATGTTTATAATTTTAGGTACCCATGTAAAGCCAAGTGTATTATGTAACCATTTCTGCCATCTCCAACTAGTCTTAGCTTTGGTCTTAGTGAATGCACTAGGTGATAAGTTCTTCCTAGGAGGTGAAGTGGGTTCTAAGGGTACATCAATGATTAAAGCATGAGCACTAGAAGGCAGTTTACCTAGCAAAGACTTAGAAGCATTAGTGGGCCTAGAGGTATTCCGTTTTCTAATGTTCCTCTTCCGAGATAAAATAGTCTTAGCAACACATTTTTCATGACAACCAGAAAACATACTTTTACGACAACCAACACAAGAAGCTTCAAACTTAACATTGAAAGTACTTAAAGATTCAGCATTCGTTACATCACTTTTTCCATTACATTTGTCAGACGCAATATCTAAAGTGGGTGCAACTTGAGTCTTATTCAAAGTCCTAAGGTGTTCTTCTACTTCAGCATTCTTTATTGTCTTTTCTTACGTCACAACTTCCTATTCTTCCTTCTATTGCTCCTAGGCGGTGAAGTGCGGGCGTTGGGAAAAAAGGCAACTATTCCTGTTTCAGTAGAGAGAAGCACATTAGTTTCTTGTGGTTTGTCATTAGATGTTCTAGAGTCATTTTGAATTTGTTTAGGTGCAGTTACTACTGTGTTACTATTCCTATCTTGCTTAAGTTTCACCAACTCTGCTTTTAGATCATGGATTTTGTGAAGCAAATCTAGATTTTCAGAACGAGTGAGTCCATCTCATCGTAAAACATCTTTGGTGTATGCAAGATGATCATCAAGGTCTTTTGACGCTTTATCACGAGTCTTTTTGAGTAAATCAAATATGACACCATATTCCTTTTTAACTTTTGAAATTTCTTATTCATATTTTGAAATTTGACACTTCAAAGACGAGTTTTGATCATCCAGTTGCTCAAGTTTTGGATTAAGAGTTTTTGTATGCAACTGGTTGATTTTGTTTTGCAAAGCGAGTTCTCGATTTTGACAATCTTTTTGGCACCATTGAAGACGACGTTTTGCATTTGAGAGCTCGTTTAAAAATCGTTCTTTTCAACTTTTAAAGACTTGATTTGTGACACAATATCAGTACTCTCAACATTTTCAACATAATCAAGAGAATCAGCAGAGATATAATCAAATGCATATGCAACAAAATGTAGTAACACAACATTATGGATATCAACACATATAACATCTTCCAAGAGTCGATCAACATCTTTTCTTAACATTTTCTTTTTGCGTTTAGTATTTGAAATAGATGTTTCTGTTTGTTCAAAAACTCTTTTCATAAGTCCAAGTTCCTTGTGAAAATCCCTTTCCCAATATATTGCACAATTTTTCAAATTTTGGACATGTGGTAAAATTCTTTTCAGAAAAATATCTCTTTGGGCTCGCGCTTGAGGCGATTGAAAATGTTCAACTTTTATTTCAGAATTGATTTCAATTTCACGTTCCAAAAGTTTGATGTCCGATAAGAATGTTTCAAAATATTTTATAACTTTACATTGTTCGGCTAATGGCTTTATTTCACTGAGTGAAGGTAAAGGACCATTAATTTGTGCAGTATTGGAAAGGTGGCCCTCATTAGAAGACTCAGAAGTAGGTGTGATAACCCAAGGTGTGTTAGAAAAATTCTGTTGAGTGACAAAAGTGACGGCTTTAGAATAGTTAAATGGTTTATTATAAACAACATTTTCCAATTTTGACCGACTCTCGTCTTCTGCATCTAATTCCTCTTGACGATTATATTCAACAACACTCATAATGGAATAATCAATTCTATGTTCTGCACTGTAAACTTCAGGATTTGATTGAATGCTCAATTAGAAAACTTTGGTTTGTAATCAGCAAGATTCGGTCCATATCCATTTGGATTTGGTTTAAAAGTAAACTTTTGAATAGTTTTGATTGACTCACCATGTTTACAAACAACATTTCGAAACTCTTTGAGTTTGTTTTGTAAGTCGACAATTTCTTCAAGATAGTTATCTATTCGTTTCGTTGAATACTTTTTGTACTCAGAGAACTGTTTTCGACAAGTTAACAACTCAGACTTGGCTTTTTGAGTTTCCAAAGTGAGAGCGTTAAGTTGTTGTTTATGATCATATTGCAGTTGTTCTATTTGAGACAACAAAGCATTCTTAGATGCGACTAGATCACGTATCTGTTGTTCTAATGATTTTTCGTTTTGGTAAGATTTAGCAAAAGCGACTTCAAAACCTTTTTCACATTTTTCTTGAGTTTGAAAAATGTTGAGTTGATACTTTAAGCATTCATTATCCTTAGTTAACAGTGCATTTTTATCTTTTAATTGCTTATTGATGTCCTTGCATATTTCCAGTCGGGATTCTTGGTGTTTAAGTAAGGTCATGAGCTCAATATCTAGATTAGACGAAAGCTCAGCTTGTTCAACGTGAGTCTCAACATGATCATTATTCAGATCCTCAAGTATAACCACAGAGTCAACTTGATTATCAATGGTAACCGTCAGGTCATCTAGATTGTCAAATATAACTACGGGATCTATTTGATTATCATCGGAATGAGATGTAGACAGCTCATATTGAACACTCTGATCCTTGTCGGATGTAGATGTTGGCGGAGATGTCAGATCAGTAATGAATATAGTTTGATCCGGTACCTGAGACAAGCCATCAGTGTCATACATTGGGCATGTGTCACTTATGTGGAGTTCGTGCATGTTATCCATTAGCATTACTGTTGCATTAGCCTACAAGTCCTCCATATCATCATCAGAATCTGCATTTGCCATGAAGCTCTGTTCCTTTTTGGTAAGAGTTCCACCAGCTTCATCCTTAAGAGCCAAGAGTAAAGCCTCTTTGTGATAAGCGCTGCCTCTTGTCCTCGGCTTTGGGCATGCATTAGCCAGATGACCCTTCTCATTATAGTTATAACAACGAAGACCATTAACATCATTCTGAGCATTACCCTGTTCAACCACTTGAGCCCTTTGTTTTTGTGGAGCACCCATGTTGTTCCTTCCCATTGGATTAAACCCTTGACCACCACCCATCTGACGAACATTACCACGATTCTGAACTTTAACACGTCCATTGTTAACAACAGCCTGATTCCTTGTGTTTGATGAGGTACAAATGCGATTGTTGGATTTGTTTGAATATCGGCCGAAAGCTCTAGCAATCATGACAAACCCTTGTTGCAATGCATCAAACGCTTCTGTATCCTCATTAGATTCACTGTAAAGTGCTTGATCATTGTTGTTGTTGTTGTATGGAACCAATTGAGTTTCTTGAGATTGGTGCTGTGACGGATCATATGGTGTAATTGTTGCAGTTGGTTATGGAGGATTTGTGAAAGTTGTTGGCAAATTCGGGAATTGAGGATAGCATACTTGAGCCCACAAAGCTAATTGTTGATTATCCGGAAGTGAAGGTGAAACAGTTTGTCCATGGATAACCCTTTCTTTGTCAACTTCTTTTTGATGGGGCTTCAAATAGTCGTACAACAATCCGTATGTAGCATGATGAAGATTCTTGGCTTGACGGATGAAAATGACATACTTTTCCGAATCAGGACCAAGACTACTCAGGAACTTTGTGTTGACAACAATTATTGGCCTAATGATGTTATGTTTGTCCAAGTCATTGATGATATCTGAGAATCGATGATGATATGACTCTAATGTCTCCCCTGGTTCAATCATGAAGTGGTCATAAGCCAAGTAGATTTTGGATTCCATGTCTTCTTGATTGAGTTCTGTGCCTTCCATGAGAAGATGAATATGCTCTCACATTGCTTTAGCAGTCTTTTGAGCATCAACACTACAAAGTATCGGATTAGGTAATCCCAAAAGGATGTATTGCATTGCCAGTTCATCAGCTTAAAAGTGTAGAAGTTGATCAGTAGTGAGTTCATTAAGACCGACAACGTTGGTGATATCCCCTCTTGGTGGATTATCATTTGGATCTCCGGGTGTAATGACAGTAGGCATCATAAACGGACCTTCCAGGATGACCTTCTTCAAGAACTTTCCTTGTGGCTTCTTTAGATCACAAAACCTAAAGAACCTTATCACCCATTGATCGTAGTTTCCGGGAGTGAGCATTGGAGGTCTATCAAGTGATCCAGCCTCATGAATGGATTGTTGGCTACTTAAAGCTTCACACATCTTTGCAAACCAAGAAGGTTCCTTCATAGTATTCCTGGATGGATGTTGATTGTGAAAGTTTGTATAAGGTTGTACTTGAAGACTAGGGGGTGGTTGAATCATTTGTGGTTGAGTAGCTCCTTGAGGAAATTGTTGTTGAAATTGTTGTTGTTGTTGTTGTTGTTGATAAAATTGTTGTTGTTGATTGAGTTGTTGTTGTTGTTGAGGATACACATGAGGGAAGTAGCTAGAGTATGGTGGTTGAGACATCTTGAAAACTTGTGTTGAAAAATGGATCTTTGTAGTCGAATGAAACTGTGTTGATGAAGTATCCTTAGGTGTAGAAATCAGCTTAAGTGTAGAGAAAACCTTATGTGTAAAAAACACCAACTTACGCGTAAGAAGAGAACTTACGCGTAGGATTAGCTTACGCATAGGGTTGGTTAAACCTTAGGTTATGCGTAAAAAAAATACTTAGAAGTAGAATTCTTAAGCGTAAGTTAGCTTAGGCGTAAGACTGTGCTTATGCGTAAGTTTATGCTTAGGAAGAAAGAAATTCTAAGCGTAAGTACTTTGCTTAGGCGTAAAACTAGGGTTTTGCCCAAAAAATCCTTTACACTTATTCCAGTGTAGAAGATATCCAAAGTTGAAGTGTTTTTAGGCTTATCCAAGCAAGAAAACACTGAGTAAACCAAGAACACTGAAGATCAAACTTTGAAATGCTTACGCGTAACAACTAGGGTTTAGTTATGCGTAAGAATTGCCAACTTTTGCCAAAACTGAGATTTCTGTCCAAAAGTGTTTCTAAACCAGATTTCTTTGATGAAACAGCTTCAATATCACCAAAATAACACAAAAGTGTGAAACTTGATGATCCAAAACACGTATTCACCTTACGCGTATAAATGAACACACGACTAAAACCAAGCTTAAAAACAATGAAATACACGTAAAGTTTGAAACTTTTTGCTAAAAACTTAAACTTTAACACCTAATAACCTTGAAAGTACAAGAATCTTGGATTTGAAAGTGAAAAAAATGAATTTTTATGCATATGAAAGTTTGAGTACCGAACCTTACGCGTATAACCGAAAAACTTCAAAACAAAATCGTTTCACCCAACTATTTGGCGAATGATGCCACTGTTAGGTTCCCATTTATGTAACACAAGCATCAATATGAAGAAATATAGAGAAGAAAGGATCGGATGAACATGAGCACACTTATGTGTAAGAAATGAAAGAAAGTTTATACTTAGGATAAATGTGAAAGTGAACAACCAACCTTCAAATAAAGGTTTACAAGGCTATTTATAAGAGAGGGAGCTAGGGCAACACTCCTAGTCCCTTCCTTTCCTTATTAGGCTTAGGCCAAGGCTTATGGGCCTTCTACATAAGCCTTAGCATAATAACAAACATAAAGGCCTAATTAAGCTAACTATTACATATTAATTACTAACACTTGTAATCTAGTTTAGGAGTGATTCCAACACACTCCATTTCTACCACCACCTTTTCCGAGCCATGACAAAGATTGTTATCATTGTCAACACGTTGAAGGCTTGATACATGATAACATCAAATAGTCCTGAATATTAAGTGTCAATTTCCCCGATAATGCTCCTATTTTATATCATTTATATGGATTTACGCTTGTTTTCTTCTATATTTCACTTTCAGGTAAATTACGAGCATTAGAGCTAAAGAGACGCGGATTTGGAGAGTTTATTGAAGATATATGATAGTATGCTCATTTTGAAGATGTTGTGGCGTAACTCCCCTCTCACATTACGCCAGAAGGGTGGCTCAGAAAACCAACTCAACTGAAGATTACGGCGTAACTCTCTCCAAAGATTACGACGTAACTAACTAGGTGAAATGAGGTTCCGTGCCACTGCAAGCTACGCCATAACTATTGTCTCAACTACGGCGTAACCAGGATTTATCGAAGACACAGCGTAACTCCTTCCAGATGTTACGCCGTAACAAGCATTTTCAGTGCAAATTACGAAGATAATGGTGTTACGGCGTAACTCTCAACTTAAGTTACGCCGTAACCAGATCTGGCCTATAAATACCACTTGAATTCCAGCATTTCTAATCATCCCATTTCACACACAACATCAGTGAACGTGAGTAGAAGGTTGAAGGCAGATCTTAGGGATCATACAGACCCATCTCCAAGGGAGAAATCACTCCCCCACGATAAGCATTAGCATTTTATCTTTTCTTTACTTTCAATTCATGTATTTCGTAATGTTAAACATTGAATCGATTGTTTTAGTTAATATGAGCGGCTAAGCACCTCTGGTGCTAGCCTAGTTATGATTCCTTAATTTCTTTGTTTATGTTTACTTTGCTTCTGTATAACTATTTCTAGTGTATGCATGCATAGTTTGTTGGTAGCTACCCTTGTTTTGGTAGTTTTGAATGGCGGTAGTGGCTAGTTACTTAGGAGATATGACCAACTGACCCTAAGTAGGTAGACTAAGTGGGAAGGGTAAGATATGACCAACTGACGACCTTTCTTTGCTTGTGCGATTTGACCAACTGATCACCTACCGTGTGGATGAACTTAAGAAGTCGGGGATGAGTGTTTAAGATGCTAGCGCCCGGGCACTCATTATTACAAATCGTGCATGTAGCGGTACTTAATGACTTGGCTTGGGGGACTAAGAACAACTGGACTTTCGACGGGCCACCTGACATCTCCAGTGGAACCCTTTGCTGATAGGTTATGAAGAACTGACCAAATGTTCTCCTAGCGACTTTTACCCCCACTTGAAGTAATTGGAAGTAATTAAACGTAAACTTAGCTTGATAGGATGAATAACTAGGTTAGCACACTTCTCCCCTATTGATCACCCTTGCCTTTATTTGCTTTTCTAGTTAATTAATCATTTCGACCCTAAAATCTATTAAAATCTGCGACACCTAGAGTTAGTTTAAATCCGCACACATAGCTCTTGGGACGACCTCAGTTTTACCGAAATACTACACTACACACGACCGGGTACACTGCCCTTTAGTGCATTAGGGTAGACCGTAGGTATAACGAGACAATATAAATATTAAAACCTAGTCAGTAAAACCTGCATCAAGTTTTTGGCGCCGTTACCGGGGAGTTATACTAGGATTTTCATTAAGTCTTTCATTTCTGTTTTGTTTTAAAACTTTCTCAATTTCTCACGATCTCTTTTCAAGTTTCAGGTACCATGGAAGTTGTTAACATTGATGACCTCACTCTTGAGAAATATTTGGCGTTAACAAGAGAAGAACAAGGGCCGGGGCTCGTAAGACCAGCGAGAGCTAATGTCCGTTTCGAGATTAAAGATCAATTTATGAGGAAGCTTCGTGCTAACCCTTTTTCAGGAAACAGGGACGAAGATGCGTATGAGCACGTTGAGAATGTCTTGTACATCGCAAGCCTTTTCAACATTCTGGGTGTGTCTCATGACGCTGTTATGCTAAGGGTGTTCCCCATGAATCTTACTGGGGGAGCAAGAAGATGGATCGAAAGATTGCCTGCCGGGGCAGTTGATACATGGGCTCTATTAAAAAAGCACTTCATCCAAAGATATTTTCCTCCATCGAAGATATCTAATCAGCTCATGGAGATCCATAATTTCAAGCAAGATGACGATGAAACGTTGTATCAAGCCTGGGATAGATACAACGATCCCGTGTCCTACACATGATCTAAACAACCAGCAAAAGGTCAACATATTTTACGAAGGAATCAACGTGACTACAAGACAGATGCTCGACTACCAAGGACCAATTCCGAGCATGACTCCTACTCTCGCAATTGAAGCCATCCAAAAAATGGCTGATCATTCCCAAAAATGGCACGACGGAGGAAGCAAAAGGAACCAAGGCGAAAATCTTGATGGAATTGCCGCCATAACTAACAAGCTAGAAAATATTGGTCGGGATATGCTCAAGCTTAGAGAAAGTGTTCATGCCATCCAAGTAGGTTGCGAAAACTGCAGAGGAGGACATCTCACCAAAAATTGTCCTCACATTAACGAAGATAGCACAATCGAAGAAGCTAAATATGGAGAAAATCGACCGTTCTATGGGGATAATAGGAATAATAATGGGTATCGTGGAAATTATAAACGTGGGCCTTATGGAGAAAGAAGGCCCAGCATTGAAGAGACCATCAACCAATTCCTGGAAAGTTCAGTCCAAAAGCAAAAAGAACAAGATAAATGGCTCAGGAATTTCCAGGAAAACACAAATAAAAACCTCTCCAGACACGACACAACCCTAAAAAACCTTGAAGCCATGGTGGAAAAACTTAGTGCAGAGATAGAGATGAGTAACACTAAACCTGAGGGGGTCAAACATATGGTGGTATGCAATGCTGTTTTTGCTGATGATAATTCACAGGAAGTAATTGAAGATTGCCATTCTCTAACCGAAGATTTAAAAGAGACGATTGTCGACAATCAGCTGTAGTTATGCCGTAACTATTTTCCTGAGTTACGACGTAACCAAGATTCAGAAAACGTAAACAGGTCAGAAATTAGGTTATTTTCAGTTAAAGATGTTAGCACAGACGGGTTCGTCATTCCATGTTCAGTTGGGAGTCATGATATCTTGAGGTTAGTGGATTTTGGGTCTAGCATAAACATCATGCCACTTTCCATATTCTTAAAACTCAAATTAATCCATCTTTCGAAAACGGATATGGTGATTGAGATGGCCAATATGACCAAGGCTACTCCCCTAGGAATCACAGGGGGTACTTGTGTTAAGGTCGATAGGTTTTTTTCTGCCCCTGAATTTGTGGTTATCGACATGGAGAAAAATACGAGGGAACGTTTAATTCTTGGTAAACCGTTCCTTGACTCGTTAGGATACTATAGTGATAGAGTAGAATTTAAAATGGATAAAAATTTGTGCCATTAGCAGGATGAAATAATGACAAATGAGGATCCAAAGGAGGTTCAAGTGGATTATTCTGATAGGTTTCCTCCTTCATATTTTTGCCATTTGCAGGGGACCGAGTCAAGTGATGATAACAACAGCGAAGAGAAGATGATGATGTCCGACCTTCTGTACCTAGTTATGTTGTTTCGGGTAAACTTCACTGTTGTGCTCCTGAAATTTCTTTGATTGAGGGTTCTAAAGTAACATTGCCTACGTGTTCTCCTTTTCAAAAATGATGTAATGGGGGAGGAGAACTTCTCATTCGAAGGATAAAAAAAGCAGCAGAAGTTTGGTGGTGTTGGGAAGACGAAAAATTAATCAAGAGGCGGTTGATTCAAGGACACGATATTATGAACGATTGGTTCACTGAGGTCGATTGGACTTTTCATTTTTGCGAACCGGCTATGATGTCTAATAAATTCACTAGAGCATGGCCTACGTACGACCCCAACCAAAAAATCTGCAATGGAGGAGAATTCCCCGATCCTAACTGGCTCCAACGCAAGGAATGGGCATGCTTTGACGAGGAAAAGATAATGGAAGTCGGATACAAGGGAATCTCATTTGAAAATTGGTTAAAAGTGAAGTTTGGAGCTGTCAAGCTAAAATGGTGTTGGATCGATATACTTTAATCAAACTAACTTAACTAGCTTGTTAAGGTTTAATAACCTCGGATAAATCCTAAGTTATTAACAAAGAAACACTGAGCAATCTTTATTAAGTACACGGAATTTACTTAACAAAGCTAAGAAGAATAACCTTTTATTATAAACTCTAAATCTGCTTATTATGCAGATACTCTAATACAACTCTAAGATAATCGAACTTTTCTCTAAAACTCTAAACAACTTGTGAATTCGTAAACTCTAAAACTCATAGACTTCATACATCTAATGCCAATCTAGGAGTCCTTTTATAGGCTCAAGGATATCCTAGTCGGTTTACAATTTGTATCCTTGTACGACAAGTAATCTAATACAGAACATTCTAGAGTTACAATACTTTCTATAAACGAATATAAGAGTTCTTTGTTCTTGCAGTACTTTGACTTCTAGGTGCAGTACTTTGACTTTGTCTTTAGCAGTACTTTGAATCTTTGACTTTTTCCAAAGACTTTGCAGCTTACAGTACTTTCATATCTTCAGTACTTTCATGTCTTCAAGACTTTCATATCCCAACAATCCTCCCCTAACTTGAATTCTACTCGCTTGACTTCAAGTTCCTTTGTGAATGTATCTTTAACAGCTTCATCTTTAAGGACAGATTGTTTCTTAGTCTTTAAATTGTATCTCTGTAGTGTCTGTGCTTGTCAAAGTATCTCTTAGAATTGTTCTTTCTCAGCATTATCCAGCAAGCTCCATCTTTTTAGCAACACAAAGAACATATGTCAATTTGTACATTAATTCAGTTTAAGTTGCATACTATTCTCATCACTTCCAGGTGTGTTAACTCCTGTGAGAGGTGAATCATTGAAAATTTAATGGATTTAGATCTCTTTACCAAAGCCATTATCTTTGGAGTAGCCAAATGTTTTGGTGTGTAAGACCATGGTACATTGATAACCATATGATTTTTAGCAAATCATCAGCTATCAACAGATTTGATTTGTCTTTACCAAAAGCTGTACCCTTTTGGACTAGTTAGTTCTTCTATCTAATGGTGAACTAATTACCAATAATGGTTTTTCCACTGCCTTTACCACAAGCCATTTTCTTGTGGGCTAGCCAACTCTTCACATTAACTGATATGGTGAGTTGATTACCATACAACTTATTAGCAAGTTGTCAACTAAAAACGGATTTGATGTATCTTTACTAGAGCCGTTTGCTCATGGATTAGTCAATCCTTTTGTAACCATGGTGGATTGATTACCTATTTGATGTTTCCATCTCAAAATCCATTTAATTTACTGAACTTTTGTTGCAAAATATTTAGTTATTTAACAAAAAGTTTCTTTCATAAATCACTTAACTGGTTTAAATTGCAAGCAGTACTTTGATAAAAGTACTGTTTGATTAGCAGTACTTTGAATAAAGTACTGATTTATCAAAAATAAATTATTTCAATAAAACTCATACCAGTTTACTCATCTTCTTCAGCAATGGTAGTCCAGTTGATAAATAAATTGATAACCATGCAAGCAGTTTCATTATCCTCTTCTACTTCCAATCCATGCTCTAGCATTCTTCTCATGAGCTCAACTGTGAGAGGATATCTTCTGTTTACAAACATGTGTATCATTTTACCATTCTCTAGCTCTAAAACATGAACTCCAGATTCTTCAAAGAATCTCCAGCAAACAATTTCCCAGTTTTCTTGATTCTTCCATATATCATCAGTGCTTTCCTCTTCTGATTCCCTCATAGTTATAAGATCTCCAAGCAAAACCAGACCAATTCCTTCTGATGGAATATCTCCAAAATAAGCTTTTACCACATTATATAGATAGAATAAATCCACTCTATCTATAATATGTAACAAATCCCATAACCTATTGAAAACTTTGAAGCTTTCATCTTCCTTATGAAAAATCATATAATCTCCTTCTTTAGATTTCACAATATCAAAAGCACTAATCTGAGATCTGTTCATCTTCAAGTCTGTATCTTCTTTTGAATAATCAAAATCTACCACTCTGAGATAATTTCTTAACGCATCTTTAGACTCAGATCTCAATTCAACTCTTTCTTTCTTTGAAAATTGTCTATCTAGAACTTCATTTTGTCTTTTTCTTTTTAGCTCTTTTTCCTTTCAGCTTCAGTCCCAAAAGCTTCTTCTCTAAAATCCTTGATATCTGCAACACTCTTCTTATAAGCTTCTGTCTCAGCATCATAGAGTCTTTTCATGTTAACATAGTTCAACTCTCGCAATCCTTTATACCCTCGACCTTTCAAATATGCCATTATAGCATTCCTATCCTTAGCTAAATTAGGTCTTCTAGGCATATATCTAACAGGAGTAGGTGATTGTAATGGTTCTTCATCTTCATCATCTAATTGATCTTGCAACCTTTTAGCCGCTTCTCTATTTTGAACTTCTTCAGCTTCTTGAGCTGCTCTATCTTTAGCATTTAACTCTTCTTGAAGCTTTCTAGCAGCAGCTTCATTCCTAGCAACTTCAATTTCTCTAATCTCTACCAAAGTAAGTTTCTTCTTCTTTTCTTCTACTAAAACACTTTTCCCTTTATCTTTAGGATCTATTGCAGGTTGAGAAGTTCTTTGTGGTACATCTTCTTGCACTTCTCTAATGGTAACACCACCTCTAGGTTGTGATAAATCATCCAAAATTGTAGCAATGAACTCATCATCACTTGCAGAATGAATTGGTTTGAGTATAACTTCCTCCTCTTCTTGTATAACAGTTGTAGAAGGACCAGCTTCCTCTTCAAAATTTAAGACTCTTGGAGTTATCACAACTTGTCTAAAAGTACTTTTCTGATGAAGAGCAGTACTTTGGTGTTCAGTACCTTCAGTACTTTGGTGTTCAGTACCTTGAATTTGAACTTGTTCCTCTTGTTCATCAGTACCTTGAATGATCTTTTCTTGTTCATTAGCACTTTCAGGTTCTTTATCCTTCTCAACATCTTCTTTCAAATTATCTTTTTCTAAATTCCTCCCCAAGTTGATAGAAGAATGTTGATGAACCTTTTGGCGTTTGCTTTTTCAAGACTGCTTTTGCGCCTTTTTCTTTGATTTAACCCAGATGCGAAATTCTTCAATTAATGGCCACACAAAAGTCTTTAGCCTTCTAAACTTCAATTTTAATTTCTTTATCTGTTTGGCTTGAATCTCAGTAGTTGTTTTCAGCTTGACCAACTCCCTTGTCAAAACATAGTTATCCAATGTGATGTCATCAGGAGGTATGGTATGTGTATCATCTCCGTGAATAGGTGAATGATCTTCTGGTTGAGAAACAGGTACAGACCCTTGTGGAGATGGAGAAGGTGAAACTGCAACATCATCTTGATGTTCAGTACTAGGAGAAGCAGCACCTTGTAGAGATGCAGTACTTGCAGAAGCAGTACCTTCAGATGCAGTACCTGCAGATGCAGTACCTTCAGTAGTATCATCAGCTTCCGTATCAGCTCTAGCAGCCTGAACAACTTCCATCATGGAAGTAGTTAAAGGAGTATCTTGACCCCTGAATAAAACACTTCTTTTTGCCATAAAAGTAAAGATCTTGGATTGTTGAACAATAACAGGCAATAAAGCTGTAGGTTTTGGTACATCAGAAAGTTGCTTGTTTAAGAAGACCTGTATAAACCTCGGGTACATAAGCCAAGTTGATCCATGTGAAATATGTGAGAGCATTCCATCCAGAATTAGCCTTGAAAAGTTAAAAACTCTGTCTGTAGCTAACCCAACCATAGCAGACGCTATATTTGACCCAAACTGCTCCCAAGAGGTACTCTTAGCACTTATGCAATGTAGCAACACATGAACCAAAAACTTCCAATGGGGACAAAATAGTTGTTTTCGAAAAGTTTGTTCATTCAGAGATCCTTCATAACCAATATGCCGAAAAGTATCCCATATCAACTGCTTATCAAACCTTATAGCCCCATCTGCATCATTGAACAATAAATCTTCTCGGATTGAGGCTTCAGTAATCTTAATAGTTCTTCCAGCAACAGTTGATCTAATATAATATTCCTCATTCTCCATATTATCTTTAGCATTAGCCCAAAATTCTTGAATCCAAGGTTCAATTATATCCGGCTCCACTAAAAGAGCATAACTGATAGGCGAACCAGTAAGATAATCAATTATATCATGAAAGAGTATATTCGCATCAGTCTTATCCAAATTAGCAACCATATTATGCTTGGAAACAGTAGGACGATTTGCCATTGTTGATTAGGTACGCACAAAAGAATTGTAATGGAAGAATGAATATGATGAGAGAAAAATGGAAAAGATTCTAGTGGATCAATATGAGAGGGAAAATCGGAAAGTATGTATTTATAGGTGAGATTTGAAAAATCACAACCTAAAATAACAATGTGACCGTTAGCAATAATTACCCTTCAAAATATCCGTTGGAACAGTACTTTAATAAGACAAACAGTACTTCCACGTAAGCAGTACTTTTCCAAGCAGTACTCACCAACCAGTACTTTCACGAAAAACAGTACTTTTCCAATATCTCCATTATCAACTAAGTATATAGAACTAACCTCCCCTCAAGCAATGCACAGGACTATACAAATACTAAATAGTCCTCCCCTTAAATGTAGCTCAGTAGTTAATCATGCCAATGCTCACCACCAAATGAGTGAATCTAGAAACATCAAAACCTTTGGTGAGTAAGTCAGCTACATTATCATCTGTGTGAACCTTAACCACATTTATAAGCCTGTACTCATAACAATCTCTAATAAAGTGATGCCTAATCTGTATATGCTTGGTCTTGGAATGATAAACTGGATTCTTCACAATACAAATAGTACTCTCATTATCAATGTTGATAGGAGTATTCTTGAAATTGAATCCATAGTCCAAGAGCTGATTTTGCATCCACAAAACTTGTCCACAACAACTTGCAGCAGCTACATATTCAGCTTCAGTAGAGGATGTTGCTGCAATTGTTTGTTTCTTGCATTGCCAAGAGACTAATCTTCTTCCAAGATATTGGCATCCTCCAGTGGTTGATCTTCTATCATAGTTATCACCTGCATAATCACTATCTGAAAAAGCTTCTAAATGAAAAGGTGATTCTTTTGGATACCACAACCCCAACTTTGGTTGTTGTTTCAGATAACAGAAGATTCTCTTTACTGCATTCATGTGAGAAATCTTTGGTGAGACTTGATATCTAGCACATAGACAAACTGCAAACATAATATCAGGCCTTGATGCAGTGAGATACATAAGAGAGCCAATCATTGATCTATAAAGCTTGACTTCAACAGGTTGTCCATCTTCATCTTTGCCCAATGAATTGATAGATTTAATGGGTGTAGTAACAACCTTCATATCATCAAAATTGAATTTCTTAAGTATGTCTGTAACATACTTGTCTTGACTGATAAAAATACCTTCCTTTGACTGTTTAATCTGAAGACCTAAAAAGAAAGTCAACTCTCCCATTGAACTCATTTGAAATTCCTTCTGCATCAGCTGCTCAAACTCCTTAACCATGGATTGTTTGGTAGCCCCAAAGATAATATCATCAACATAAACTTGAACTAACATGATATCTTTCTTGTCTCTCTTGATAAACAAAGTCTTGTCAATAGCTCCCCTTCTATATCCATGTTGCAACAAGAATGTGGAGAGTCTCTCATACCAAGCTCTAGGTGCCTGATGAAGGCCATAAAGAGCCTTAACCACCTTGTAGACTTTGTTAGGGTGTTTAGGATCTTCAAAACCAGGAGGTTGTTTAACATACACTTCCTCTGTAATCTTGCCATATAAAAAGGCACTCTTGACATCCATCTGGTAAACTGGAAATCCCATATAAGAAGCAAAAGCAAGAAATATTCTAATAGCCTCTATTCTTGCTACAGGAGCAAACACTTCATCATAATCGACTCCTTCTTCTTGTCTGTATCCTTGGGCAACTAACCTTTCCTTATTCTTGATAACATTACCTCGTTCATCTCTTTTGACTCTAAAAACCCATCTGGTTCCAATAACTCTCTTCCCATCTGGAAGATCACATAAAACCCAAACTTCTTGAAGTTTAAATTGAAGAAGTTCTTCCTGCATAGCTTCAACCCAGCTTTCTTTAGTCAAGGCTTGAGCAATATTTTTGGGTTCTTCTTGAGAGATAAAACAAGTAAATAGACAGGTTTGATGGTCCTTATGATTCAGCCTGTTTTGTTTATACACAAAGCTAAGTAAAGCATTGTGAGGTGTAGAAAAAATTTTAGCTTTGTATCTAGTCATCACTCCAGAAGTAGATGGACCAATGATTTGATCAGAAGGATGATCCTTATGAGTTCTTAAGTGTGGAGACTGTGGAACTCCATAAGTATCCTCCAAATTAGTAACATCAGCTCCTTCATTGGAATTTGTGAAAATACCAGCATCTTCTAGTTCATCATCAGTATCTTCTAATCCAGGCATAGTAGGATCATCCAGATCAGCTAAAGTACTGTTAACTGGTGCAGCAGTACTTTGATCGAAAGTACTGTGAGAGTACTCTGCAGTCTTATTTTTCTTCTTTGCCTCTTCATATGCTCTCCTTTGTTCATCAGTGTAAGAATGTGCTAATACATCTTGAAGAAGCATCTGATTAAGTTCCTCTTGAATAGATTGATCCTCAGCAGATAAAGAAGATTATGAAGCAACAGTACTTTGCTTTGTGAGGCAACAGATACTTTGTTTTGGAACTTCAGATTACTTTGTTTAGGACTAACAGGATCTTCATCGTGAACGCATCGGTCTAATATGAACTCCATGAACAACATATTGTAAATCTTCTCCACTGTGCACTGGTTGATTTTCTTCTCTTACAGGTACATAGTTCATAGATGGAGTTAAAACCTCAAGATCAAACATCCAATCAGGACCTTTACCTTTCTCATTGGCTTGATCTTCTAAAAATTCAACATGAAGACAATCTTGAACCTTCTTGGTAACTTTGTTGTATACTCTAAAGCCCTTACTGTTAGTGCAATAACCCAATAAGTATCCTTCTTCTGACTTGCCATCAAACTTCCCCAGATTATCAATAGTGTTTAAAATAGTAAGAGGGCATCCAAAAGGTTTCATAAAACGAATGTTGGGTTTATTGCCCATCAGCAATTCATAAGGTGTCTTCATCTGTGGTTTAGTGACTGAGACTCTGTTAAGTACATAACAAGCAGTACTTACAGCTTCTGCCCAGAACTGAATAGGTAGATGAGAATCTGCTAACATTGTTCTTGCTGCTTCAATCAAAGTCCTATTCTTTCTTTCTGCAACACCATTCTGTTGTGGTGTTCTTGCAATACTAAACTCCCTTTTTATGCCTTTGTTTGCACAAAATTCATCCATAAGTTTGTTCTTGAATTCAGTCCCATTGTCACATCTAATACCTCTAACCTTGAGTCTCAATTGGTTTTCAAGGGCTATAATCAGTGTCTGAATTGCATCAAAAGTATCATCTTTAAAACCCAAGAAAAATACCCAACTGAATCTACTGCAATCATCTGTTACAACTAAGCAGTACTTTTTCTTGTTTAAACTTGCCACAGAAACAGGTCCAACCAAATCCATATGTAAAAGCTCCAAGGGGTCTCTAATAGTTCTCTCCTCAAGCTTCTTGCAGGAAGCTTTGTGTTGTTTACCCTTCTTGCATGCCAAACATGATTGATCATTCTTGTAAGTTTTTGAAGGTAAACCTCTAACTAGATTGCCTTTGACCAATTTGTTGATATTCTTGAAGTTAACATGGCCCAATCTTCTATGCCATTGATGTGCTTCTTCAGATGTTGCTTTAGCCACCAAACATGTGGCTCTTACATAAGAATGTAGACTCTTCATGTCTAAACTATACACATCATTTGTCCTTGGTATTCTAAGAACTACTAATTCATCATCAACAGGCTTAAAGTCAGATGAAAGGATGAGACATTCTGTGTCAGTGAATAACACAGGATGCTTTTTATCACAGATTTGTGAGACTGACAATAGATTGAACTTTAACTCCTTCACATATCTAACATTCTTAAAATCTATAAGCCCAGCTTTGATAGTCCCTTTTCCAGTAATCTTTCCTCCATAAGGATCATTCCCAAATGCAAATCTGCCTCCACTAATCTTCCTAAAATCAAACAGGATCTCTTTGTCCCCTGTCATACTTCCAGAGCAACCACTATCCACAATGAGATGATCTTTAAGCTCCTCTTCTGGGTTGCCCTGCACACAAAGAAATTAGTTAGAAACTTTTAGGAACCCAAGCCATTACTGACTTGTGTTCCCCTTGTGGAGTTACAAACTCAAATTCTTTGAGTATGTAATTTCCACTATCTTTCAAATGATGATCCAGAATTATCTTTTGATCTTTAGCATGTGGTTTTTCAAAACTTTCTGGTTTTTCAACATAAATCTCTTTTTCTTTCATCACAAAAACATCAGATTCACTTTTGGTTGAAAGTACTGTCTGTCCCTCTGCAGTACTTTCCCTCTTAACCCATTCCTTTTTAACACCTGGTTCCTGTGATCTAAATCTCCTATATGTATTGTAAGACCTTCTAGGTTGATAGTGAGATCTGCTAGGATTCTTATACCAAGTAGTGTTGTCAGTACCTTGTTTTGTCTTAGCAGTACTTTGAGAAAGTACTGGACCAGAGTTAACAGTACTTTGGAAAGTACTGTGAGATACTGAAGGTTTTGAAAAAGGTTTTCTCTGGTGTGGGTATCTATGATCTGGTGAGAAATTTCTGTGATTGACCCTATTTGAATTAGTCCAAACTGGTTTGTGTTCTCTAGGTTTCGGTTGGCGTCCTGTTCTTTGAAAATTTTCTAAGGTATTCTGAGTGATGTTCACAATCCTTAATTAGATGTGTAGAACTAAAACACACAAAACACAGTTTCGACCCATACTTGTCAAAGTGACATCTTCTATGTCTATGCCCAAAATTATTTTTCCTTCTTGGTGAATGATTAAACCTGTTTTGACCAAAATTATCCCAAAAAGGTTTAGCAGTACTGTTTTGAAAAGGTTTTGAAGAAGGTACTGCTTGTGGAGCAGTACTTTGATTTGAAAGTACTGTTGGATTTTGAACATTGTGTTTAACAGGATCTTTATGTTGTTCAGACTTAGATTGAGCTACAAGCTTTTTCCTAAACTCAAGACTATCTACTCCAAAACGAGAAACATCAGGCCTATGGGGTTGATGAATGCCAGTGGGATGAGGAACAGACATGATAATCATTAGCTTTCTTATATTCATGAGGTGAGTCACTTATTGAACCATCATTACTAGATGTATCTACATAATTAATGAGTTCTTCATCACTAGTGGTTATATCCTCATATTCACCTTCATCCTGATCACTAGATTGGTTTTCTTCTAATTTACTAAAATCCATTCCAAAACCTAATCCAGTTTTAAGGTAGGCTCTATGCTGTTTTTGAACATAAGAAACATGTGACAGACCAGCTTCACCCCAAGCAGCAAACTTAGCTAACAAATCATCTCTTTCCTTAGTTAATTTCTCAATTTCAGCAATTTTACAGTTTAATTTCCATTCACTAAGTTTTAACTGGTAGTCCTGTTGGGCATATTTTTCAGCCCAAGCTACTTCATTAGTTTCATGTGCTAAGATTTTGGCTTCCATAGATTCTAAGGTTATTTGATAACCAGCTACCTCAGACCTAGCCTTAACACAATTATCTCTCTCAATCACATAACTGCTAAGTAATTTATGATAAAAATCATAGCAATTTGAGCATACCTCAGCGATAGGAGATTGATTTGGTGAAGTAGCCACCAATGCAAGTTGAACAGGATCATCTTCACTTTCCTTGCTCTAGTCAAATCTTCAAAAGCCATCATCAGATTCCAAAACAGCATGTTCTGATTCTTCAGCAAAAACAGTGCTCCAATCCAATGCTTCTACTGAATCTTCAATTTCTTCTTCCACTGCTACCATACAGTAAGTCACTGGTTCATCATCAAATTCTTCACTCCAGTCAACTTTTGATAACTTCTCTTGAGCAACCAAAGCCTTTGTTTCAGTAATTGGAATTTCCTTAAGCTCAAGTTTTGGCTTTTCAGATGTCCTGTTTGCTTGATACTTAGCAAACCTGCACTCCCTTGCAAAGTGACCAGTCTTTTGACAATTGAAGCATTCAATTTTGGATTTGTCAAAAGTTATGCCCTGTTTTGGTTTGAAATCAATGCTTTTGCCTGTCTTCTTCATGTACTTTTTGATCCTTGCAGTGATCATAGCAACTTGCCATCTGATATCAATTTCTTCAAGTGCATCCTCTTCAATTTGTGCTAGATCTTCTTCATAAGTGACAGGTAAACTAGCTTGTTGTGCAAAGAAGGAGCACATAACTTCATCGGAAGCCATAGTGGTAGGTGGTGAGGCCTGCTGAACATATGAGGGGGGTGTGTAGACAACAGTACTTTGAGAAACAGTACTTTAGGGAGAAGCAGTACTTTTAATGGAAGTACTGTTCTTCTTTTCAGAGGATAGAAAAGCAATACTGTGTGACTTAGAACTTGGTTGACCACTCATCTCATGCTCATACACCTTAAGTTGATGATAAAGATCATCAAAGTCCATGACATCCAAACCTTGTTGTCCTCTGATCATTGTAGCAATCACATGCCATGAAGATGGCAAACTCCTTAGAAACTTCAAATTAGCATCCTCAACTGATACTTCCGCCTTGTATAGCTCCAACATGTTGAGAAGATTCTGAAACCTATCATATGCAGCATCAAGACTCTCTCTTTCACCAACTGTGAAATTTTCAAACTGTTGCTTCAGCAAATTTCTGTGCATCTTTTTAGAGGCTTCATTCCCTCCAAATCTGGTCTTGAGAGCAACCCAGAGCTGCTTAGCATCTTTAGCATCATGAAATTTAAGAAGATGACCATCTGGAATGGCAGATAAGAGAATGTTGAGTGCCTTCTCTTGATTCCTTAAGGTTGCTGCTGGTAATACTGCCTTAGGTGCCTTGGGTTGTCCAGGAATATCAATGGGTTCTGGAACAACTTCATTTCCATTGACAATTACATTCCATAGTGCATGGTCTGTAATGGCAATGTACTGCCTCATCTTCATGCACCAGAGATCATATTCTCCATTCTTGATTATTGGAATTCGAGTGAGGTGATTGAGGGTGGTGGAACAGCTTCAGTCGACATCTTGAATATAGTTGAAGTAGGGGTTCTTCCTAGTCGAGTTTCCACACAAGCTCTGATACCACTTGTTGGATCGATATACTTTAATCAAACTAACTTAACTAGCTTGTTAAGGTTTAATAACCTCGGATAAATCCTAAGTTATTAACAAAGAAACACTGAGCAATCTTTATTAAGTACGCGGAATTTACTTAACAAAGCTAAGAAGAATAACCTTTTATTATAAACTCTAAATCTGCTTATTATGCAGATACTCTAATACAACTCTAAGATAATCGAACTTTTCTCTAAAACTCTAAACAACTTGTGAATTCGTAAACTCTAAAACTCATAGACTTCATACATCTAATGCCAATCTAGGAGTCCTTTTATAGGCTCAAGGATATCCTAGTCGGTTTACAATTTGTATCCTTGTACGACAAGTAATCTAATACAGAACATTCTAGAGTTACAATACTTTCTATAAACGAATATAACAGTTCTTTGTTCTTGCAGTACTTTGACTTCTAGGTGCAGTACTTTGACTTTGTCTTTAGCAGTACTTTGACTCTTTGACTTTTTCCAGTACTTTGCAGCTTACAGTACTTTCATATCTTCAGTACTTTCATGTCTTCAGCACTTTCATATCCCAACAAATGGGAAGTCGAGGCTAAATTTCTCTACGAATGGGCGAAAGCTAATTTTTTGCAAGAAAATCGATATTCCTTGACTCCGATTGTTCCTCCATCTGTTTGGGACCAGCCATCTTCAAAAAAAATCAGCTAAGGAGGAAGTTGGCCAAGTCCAAAGGCCACCATAAAGCCCCGAGGCTTTGAGTCTAACTTAAAGACTCGTAAATAAAGAAAAGTGCTCTTTCGAGAGACAACCCGAATTATCCATTTCATTTGTTTTATTTCCATTTTTGTTGGGTTTTGTGTTTTTAACCATATTTGCAGGATTTCGGAGAAAAGATGTTGCAGCATGCTGAGCGGGGACCTGATCTGTCCATAGTTACGGCGTAACTCATTCTTATGGTTACGCCATAACATAGTTTTTGCAGCAGTACTTCAGAGCATTACCAATTACGGCGTAATCCCATTCAATGGTTATGCCGTAGCTACACTCTTGTAGCGTCTGCCAGGTTTTGCACTAATTACGACGTAACTCCTTATAAGGGTTACGACTTAACTATCCTCTGTAACACTTCTTTCTTTTTAAACACAGTAACCTTATATTATTTTTCAAATGAACTTTGTGGGTATGTTCCCTGTAAGTCCTCACGAGACTACACTCGTCCACTTGGGACCCCAAGAAGTTTAAAAGGCTTGTTGCATATGCTAAATGCAACCGTGATTCCTACGAAAGTGAGTTAGGTTTCTTTTTTAGTTTTCTTTTTTAGAATTATGATTGTCGGTTGTGTGATTTCAGAGATTGAAGTTTGCTCGTGGATGCTTATGCGAAGGCACGATTCAATTCGCGAGCCTTCTTTCTTTCTTTTTGGAGCAAATTTCAAGGAAGTTCTCGCTCTAATTCTACTTTTCTCTTCACCTTTATTTAACGCTTAGTACAAAAGGGACTTTGTACATCTCAAGTGGGGGGACGGGAGTAGAATTATCTCTTGAACTTTATTTTGCCCTCGTTTTTCTTGTTTATTTTGAAAAATTATGCCATTTTTAAAATTTTGACATGTTTTTCTTAACCTAACTAGATTAGACCTTAGCCGAGCACATTATAACCCTTGATATTATATGGTGAGATTAGCCTTCTCCATTTTCAAATTTTTACCCAAATCCACCAAATTATGAGTGTGCCGGTAGCTTGTAAACTTTAGAACTTGGCCTTTGCATCATTTCAAGACCATAGATGAGGTATGTTGAGTTAGCTCGATGTATTTGGATTTTTTGTTTAAGAAGGCAGTATTATAGGGTTATCACCCAAATAGCCCATCATTGTGTGTCTATCGATTAGTCACCCCGACTTCTCGACCCCCATGTTAAACCCTTTTTTGCACTCACCTTTGGTACAAGATACCCCTAGATACACCCTCTGAGCCATTCCTTTCATTTTTTTCACCCAACATATTGTTTCGTTACACCATTACACCTTAGCCTACCCTGTAGTCTTTTTTGAAATTGGGGAGTCATTATTTGCCTAAGTTCAAGGTTCAAGTGGAAAGGTTCGGGAATCACGCTTTCGTCGACGACATATCCTTAAAGATCATTGAAGACCCCCCAAATTCTCATATTGTTCATCTCAAGTGGGGGGATGTTATTTTCAGTTATTATGTTTTGTTGAAAAAAAAATATATATATATTACGATGTGATTCGGAAAAAAAAGTAATTGTTATTTAGTTGATTGTAAAGTGCGATGTTATAAGCACTATCGTTATGAGCTTACTATAGATTTAGTATCAAAAAGGCCACCTCGGTCACATTTGAAGAATGAAGTTGGAAGTGTGCCCATCATGACGTCCTCTAATGGCACATCTACCTGGTAATATCATGATCCGGTTTCTTAACTTCGAAACTTGAACTTTGGACGAACGGTAAGTGGTGATGACTTGGTTATAGATTTAGACTATCTGATTGATTTTATTTTACACCAATTTTATCCTGTGTCTTATCCTACCCTTAGTCATGAAGCGTGTCTAGGTGATGCAGCGAGCAATCTTTGGTGTCTTGGCCATGGATTTGGTTATGTATCATTGATTTTGTCCACTTCGCCGTGACATGTTAGTAATTACAAATCACCCTTAACCTTTGTCGTGTCTACCCATATTTCCTTCAAGAATTGCTTTGTCCTTAACTCCAGTGGTGGATTTTTGTGTAACCGCCAAGCTTATGATAAAATACATGCTATGACTGTGCAATGAGTGATCACCCTGAAATTGACACTTAGAATAGTTGAGAGATTTGAGTATTTTGTTCCTATTTCGTGAGGTGTTCGGCTTTGTTTTATTCTAGCATAAGGGATTTGTAAACTTATATTTTCCACGTAATGGGAGATATCTTTTTAGGAATCTATCTAATAAGGTCTACTTGAGGGCAAGTAGAGTTCAAGTGGTGGGATATTTGATAACATAAAATAGTCCCAAATATTAAGTGTCAATTTCCCCCGATAATGCTCGTATTTTATATCATTTATATGGATTTACGCTTGTTTTCCTCTATATTTCACTTTCAGGTAAATTACGAGCATTGGAGCTAAAGAGACGCGGATTTGGAGAGTTTATTGAAGATATATGATAGTATGCTCATTTTGAAGATGTTACAGCGTAACTCCCCTCTCACATTACGCCGTAACAGAAGCGTGGCTCAGGAAACTAACTCAATTGAAGATTACGGCATAACTCTCTCCAAAGATTACGACGTAACTAACTATGTCAAATGAGGTTCCGCGCTGCTGCAAGCTATGTCGTAACTATTGTCTCAACTACGGCGTAACCAGGATTTATCAAAGATATGGCGTAACTCCTTCCAGATGTTACGCCGTAACAAGAATTTTTAGTGCAAATTACGAAGATAATGGTGTTACGGCGTAACTCTCAACTTATGTTACGCCGTAACCAGATCTGGCCTATAAATACCACTCGAATTCCAGCATTTCTAATCATCCCATTTCACACACAACATCAGTGAAAGTGAGTAGAAGGTTGAAGGGAGATCTTAGGGAGCATACGGAGCCATCTCCAAGGGAGAAATCACTCCCCTACGATAAGCATTAGCATTTTATCTGTTCTTTACTTTCAATTCATGTATTTCGTAATGTTAAACATTGAATCGATTGTTTTAGTTAATATGAGCGGCTAAGCACCTCTGGTGCTAGCCTAGTTATGATTCCTTAATTACTTTGTTTATGTTTACTTTACTTCCGTATAATTATTTCTAGTGTATGCATGCATAGTTTGTTGGTAGCTACCCTTGTTTCGGTAGTTTTGAATGGCGGTAGTGGCTAGTTACTTAGGAGATATGACCAACTGACCCTAAGTAGGTAGACTGAGTGGGAAGGGTAAGATATGACCAACTGACGACCTTTCTATGCTTATGCGATTTGACCAACTGACCACCTACCGTTTGGATAAACTTAAGAAGTAGGGGATGAGTGTTTAAGATGCTAGCGCCCGGGCACTCATTATTACAAATCTTGCATGTAGCGGTACTTAATGACTTGGCTTAGGGGACTAAAAACAACTGGACTTTCGACGGGTCACCTGACATCTCCAGTGGAACCCTTTGCTGATAGGTTAGGACGAACTGACCAAATGCTGTCCTAGCGAATTTTACCCCTACTTGAAGTAATTGGAAGTAATTAAATGTAAACTTAGCTTGATAGGATGAATAACTAGGTTAGCACACTTCTCCCCTATTGATCACAACCCTTGCCATTACTTTCTTTTCTAGTAAATTAATCATTTCAACCTTAAAATCTATTAAAATCTGTGACACCTAGACTTAGTTTAAATCCGCACACATACCTCTTGGGACGACCTTGGTTTTACCGAAATACTACACTACACACGACCGGGTACATTGCCCGTTAGTGCATTACGGTACACCATAGGTATAACGAGACAATATAAATATTAAAACCTGGTCAATAAAACCTGCATCAATACATGAACTACGTAAAGAGCAACGATTCATGTTTTATCACCTCCTCGAACGTTTCGATGAGGTCAACAAACATAAACAAACGTGAGCTTAAGGATTCAAGTGGTGTCCTAGTCTTAAGCTTAACTTAGGTAACTTAGGAATCCCAAATCATGTTTAAATCGTTCTCTTAGTTTTAGAGATATGTAGATCATCTCTTGTCTTTTTATTGAATGAATTTACATGTTTTATGCCATATTGTCTTGAGAATATGTTTGGTGCCTTAATACATATCTTATTTTGATGATAACATCACTTGTTACATCACCATTGTTGTCTTATGCTTACAGACAGACGGATCCCTCAGTTTTGCTTAGACGGATCCCTCCAAAGAGGGAACCGTGGTATTCGTGCAACATAAGACTTATTTATTACTAACTTAAGTCTTATTAGCAGGAAATTATGCATTATATACTTGTTTTCTAACCTTTGTTTTGTAGATTTTCAATACACACATGAAGACTTTGAAACCCTTAGCTAGGGGGAGTTTCATGTCAAAGCAATACATTGCAAAATCATTTACAATATCATTCACATAGGATTACATTACATGACGTCCTCCTTGCAAAGTTGCAATCATCAAGGGGGAGCATATTCGTCACAAAGACGAAACCATTTGCAAACATAGTTGCAATGCACTAGTTTAGTACTTCTTCTTACTTAATGCCCTCACAAAGGGATGGACTCGTCAAAGGGGAGCTAAGTTAAGAATACTTCTTCTCACTTACTCTCTATTTTTCATTCTTTTTCTTTCTTTTCACATGTTTTTCTTAAAACAATGTGTTCGTTTCTTTTCGACGCTCTTTTTGTTTCGACAAAAAGGGGGAGAAGAGAGTAAAAACTCCAATTCAAACTTTTACGAATTTTAGTTTTTCCTTAAAAGAATCTTATGTTTTGTCATCAACAGAAAGGGGGATATTGTTCATACAAATAAGCCGTAAAAACGTTTATTTATATTTTACGATCTTCTAATGTTTTGTCGATAACAAACGTAAAATCATATTAACGATCAAATAAAATACGTAAATGGTTTGAGCCAATAGTTTACTAACACACTTACATTTTCATATAAATCACTAAACAAGTAATATTGCTTTCATGATTTAGTAATGCATATGTACAACAACTAGTTTTTACATATTGGGTAGATATATAATACTTAGTATATATTATAATGGGAAATAGAATGGGTAGAAGTTTAAGTATTTAACCCATTGACTTAATACATTGAATGTAGTTGGGTAAAACCCAAAGTCCATGACCCATACCCGTGGAGCATAACCCATGACCCATTGCATGACATCATGCATAAGTCATAATGGGTATTATCCATTACCCATGGAGCTAATCCATAACTCATGGACTGGATGCATTGCATCTTCTAGATACATTGTATCTACTTGGATACCCATGGTTCAAAGCCTAGGACCCATGACCCAAAACCCATGGGTAAAGAGGAGCCTCTCACGGATCCCTCTGAATACACTAGACGGATCTCTCAAGTAAGGGATCCGTAGGATCCGTGGAACAGTAGCATGTTTTTGTCTATAAATAGTGAGCCATTTCTTCATTGTAGGTTGCCACTCCTACACATACTTTCACCTAGTATTGTAAACTCTCTAACCTCATATCCAAAGGATCTTTCTATGTAATTTATGTTTGCTTTTATGTGATTATCTAGGTTCCTCTTAAAGGCGGGATCACCACCTCTTGAAGTCGAGTAAACTTAAGTCCATGAGTTGCCATGCTTCATCATCATCAAGACTACTGAGGTTCTCTTGTTGATAGTTCTTTCTTCCTCATTAGAAGTGTTGTGTCAAAGGCATTAGTGAAGGATGCAAAAGGGTCAAGACGAAGGCATTAGTGAAAGGTGCCAAACGTCCGTGTCAAAGGCATTAGTGAAGGATGCCAAAAGGGTCAAGACGAAGGCATTAGTGAAAGGTGCCAAACGTCCGTGTCAAAGGCATTAGTGAAGGATGCCAAAAGGGTCAAGACGAAGGCATTAGTGAAAGGTGCCAAACGTCCATGTCAAAGGCATTAGTGAAGGATGCGAAGAGGGTCAAGACAAAGACATTAGTGAAAGGTGCCAAACGTCCATGTCAAAGGCATTAGTGAAGAATGCCAAATGGGTCAAGTCTAAGGCATTAGTGAAAGATGCCAAGGGTGTACAATCAATATGGTGTATCGATGTACAAATAGAGATAGGTTGTATCCAAGGTTATTGATATCCTTGATGATGTTGTAATAAGGAGTGGGCTTCCTTTGGGATAGGTGTTGTGTAGTGTTAGGTGATAGTTCCTCCTTTGTAATGGAAATCGGTATATAGCCTTGTACTTGATAAAGTGTAGGCGATGTTGTGATAGGTGTGGTTCTACCTTGTAGAAGAACCCGGTGTCTAGCCTTGTACCGGAAAAAGAGTAAGCGACGTTGTGAAGGCTTCTCCGCCATAAGGAGTTGTGTCGTGTAGTGCTAATGAACTCTCGAGTAGGTGACTCGGGGAGTAGAGTAGGGCAAGGAAGGTGTCCTTGTAGTCGAACCACTATAAACACTCGTGTCGTGGTTTTGTGTTTCTTACTCTTTACCTTTCCATTACATATTTACACATCTATCTATCAACGTCCAACATACACATCTAAATTGATTGACATAAGTCGATCTAAACATTTTAAAACGAAGTTTTAATTGGTAAAACTATTCAACCCCCCCCCTTCTAGTTTTCCGCAATTGGCATCAGAGCTTCGTTACCAAGTTTCTTAGAGTATGTTGTACTTTTAAAACTTGATACGATTCGTGTATGATTGAAAACTACAAAGAAGGAAATCTTTTAAAACAAAATTGTTTCTCCTATGTTGGATAGTGATAGATTATTCTAACAATTGTTTTTAAGAAATCTTCTTGCTAGGACTTCTCCAAAGTCTTCATTTCTATTCAAAGAAAAATCAAGTCAACTCTCAAGGAAGAACCTAAAAGTAATCACAACCTACGTATACTAAGTACAACGGATTACTTTAAAAGCTCATGAAGTATTTCGGATATATGGTCTCTATGAACCATATCAAGAGTTTAGAGGTATGTTCACTTATCCACGAATTAGCTATTTTACATTTACATGGATATGTTGATAATATTGTTTTTCATTAATTAGGACGTTAATAATTGCTAGTCTCTAAAAAGTCTCTCTTCACCACTTTCCCGACTTACTCATCATCGAGAATAGTATTCCCCTTTAATTTTCTAAAAATCGTCAAACCAACGCCACCGTCACAAATAGATCCTTGATAGTTAACCTATCAATACACATTGACCAAAACGTCTATGCAGGAACCTCAAAGTTATTTTTGTTCTATAAGCTATTGTATAACTTATTACAAAAATAACACCAAACATTCTTTTTCTGTCTACAGTAGCCGGATCCCACGAGTTGTACTAGCCGGATCCCAATTACAAGGGATCTGGGGGAACCGGGTGACAGAAAACAATTATGCACTTTTCAAAACATGTTCTGCTCTTTTCCCTCTCCTCACAAAACACAAAAACGACCCAATTTATGCTTCCATCTCCATAGGGCTTCATATCCTCAAGCATCTCCTTCTTGAACATCATTGTAAGTAATTACACTCATATTTTCTACTCTTCATCATCTTCATCCTAAGGTTTATGGTTTTTTAATTTTCTTCTTAAAACATCAATTGATGAAATTAGGTTTTACAAAATTAATCACTAATAAGGGTTTTCACGTAATTAAGATTCTATTGTATTTACAACAATGTTAATACAAATCAAAACCATAAACCCATCTCAACAAATTTTGCCTAATTGGAATATTTGTTTTTCTAGGACCAATCATGCCCAAAGCTACCCAACAAGACCACCATGATACCGTCCACTACCTCTCTAGATACTCTCAAAAATAAGAGTTTTCGAAAACCGATCGTAAAATCTTCAAAAAGCTTGAAAAACGACTTATTCACGAAGGTCGTGTAATTAAGGAATGTTTCCTTGAAAATACCGACATTCGTCAAGTCTTTTCGTCAATCAACTTTGATTGTCTCCTTGATATTGATGAACAAATTTGTCCGGTTTTCATCTTTGAGTTTTACAAAAGTGTTAGGATCATTCGAAATAGTGATGATAGCATCTCAATCGCTTTTATCATCAATAATCAAAGCCTTACTCTACCCCTCAACACATTTGCACAAATTCTCCGCGTCCCTTGTGAAGGAATTTGTATGTACTCCCAAGATTGGGCAATATCCACCTAATCTTTTGCACTAGATCCCAAACCAATCGACCGCACTCCTCTTGATAACCTCGCAATTGTTCGAGACACCATTTTTAAAATTAGAGCCGACCAATCTCGCTTCAACCGTAACAAAGAGCTTATTCATCGTGATCCATTTCAAATGGAACGCTTCAAAATGAATCCCATCTATAGAAAGTGGGAAGAAATTCTTAGGGAAAATGTCATTAGTTTGGTTAGAAACAAAGACCATCCAAATGCATGTCTTGTCTAAATGATCTATTGCCTCATACACCAAAGACCATTTAACCTTGCCTATTACATGGTGAACAGAATGGCCGGTGTATTCAAAGTCAACAACATGGTACTTCCCTATAGTATGCTCCTAACACGACTCCGTGAGTATGTTAGTGCAATGCAACCTTCTCCTATCAACGATGATCATTTCCTTGCCAATCACGTCATGGTACCACTCACCAAACAACCCTCTAAACGGTTTATGATCAATGGAAAAAGACCTCATGCTCTCTCGGACTCCTTGGATGAAGAAGAAGTAAATGTCAACCCCATTGCCAACGTCAACTTGGACCCCATAACCTACTTTGAACAACTTCCAACTCTACCAAACGAGACCGAAGAATTCAAACAATTGATGGGTATGATCCAATGCCTAACAAACTACGTCGTGACGTCGAGAAAGAGAAAGAGAAAATATTGACAATAGAGACATTAGGATTATGGTTGTTTTTAGATATATCGTTTATCATTTTGCAATGGATTCTTATGTTTGTGAATGGTTTATCTTGTTTGTTTGGATATTATCACTACTACTCTTATTTATGTTATGGATTATGAGGTATTTACTTGTTTTGATGCTCATTTACAGTAGAGACTAGTAGCAATTAGTATGCATAGTATAGTACAAAAACTGCACATTTTCTATGATGCTACTGATCTGCAGTTGCCGGATCCCTCAATTTGCTCTAGACAGATCCCTCCTTTTAGGGATCCGTGGGATCCGGGGTGACAGAAATGCTATACAGACCTCCACACATCAAAACAGCCCACTAGACCACTTCACACTAGCTAAACATAATGTCTTAGGACCACTTAAGTCTTTCTCGAGCCCAGTAAGTTTCACACTCACTCATAGCTCATTTAGGATCACACTCAAGGTGCTTTTTGATTTATCATTTAACCAAAACTCATCATCCTTCCACTCCTATACTCACACATCATTTCTCACATGTCAGCAAATCTAATTTTATTATTCTCTCAATTTTAGCAAATTGATTTTAGTTATTCCTACCTCAAAATGGGTCAAAAACTAGTTTCTCAATTCTTATAATTTTTAAGGAATTTTTAAATTTTATCCTAAGTTGCCATCTGATATCTAGGGTCATTTAACACCACTTGACACTCTCAAATCTCCTTGTGTTATCCTTGATCACCTATTGGTGCTCATAAAATCCCATTTTCTTCTATAAAAGGCAATCATTAGCTACCATCACTCATTAACCTTGATCATTTAAGTCACATTTCATTTAAGAAACTTAAGAAGACTGAGACACTCAAGATGTATAGGTATTAGACCTTACAAACATCACTTTTCTCTTTTCTTGGCTACTGAGAGCCGGATC
>OU343224.1:171625940-171680217 GCA_910596185.1 Chrysanthemum makinoi
TTTCTTCATTCTTTTTCGCCAAGAAACCTTGTGAATCCCTAGGTAACGAGCTCCCCAAGCTCTGATACCAATTGATAGAAACTAAGAACGTGATAAAGATAGTTTCTTGATCGTTTATGAGCCTTAGGGTTTAACAATAACAATGACAATACGCAGCGGATAAATCAAAATATAATTGTTATTGACACAAGGTTTCATTCACATAACCTAACTAACTATAGACGTTTATAGGAATACGTCTAGACTACTAACTAATAACCTAGGCATTTACAAGACATTACGCCTAGGACACACACACACCTTTTAGTCGACTACATTATGGAAGACATATGTTAAACCTACACCCCATGTCCTCTTTATATACTAGAGGATTATGGTTTACAAATCACTACTAAGGACTAATAAATAAAACTTCTTTTGCAAGCAAGTCCTTCCATCTTTTTGTAGGTTTCCTTCTTGTCATATTAAGTCCCTCTTGTTTCATTCTTTTTGTCTTATCAACTCAAACGTATAATTCCCAACAATATTGTTGGGATACAAAAAGCTAAAGTACTGAAGAGTTAAAGTGCTGAAGAAAGACAAAGTACTAGAAAAAGTCAAAAAGTCAAAGTACTGCTATAGAGGAAGTCAAAGTATTGCTAAAGAAGTCAAAGTACTGCAAGGTTAAAAAGAACTGTTATATTCGTTTATAGAAAGTCTTGTAATTCTAGAATATTCTTTATTAGATTACTTGTCGTACAAGGATACAAATTGTAAATCGTTTAGGGTTATCCTTGAGCCTATAAAAGGACCCCTAGATTGATATCATACATACGTGACATTATTAGAGTTTTAGAGAGAAGTTCAATATTATTAGAGTTGTTAAAGAGTCATAATAAGCTGAGAGTTAGAGTTATTAATATAATCGTTTAAAGTTAAAGTTATTCTTCTTAGCTTTGTTAAGTAAATTCGGCATACTTAATAGAGTTTGCTCAGTGTTTCTTTGTTAATAACTTAGGATTTATCCGAGGTTATTAAACCTTAAACAAGCTATTTAAGTTAGTTTGGTTAGAGTACATCGATCCAACAAGTGGTATCAGAGCTCGTGTGGAAACTCTGACTAGGAAGAAACCCTCAAACCCTACGAAAACAAAACCTAAAGATGTCGAATGAAGCTGTTCCACCACCATCAATCACCTCACTCAGAATTCCAATCATCAAGAAGGGAAAATAGGACCTATGGTGTATGAAGATGAGGCAGTACATTGTCATTACAAACCATGCACTATGGAATGTAATTGTCAATGGTAATGAAGTAGTTCCAAAACCTGTAGAGATTCCTGGACAACCTAAACCACCCAAAGCAGTCTTACCGGCCAGCTACCATAAGGAATCAAGAGAAGGCTCTTAACATACTCTTATCCGCTATACCGATGGACATCTACGAAGTTTCATGATGCTAAAGATGCAAAGCAGTCGGGTCGCTGCTCTCAAGACAAGATTTGGAGGGAATGAAGCTTCTAAAAGATGCACGTAAATCTGGAAGCAACAATTTGAAAGTTTCACTGTTGGTGAAACAGAGTCTTGATGCGCGATATGATAGATTTCAAAATCTCCTCAACATGTTGGAGTTATACAAGGCGAAGTCTCTGCTGAAGATGCAAATATGAAGTTCTTAAGGAGTTTGCCATCCACATGGCATGATTACTATGATCGAGGACAACCTGATTGGACACCATGGAATTTGATGATCTCTACAATCATCTGAAGGTGTATGAGCATGAGATGAATGGCCAATCAAGCTCAAAATCTCACAGTATTGCTTTTGTGTCATTCGAAGAAGGCGTTACTTCCACCAAAAGTATGCTTCTCCTACTCAAAGTAACTTGTGGCTCAAAGTACTTTTTTACCCTACCTATGCTCAACAAGCCCCACCAACTACTACCATGCACTCTACCGATGAAGTTGTATGCTCTTTCTTTGCACATCAAGCTTCACGTAACTTATAGAAGAAGATCTCTCACCGATTGAAGAGGATGCTTTAGAAGAAATTGATATCAGGTGGCAAGTTGCAATGATCACTGCAAGGATCAAGAAGTATATGAAGAAAACAGAAAAGAACATTGACTTCAAACCAAAACAGGGAATCACTTTTGACAAATCCAAAATTGAATGCTTCAATTGTCAAAAGACGGACACTTGGCAAGGAGTGCAGGTTTGCTAAGTATCAAGCAAACATGACGAGAAACCAAAGCTAGAGCTCAAAGAAATTCCTATTCTTGAAACAAAGCCTTGGTTTTCAAGAAAGTTTATCGAGGTTGACTGGAGTGCTGAGTTTGATGATGAACCAGGCCACTATTGTATGGTAGCAGTGGAAGAAGCAGTTGAAGATTCAGTGGAAGAATTGGACTGGAGCACTTTGGAATCCAGAGATTGTCTAGGAGGATTTGATTGGAGCTTGGAGAGTGAAGATGATCCTGTTCTACTTGCAATGGTGGCTACTTCATCAAGTTCACCCCTTATCTCTAAGGTATGCTCAAATTGTCATGATTTTTATCAAAAATTACTTAGCAGTTATGTGATTGAAAGAGATAATTGTGTTAGGCTAGGTCCGATGTGACAACCCGTACTTTCAGGTCATTTCTCGAAGCGATTTATGCTTCACTATTTCAACATTTATCGTAAACTTGGTTTCGATGTTCCAAATTAGCGTAACCTTAAAGGTTTAGCGTAATTCATGATCATAACATCACTTACATTTCATATGGACTAAGATTAGTCTACATTTCATTCACATCATTTGCATCACATTAGTTCTTTCACGACATTTCATTTCACTTGTATCGCGTAATTTTTATATTAAATAAACGTTATCGCGTGAGTTATTATTTTGAATATTTAACCTGTTACTTTCAAAAATGATCCCGATGTATTTTTAAACTTACATTTAGTTTATAAAAATTATATTTTTAGTTTTCCTAGTGTTTCAAATTTATTTGGTACATAAATCGTTAAAGTTAAATCATTACGACGTTTTCTTAAAAATTATACGATAATTATTATATCACTCAAGTTTTACAAGAAATGTATTTTTACAATTTTTATGATCTCATTATACTTTACTTTGATCTACTAAAAATTTCTTTTACCTAAAACTACCTTAAATACACTAATGTATATATAATCCTACAAGCTATTATTACCTAGACATTTCACTTACATTTTTATCAAATATACACAATATAAAAAGGAAAAAAAAAAAAATATATATGAGAGATACATCCCCCCCCCAAAACCGGCCAAGGGGGGGAGGGTGAATGCATTAATGAGTTTGGTAAAATTTTCTTCTTACATATTTTGTTCTATACTCAAACTTACACACACACACAATCAAATTATTCAAAGTGGAAAGTCAAGTTTGTTTCTCTCTTCTCTTTTTCTTCAAAACCGCCCCTTGGTGATCAAGAAGGAGAACTTCAAAAATCTTCAAATCAAGTTTAAATACAATCTAGATCACACTCTTATTAAGGTTTTGAAATAAAAACCTAGGGTGTTTAGGTTAATCCTTGTTCTAATCACCTCCTCAAGTTTACTTGTAAGCATATTACTATCATTTTACATATTTCATCTTCATTTCATAGTTATTTCTTCATATATTGAGCAAACATGCAAGACTTGTGTTTATTTATACCATTTTTCCATTGATTTTAGAGTTATATATATATAAAAGTCATCCTATAATTATCCCCTTGTTATATGTTGGTCTTGATGATGACTAGGAACCCATGACACCCTAAGAAGGTGTATGGTAGGATTAGTATAGCTTTGGAGTTGATTTGAAGGGATGGGAATAGGTTTAGTAGTCGAGAAAAACTATTTTTAGATAAGTATAAAAAGTGTTCTGTCCTTATTTTATTTTTATGGAAAATCCGACAGTAGGCACGAATTTTTGGCCTTGATATTTAGAAAATATACTTTAAAACGAATCCGTGGCCGCTTGAACGGATTAAACCGGAGTTATAACGAAGAAGTTATGGATTTTTAAAGTTTGGCTTACCTAAATAAATAGTTTTCTGAAATTTCAGCAAACATATATTTATCTTGTTCGGGTCAAAAATGAGCCTTAAGCTTCACAAATTATTTCTACTTCTCAAAAATATATTAGTTTACTTCGATACGAAGCTAAGGACGTATTATCGCGTAGAAAACGGATTTGAACCGACAAATATATGCACGTTTTCAAAAACTTGCCGTAACTATTATTTTCTGAAAATCTATATTATTTTACGATACAAGTGTTACGGTAGTTGTACACGCCCCTGTTGAGGGCTGTGTTTAACAAGGTTGTGAAACTTTTTAGAACGAATTGTCTTCTAGTAAAATCAAGTTCACCGGCCATATTTTTCAAAACAACAAGCATTGTTGTAAAGCTTAGTTATAGTAAATTATTTATGGATGTTCAAACTTGGCGAAACCTCTTTTCTCGCACAACAATTCAACAAAATCACTATCTTTAACCCTTAATATCTTTATGATCGAGACCTTTATGACGAAAACTCCTGAACTGAAACTTCTAAATATCGATACAAACTTTCCAAAACCGTCGAGTTCGTTTCTCGACGATCGACGTACAATTTCTTTTACGACTAGTTTTTCCGAAGCCATTTTGTTAATTTCATGATATTCGGCGACATTGTTTTGCGACGAAAAGTGAAAATTTCACCATAAATCATTATAAAACCATTGTAGGATGACATTTTGACGAAAAAACTTGTAAAGTCATTTTTGAAGGGTCAAGACGTCCGAACAGTATTTTTCGACGATTTACAAGTAATATTTTTTTTTCAAAACTCGTAAATGGTATAAATAACATACGTAATGCATGCATAACATTACATTGCAACTCATTACATATCATATCATTCATAATAGGTCATTTTCGAGATTCACGCTACATTTCGGTGTACTCACTTTTGTCTTCGCATCATTGACCAAGTGAGTTCCATAGCCCCACTTTTCTTGTTTTAATATTTTTATTAAACTCTTTGGGGGAGATACATGCTCATCAACTACTTTTATGACATTCATGATTATTTGCAAATTATATGTTTATCCGAACTGAATGTTTAGTTATGGTAACAGATATTGCCATATTTAGAAATTCCATATTATATTCATTGGTCTAATGGTCTTGGTATATTCATTGAGCTAATGGTCTTGGTATATTCATTGGTCTAATGATCTTGGTATATTCATTGAGCTAATGGTCTTGGTATATTCATTGAGCTAATGGTCTTGGTAATACTCATGGACTAACGGTCTTGGAACGATTTGAACCACACTCATATTCACTTGAACATTAACTCATATTCGGTACTGGTTGTGAACACACAAAGGTGCAAGTTTTTGTATGGGCTGACTGAACTGAGTGGATTTCCAATGCCTTTGCTACATAAACGATTTTGAAAGTCTTTACATTTCAACGATTTACAATGCCTTTGTCGCGATAAACGCATTTTGAAAGGCTTTTCATTTCAACTCAAACTCTATGAACTCACTCAACCTTTGTGTTGACACTTTAAGCATGTTTTATCTCAGGTATCTAAGGCATACACTTCATGGCATGCATTTGGACACCTCATGGAGTCGTGGTGACACGCGGCTCACTTGGTTTATATACTTTAAAACATCGCTGAATTATAACAACTTATTTCCTCACAAGATGATTTTCAATTGGGACCTATCTTTGTAAACTCTGATTGTTTTATGAAATCAAACGATGTATTTTCCAAACGACACTTTAGTCGCTCAATATAATCTTGTGATTGATGCACAAATAATCCTGTGAATTCCATTCACGAAAATGTAAATTGGGGTGTGATGATTGGCATCGAGCCGTTATAGAGAACTAGTTTGCATCATTGACCCTAGACTATAACTACATTATCATAGCATCTCATCATTTCATCATAGGTGCATGTTCACTCTACGCGGTTTTATACGCACATTTTTCGAAGTTATTTACTTTCATTTCATATCGACTATCACATGGATGCCCTTAAATACCCATCCCATTATCCTTTCCTCATACTCTAATGAGAATTGTTATTCCCTATATCATCCTTACATCAATCGACTCATCACCAGATAACGCCAATGCCGATAAACCCTTAAGTAGCACAATTTCACTCTTTGTTTCATCACTAACAATGCGAAGTTACACGTTACTAACACCTTAAGTCACTAAACCATTATACACTTGAAGCACTTACGACACCTCATAACCCCTTTTAACCCGCTGATTATTTTGAAAAAAAAAAAAATAACCTCAAACTTACCATTTCTTATCACATCTCTTTGGAGTGTTTATTATTAACATCGATTTGCTACGCCTCATTTCCTCTTGTTTTGAAGGAAGATAAGTATGACCGGCAGCTACGCTGAAATGACCCAAGCACTATTCGAAAAGAAGCAGAACGAGTAGCATACCGATGTTTAGCCAAGTGGAACAGTTATCGCCGCCGGCTGTCCGGATTACGTTAATCCGCATCATGTAGTGATTCTCCCAAGGGAGTACTTTGTCGCGGTGGAATTCATATGCTCAACCGATTAGAATGGAGAATGCTTTCAAGCTTACTTGGGAGCAATTTAAGGGTTTCGGGACGGAAGTTTGTCCCCGCACTTAAGTGAAAAGTTGGAGACTGAAGTTCTACGAACTAGTAACGATTGGGTACCGATATTGACACATACATTCGAGATTTCGTGAATTGGCCGCGTTATGCTCGGCTCGATGTACCGGATAACGAGAAGTAAGCGAGGTTTATCGGGGACTTCCCGTTATTCAGGAAATGACTTTTGATCCACAAACAATCGAGGAAGCTATTAGGGACTCAAAAGCTCATGGCTCCGTATTAAGAGAGGTAAGTACACCAACACCAACCAAAACAAACAACGAAGATAACCAAACAACAACAACAAAAGGAAATGGGAAACTACCAAGGAGATGATATCAACAACAACCAAAACCGAACACTAACCGCCATCAACAAAATAGAAGGCAAGAAACCGTATATGTTATGCCAATAGAAGGCGAGGCCGAACCTACCCACTATGTAATCGATGTAAGTATCATCACACGGTCTTTGTCCCGCTAAAGCAAGTGTCAGCTGGAATCGACACCTTGCTAGGAATTGTAGAGTCAAGGCCATGGTTACATGTTACATATGGGAGCAAGGACACTATCGGAACCAATGTCCTCAAAACCAAGGTCAACCAATTGAAGGTGCTCATGGGAATGTATATATGTTAGAAGGAGGAGAGGAGCTCGTCAGGTATCAACGACGCTGAAGACCAAGAAGTTCGAAACTGTACTTATTTCTCCTTATGTACTATGTCGTACTAAGTTTATGTTTTCCATCATATCCTAATTTTATAACCTAAGATGTATTTCTCGTTTGATAAACCACTTGTTGTAAAATATTCTCATCTATCGTGACTTTTATTTTCTTTCCGATTTGTTATCATTTATTAGGATTTCAATTTTTTTTACTTTAACTATCATTTTAACGACACTTCTCCATGTCTTCTCTCCTCGATGTTCATCACAATTTTAACATCAGTTGACTCAACACCAAACAACATATGAGTCGATTAGTCCAAGCATTGCATAGTTAATCCTAAATTATACATAGCCTGATCACCTATGTCTAATTCAGGAAGAATCATGCAATGAAGGGAGTAGTAGGCTTATATGTGTAAGCAATTCCGTAATCGAGCCAAATTTTCAAAAAATTTTTCAAACCACTTGTTTCAGTTTGACCATGCGACAGCTTCTTGTTTGATGAGTCGCAAAGATCGAGCTAGAAACAAGTTGTTACCTAAACCGATTTAGCCTAATCGATGACATTTTGTTTGATGAGTTGTGAGATTAAGTAAAAATCGGTTACCTAAAAGTCTTTTGAGGGTTTTGTTCGAGAATGGGAAAGCTTGCCTCATCAAACCCTAAACCCGTTGTATCTAATAATCCATTGAATTTGACCAATTTCGATGGGCTAATGTGACAACCTCGACTTTCGTGTCATTTCAAACGATTTATGCTTCACTATTTCAACATTTATCGAACTTGTTTATTGAGAAATCCAAATTACAGAACTTTAAAGGTTTAGCTTAATTCATGATCATAACATCACGAACATTTCATATGGACTAAGATTAGTCTACATTTCATTCACATCATTTGCATCATTAGTTCTTTCACGACATTTCATTTCACTTGTATCGCTGTAATTTTATATTAAATAAACGTTATCAGTGCTATTATTTTGAATATTTAACCATACTTTCAAAATGATCCCATGTATTTTAAACTTACATTTAGTTTATAAAAATTATATTTTTAGTTTTCCTAGTGTTTCAAATTTATTTGGTACATAAATCGCTAAAGTTAAATCATACTTACGCTTTCTTAAAAATTATAATGATAATTATTATATCACTCAAGTTTTACAAGAAATGTATTTTTACAATTTTTATGATCTCATTATACTTTACTTTGATCTACTAATAATTCTTTTTTACCTAAAATACCTTAAATACACTAATGTATATATAATCCTACAAGCTATTACATCTAGACATTTCACTTACATTTTTATCAAATACACACAATATAAAAAGGAAAAAAAATATATTGAGATACATCCCCCAAAACCGCCAAGTGGGGAGGGTGAATGCATTAATGAGTTTGGTAAAATTTTCTTCTTACATATTTTGTTCTATACTCAAACTTACACACACACACAATCAAATTATTCAAAGTGGAAAGTCAAGTTTGTTTCTCTCTTCTTTTTGTTTCTTCAAACCGCCCCTTTGGTGATCAAGAAGGAGAACTTCAAAAATCTTCAAATCAAGTTTAAATACAATCTAGATCACACTCTTATTAAGGTTTTGAAATAAAAACCTAGGGTGTTTAGGTTAATCCTTATTCTAATCACCTCCTCAAGTTTACTTGTAAGCATATTACTATCATTTTACATATTTCATCTTCATTCCATAGTTATTTCTTCATATATTGAGCAAACATGCAAGACTTGTGTTTATTTATACCATTTTCCATTGATTTTAGAGTTTATATATATATAAAAGTCATCCTATAATTATCCTCTGTTATATGTTGGTCTTGATGATGACTAGGAACCCATGACACCCTAAGAAGGTGTATGGTAGGATTAGTATAGCTTTTGTTGATTTGAAGGGATTGGAATAGGTTTAGTACTTGAAAAACTATTTAGATAAGTATAAAAAGTGTTCTGTCCTTATTTTATTTTTCTGGAAAATCCGACAGTAGGCACGAATTTTTGGCCTTGATATTTAGAAAATATACTTTAAAACGAATCCGTGGCCGCTTGAACGGATTAAAACGGAGTTATAACGAAGAAGTTATGGATTTTTAAAGTTTGCCAATTAAATAAATAGTTTTCTGAAATTTCAGCAACATATATTTATCTTGTTCGGGTCAAAAACGGCCTTAAGCTTCTCACAAATTATTTCGACTTCTCAAAAATATATTAGTTTACTTATTACGCTAAGGACGTATTATAATGAGAAAACGATTTGAAACCACAAATATATGCACGTCAAAAACCTCGCGAACTATTATTTTCTCAAAATCATATTATTTAATGATACAAGTGTTACGTAGAAGGTTGTAAATCACGAGGGTCGCTTAACAAGGTTGTGAAACTTTAGAACGAATTGTCTCTAGTAAAATCAAGTTCACCGCCATATTTTTCAAAACAACAATGTGTTTGTAGCGGAGTTATAGTAAATTATTTATGGATGTTCAAACTTGGTCGAAACTCATTTTCTGCACAACAATTCAACAAAATCACTATCTTTAACCCTTAATATCTTTATGATCGAGACCTTTGGACGAAAACCTCAATCGAAACTTCTAAATATCGATACAAACTTCCAAAACCGTCGAGTTCGTTCTCTAACCATCGATGACAACCGCTTTACCATTAGTTTTCCAAGCCATTTTGTTAATTTCATGATATTCCACACATTGTTTTATACTAAAAAGAAATTTCACCATAAATCATTATAAAACCATTGTAGGATGACATTTTGACGTAAAACTCAGAAAGTCATTTTGAAGGTCAAGACGCCGAATCCAGTATTTTCTATTTACAAGTAATATTTTTTCAAAACCGTAACGTATAAATAACATACGATATGCATGCATAACATTACATTGCAACTCATTACATATCATATCATTCATAATAGGTCATTTTCAGATTCACGCTACATTTCGTGTACTCACTTTTGTCTTCAGATCATTGACCAAGTGAGTTCCATATTCCACTTTTCTTGTTTTAATATTTATTAAACTCTAGGGAGATACATGCTCATCAACTACTTTTATGACATTCATGATTATTTGCAAATTATATGTTTATCCGAACTCAATGTTTAGTTATGAAGTAACAAGATTACATATTTAGAAATTCTATATTATATTCATTGGTCTAATGGTCTTGGTATATTCATTGAGCTAATGGTCTTGGTATATTCATTGGTCTAATGGTCTTGGTATATTCATTGAGCTAATGGTCTTGTATATCATTGAGCTAATGTCTTGGTAATACTCATGGACTAATCGACTTGAACGATTTGAACCAATATATTCTGAACATTAACTCTACATATTCCGCGTTAAGGCGTGAATACCACGTTGCAAGTTTTGTATGGCTGGACTTGAACCGAGGGATTTACAATGCCTTTGCTACATAAACGATTTTGAAAGTCTTTTACATTTCTTATTTACAATGCTTCCTTTGCATAAACCATTTTGAAAGGCTTTACATTTCAACTCAAACTCTATGAACTCACTCAACCTTGTGTTGACACTTTTAGCATGTTTTATCTCGTGTATCAAGGCATACACTTCATGGCATGCATTTGGACACCTCATGGAGTCGTGATTTGACGCTCAATTTGTTTACATACTTAAAACATCGCTTGAATTGTAACAACTTATTTCGCGACAAGATGATTTTCTGGGACCTATCTTTGTAAACTCTCGATTGTTTTATGAAATCAAACGATATATTTTCCAAACGACACTTCTAGGTCGCTCAATATAATCACCGTGATTGTGATGCTATGACAGTCAATCCCCGTGAATTCCATCCACCAAAACAAAATGGGGAGGTGGTGTGTTATCAAATAACCTTAGAATCTATAGAAGCTAAAATCTTAACACATGAAAATAATGAAGTAGCTTCACAGAAAAGTATGAACAACAGGACTATCAGTTAAAAATAAGTGAATGGAAATTAAACTGTAAAATTTCTAAAATTGAGAAACTGACTAAGGAAAGAGATGATTTGTTAGCTAAGTTTGCTGCTTGGGTGAATCTGACTTTCTCATGTTAGTTATGTTGAAAACAGAGAAGAGCTTACATTAGAACTGGTCTAGGTTTTGGTATGGACTTTAGTAAAATAGAAGAAAACCCACCTAGTGATCAGGATGAAGGTGGTTTTAAGGATATAACAACTAGTGATGATGAACTCATTAATTATGTAGACACATCTAGTAATGAGGATTCAATAAGTGAAACATCTCCTGAGTTTAAGAAAGATACTAGTTATCATGCCTCATCCCATCGGCAATCATCAACCCCCTAGTCCTGATGTTTCTCGATTTGGAGACAGTTTAGAGTTTAGGAAAAAGCTTATTGGTCAATCTAGGTCTGAAACCCCAAAAGAAACTGTTGAAAACACAAAAGATAATATTCAAAGTCAAGCAGTACCTTCTACTCAAAGTACTGCTACATAAGAAGTACCTTTGAGAAAACCTTTTCAAAATACTGCTAAGCCTTTTTGGGATAATTTTGGTCAAAACAGTTCATCATTCACCTAGAAGACATAATAGTTTTGGTCACAAACATAGAAGAAGTCATGTTGGGAATATGGGTCAAAAATTGTGTTTTGTGTGTTATAGTCCTAATCATTTAATCAAGGATTGTGAATTTCACGTAATACCTTAGAAAATTTCCAAAGAATAGGTCTGCCAACCGTAAACCTAGAGAGAACAAACCAGCCTGACTAATTCAAATAGGGTCAATCATAGCAATTTCTCACCAAATCATAGGTACCCTCACCAGAGAAGACCTTTTTCAAAACCACCCAAGATCTTCACATGCAGTACCTTCTCAAAGTACTCACAAAACAAGGTACTCGATAACACTCTTGGAACAGTAAACCTAGGAGATCTCATTACTATCAACCTAGAAGGAATTACAATTCACATAGGGTATCTAGATCACAGGAACCAACTGTTCAAACTAAATGGGTTAAGAGAGAAAGTACGGCTGAGGGATAGACAATACTTTCAACAAAAAGTGAATATGATGTTTTTGTGATACAAGAAAAAGTGAATGAAATTGAACAAGAGAGTTATGTTGAAAATCCAGAAAGTTTTGAAAATCCACATGCTAAAAATCAAAAGATAATTCTGGATCATGTTTTGAAAAATAGTGGAAATTACATACTCAAAGAATTTGAGTTTGTAACTCCACAAGGGGAACACAAGTCAAGAATGGCTTGGGTTCCTAAAAATAACTAACTCTTTTATCTTTAAGCAGGGCAACCCAGAAGAGGAGCTTAAAGATCATCTTATTGTGGATAGTGGTTGCTCTGGAAGTATGACAGGAGACAAGTAGATTCTGTCAGATTTTAGATCTATGTGTGGAGGAAGAGCTGCATTTGGGAATGATCCTAATGGAGGAAGAATTACTGGGAAAGGAACCATCAAAGCAGGGCGTATAGATTTTGAGAATGTTAGATATGTGAAGGAGCTCAAGTTCAACTTATTGTCACTCTCTCAAATCTGTGATAAACAAAGCATCCTGTGTTGTTCACTCACGAATGTCTCATCCTTTCTCCTGAATTCAAGTCTGTTGATGATAGCTTGGTAATCCTTAGAGTGCCAAGAACCAATGATGTGTATAGTCTAGATATGAAGAGTCTTCATTCTTATGGGAGAGCCACATGTTTGGTGGCAAAGAAACATTGAAGAAGCACATCAGTGGCATAGAAGATTGGGCCATGTAAATTTCAAGAATATCAACAAACGGGTCAAAGGAAATTTAGTTAGAGGTTTACCTTCAAAGACTTACAAGAATGATCACTCATGTTTGGCGTGCAAGAAGGGTAAACAACACAAAGCTTCATGCAAGAAGCTTGAGGAAAGAACTATTAGAGAACCTTTGGAGCTGTTACATATGGATTTGTTTCCTGGACTGTGGTAGTTTAAACAAGAAAAATTACTGCTTGGTTGTAACAGATGATTGCTGTAGATTCAGTTGGGTATTTTTCTTGGGATTTAAAGATGATACTTTTGATGCTATTCAGACTCTCATAATAGCACTTTAAAACCAATTGAGACTCAAGGTTAGAGGTATTAGATGTGACAATGGGACTGAATTCAAGAACAAGCTTATGGATGAATTTTGTGCAAACAAAGGAATCAAGAGGGAGTTCAGATTGCAAGAACACCACGCAGAATGGTGTTGCGAGAGAACAATAGGACTTTGATTGAAGCGCCGAACAATGCTAGCAGATTCACAACTACCTATTCAATTATGGGCTAAAAGTAAGTAATGCTTGCTATGTACTTAACAGAGTATCAGTCACCAAACCACAGATGAAGACACCTTATGAGTTGCTGATGGGAAACAAACCCAACATTCGATTTATGAAGCCTTTTGGATGCCTTCTAACTATTTTAAACACAATTGATAATCTGGGAAAGTTTGATGGCAAGTCGGAAGAAGGATATTTATTGGGTTATTGTACCAACAAGTAGGGCTTTAGAGATACAAGAGTCACTAAGAAGGTTCAAGATTGTCTTCATGTTGAACTTTTAGAAGATCAAGAGAATCAGAAGGGTAAAGGTCCTGATTGGATGTTTGATCTTGAAGTGTTGACTCCTTCCATGAACTATGTACCTGTTAGAGAAGAAAATCAACCTGCGGTACAATGGAGAAGATTTATATGTATGTTGTTCATGAGTTCATCTTAGACCGATGTTGTTCCCGGATGAAGAACCTTTTACCGTTTCACCAAAGCAAAGTATGATGCACCAAAGCAAAGTACTGTTTTCAACCAAAGCAGTATCTGCACCGTTGACAAAGACTTTGGATGATTTGTATGATCCTACCATGCCTGGATTAGAAGATACTGATGATGAGTTTGAAGATGAAGGTATTTTCTCAGATTCCAATGAAGATGCTGATTTTACTAATTTGGAAGATACTTATGGAGTTCCACAGTCTCCAAACTTAAGAATTCATAAGAATCATCCTACTGATCAAATCATTGGTCCTTCTACTTCTGGAGTAATGACAAGACACAAAGCTAAGAGTTTTACTAAACCCCACTATGTAAGTGTATAAACAAAACAGGCTGAATCATAAGGACCATCAAACCTGCCTGTTTACTTGTTTTATCTCTCAAGAGGAACCCAAGAATATTGCTCAAGCATTGACTAAAGAGAGTTGGGTTGAAGCTATGCAGGAAGAACTTCTTCAATTCAAACTTCAAGAAGTTTGGGTATTATGTGATCTTCCAGATGGGAAGAGAGTTATTGGAACCGATGGGGTTTGAGTCAAGAGAGATGAAACAGGCAATGTCATCAAGAACAAGGCAAGGTTAGTAGCTCAAGGCTACAGACAGGAAGAAGGGGTAGACTATGATGAAGTATTTGCTCTTGTAGCAAGGATAGAAGCTATTAGAATATTTCTTGCTTTTGCTTCATATATGGGATTTCAGGTTTATCAGATGGATGTCAAGAGTGCCTTTCTCTATGGAACTATTACAGAGGAGGTGTATGTTAAACAACCTCCTGGTTTTGAAGATCCTACCCATCCAAACAAAGTCTATAAGGTAGTAAAGGCTCTTTATGGCCTTCATCAGGCACCTAGAGCTTGGTATGAAAGGCTCTCTACTTTCTTATTGCAACATGGTTACAGAAGGGGAGCTATTGACAAGACTTTGTTTATCAAGAGAGATAAGAAGGATATCATGTTAGTTCAAGTATATGTAGATGATATCATCTTTGTATCTACCAAACAATCCATGGTTAAGGAGTTTGAGAAGCTGATGCAGAATGAATTTCAAATGAGTTCAATGGGTGAGTTAACTTTCTTTTGGGACTTCAAGTTAAGCAGTCTAAGGAGGGAATTTTCATAAGTCAAGACAAGTATGTATCTGACATACTTAAGAAGTTCAACTTTGATGCTATGAAGCCAGTTACTACACCTATTAAATCTATTAACTCATTGGGCAAAATGAAGATGGACAACCGTTGAAGTCAAGTTATACAGATCCATGATTGATGTCTTATGTACCTCCTGCATCAAGGCCTCGATATCATGTTTGCCGTTTGTCTATGTGCAAGATATCAAGTCTCACCAAAAGTCTCTCATATGAATGCATTAAAACGGATTTTTAGTTATTTGAAACAACAACCTAAGTTGGGGTTGTGGTATCCAAAGAATTCACCTTTTCACTTACAAGCCTTTTTAGATAGTGACTATGCAGGTGATAACTATGATAGAAGATCAACAACTGGAGGATGCCAATGTCTTGGAAGAAGATTAGTCTCTTGGCAATGTAAGAAATGACTATTGCAGCAACATCCTCACTGAAGTGAATATGTGGTCACGAAAGATGTGTGGACAAGTTTTGTGGATGCAGAATCAAATCTTGGACTATGGATTCAATTTCAAGAATACTCCTATCAATATTGATAATGAGAGTACCATTTGCATTGTGAAGAATCCAGATATCACTCCAAGACTAAGCACATTCAGATTGCATCACTTTATCAGAGATTGTTATGAGCACGGTTCATTAATGTGGTCAAGGTTCACACGATGACAATGTAGTGACTTACTCACCAAATGTTTTGATGTTTCAAGATTCAATCACTTGGTGGTGAGCATTGGCATGATTAACTACTGAGCTACATTTAAGGGGAGGACTATTTTATGACAGTATAGTCCTATGCATTGTTTGAGGGAGGATATTAATGTCTACTTAGTATGAAAGGAGGAATTTGGGAACGTATCGCTTTTGTTTTTCTGAAAGTACTGCTTGGAAAGTACTGCTTTGGAAAGTACTACATACGTGGAAGTACTGTTTGTCTTATTAAAAGTACTGTTCCAACGGTAATATTGAGGGGTAATTATTCCTAACAGTAACTTTGTTATTATGCTGTGATTTTTAACTTTCACCTATAAAATGCCTCCGATTTTCCCTCTCATATTGATACGTTAGATCTTTTCCATATTTCTTTTACTTTCACCTATATTATTCGTCATATCTCTTACTGTGATAACATAATCATCAATGGCGAATCGTAATACAGTTTCAAAGCACAATATGGTGGCTAATTTAGACAAGACTGAAGCTAATGTGTTCTTTCACGACATCATTGATTATCTTACTGGATCGTCAATTAGTTATGCGCTGTTAGTAGAACCAGATGTTATTGAGCCCTGGATTCAACAATTTTGGGAAACTGCTAGGGTTCATATGGAGAATGATGAAGAATATATTCATGCTATGGTTGCTGGGAGAAATATCAAGGTTACTGAAGCTTCTATTCGTGAAGACTTATTGTTTGATGATGCTGATGGGGCTATTCGTTTGATAAGCAAATCGATTTGGGATACTTTTGGGCATATTGGTTATGAAGGATCCTTAACTGAACAAACATTCAGGAAACCTTTATTTTGTCCTCACTGGAAGTTTTTAGTGCATGTGTTGCTTCATTGTATTAGTGCTAAAAATACTTCATGGGAGCAATTTGGCTCTAACATAGCATCTGCTATAGTGGGATTAGCTACTGATCGTGTTTTCAATTTCTCAAGGCTAATTCTAGATGGAATGCTTTCACACATCACTCATGGTTCAAAATGGTTAATGTATCCAAGGTTTGTTCAAGTATTCCTCAATAAACAACTTTCAGATATACCCAAGCCTACAAGTCTATTACCTGATGTGGTACAACAAGCAAAGATTTTTACTTTCATGGCTAGGAAGAGTGATTTATTCACTGGAAGGGATACTCCCTTAACTACTTCTATGATGGAAGTCGTTCAAGCTGTCAGAGCTGATGCTGCAGAGGATGAAGATAGAGAAGGTAATGCTTCTCGGTATACCTCACGATACTCGCGTCTGAAGGTACTGCTTCTCAAAGTGCTGCATCTCAAGAAGGTATTGCATCCCAAGGTACTGCTTCCCCAAGTACTGAAATTCAAAAAGATGTTGCAGTTTCCCTTTCACCATCTCCACAAAGATCTGTTCCTGATTCTCAACCAGAGGAACATTCACCAATTCAAGGAGATGATTCACATACTATACCCCCTGAAGGTTTGACATTGGATAATTATGTTCGACAAGGAGTTAGTCAAGTTAAAGAAAACAACTGAGGCTCAAGCTAAACAGATTAAGAAGTTGAAGCTCAAGTTTAGAAGACTCAAGAATTTTGTCTGGCCATTGGTTCAACATCATCGTATATGGGTCAAATCTAAAAGAAGGAGCAAAGGCGTTTAAGAAGACAAACACCAAAAGGTTCAAAACAATCATCTTCATCCCAATTGGGGAGGAATTTAAAAGAAGAGAATTTGAAAGAAGATGTTGTTAAGGAGACTGAACCTCAAGGTACTGAAGAATATGTTAATATTGAAAGTACTGAGGAAGAAAGGACTGAAGTTCAAGGTACTGAGGAGCAAGTTATTGATGTTCAAGTTCAAAGTACTGATGATCAAGGTACTGAAGAACAAAGTACTGCTGGTCAAGGAACCTTCAGGCAAGGATTAATTACTCCAAGGTTGATAGATTTTGGAGAAGAAGCTGGTCCTTCAACAACTGTCATACCAGAGGAAGCTGATACACCCAAACCGATACATACTGCAAGTGATGACTAAACCATTGCTGAGATCTTGCATGATTTGTCAAAACCAAGGGGTGTTAGCATACCAGGAGTTTCAGAAGAACAACCACAAACTGCTGAACCTGTTATTGATCCAAAAGATAAAAGAAAAAGAATATTGGTAGAAACAAAGAAGAAAAAGAAACCTACTTTAGCACAGACAAGAGCTGCTCAAGTTGCTATGAATGAAGAAGCAGCTAGAGAGTTTCAAGAGGAATTAAATGCTAAAGATAGAGAAGCTAAGGAAATTGAAGAAGCTCAGAATAGAGAAGCAGCTAAGAAATTGCAAGAGGAATTAAATGATGAAGCTGATGAACAATTAGAGTCATCTATTCCTGTTTCTTTTCTACTAAGAAGACCAAATCGAGCTAAGGACAGAAATGCAATGATGGCTTATCTAAAAAGTCAAGGGTATAAAGGATTGCAGAGGTTTAATTATTTTGAGATGAAAGAATTGTATGATGCTGTTAGGGAAGCTTATAAGAAAAATGTTGAAAGCATCAAAGATTATAAAGATGATGCTGCTTGGAAAGAAAAAGATAGCAAAAGGAGCTTAAAAAGAAAAAGAAAAACTGAAGTTGAAGAAATACAGTCATCAAAGAAAGAAAAAGTTGAGTTACTATCTGATACTACTGATGAATTAAGGAATTACTTAAGAGTAGTAGATTTTGAGTATTCTAAAGATGATGCTGAGATGAAGATGAATAAATCTCAAATTACTGCTTTTGAAGTTGTAGAATCAAAAGATGGAAGTTATCTGATGTTTCATAGAGATGATGAAAGCTTCAGAGTGTTCAACAGACTATGGGATTTATTGCACATCATAGATAGAGGGATTTTATTTATATCATGTGGTGCGAGACTATTTTGAACACAATTCATCAGAAGGAATTGATTTAGTTTTGCTTGGATATCTCACAACTGTATGGAAATCAAGAACAAAGCACTGCTGAAATTTGGAAGAATCAAGAAAATTGGGAGATTGTTAGCTGGAGATTCTTTGAAGAATCTGGAGTACATGTTCTAGAGTTAGAAGATGGAATTATGATTCACATGTTAGCAGAAAGAAGATATCCACTTACAGCAGATCTTATGAGAAGGATGTTGGAGCATGGAATGGAAGTTGAAGATGATAATGAAATTTCTCTTATGGTCATCAAATTGTTTATCAACTAGACTACTATGGCTAATAATGATGAATAACTGGTATGAATCTTATTTGAATAAATTATTTCTGAAAAATCAGTACTTTATTCAAAGTACTGCTGATCAAACAGTACTTTATTCAAAGTACTGCTTGCAGCTTTTAACCAGTTAAGTGATTTTTGAAAGAAATCTTGTGTTAAGTAACAAATATTTTGAAACAAAGGTTGAATAAAATAAATGGTTTTTGAGATGGCAAAATCAATAGGTTATCAATCCACCATGGTTACAAAAGGATTGGCTAATCCATGAGCAAACGGCTCTGGTAAAGATATCTCAAATCTGTTTTTAGTTGACAACTTGCTAATAAGTTGTATGGTAATCAACTCACCATATTAGTAAATGTGAAGAGTTGGCTAGCCCACAAGAAAATGGCTTGTGGTAAAGGCTGTGAAAAACCATTATTGGTAATTAGTTCACCATAGATGAAAGAACTAACTAGTCCGAAAGGTAAAGCTTTTGGTAAAGAAGACAAATCAAATCTGTTGATAGCTGATGATTTGCTAAAAATCATATGATTATCAATGTACCATGGTCTTACACACCAAAACATTTGGCTACTCTAGAGTTAATGGCTTTGGTAAAGAGATTAAAATCCATTAAAATTTTCAATGATTCACCTCTCACAGAAGTTAACACATCTGGAAGTGATGAGAATAGATTGCAACTTAAACTGAATTAATGTACAAATTGTCAATTGTTGTTGTGTTGCTGAAAAGATGGAGCTTGCTGGATGATGTTATAAAAGAATGATTCTAAAGATACTTTGATAATACTGATACAAGCACAGAAACTACAAAGATACAATCCAAAAACTAAAACATAATCTTTCCTTAAAGATGAAGCTATTAAAGATAAATTCACAAAAGGAACTTGAAGTCAAGCAAGTAGAATTCAAGTTGGGAGGATTGTGGGATATGAAAGTGCCGAAGAATGACAAAGTACTGGAAAAAGTCAAAGAGTCAAAGTACTGCTAAAGAGGAAGTCAAAGTACATTGTCGGTTAAAGTACTGCAAGGCTAAAAGAACTGTTATATTTGTTTATAGAAAGTCTTGTAATTCTAGAATATTCTTTATTAGATTACTTGTCGTACAAGGATACAAATTGTAAACCGACTAGGGTTATCCTTGAGCCTATAAAAGGATCCCTAGATTGGCATTAGAGAGAGACGTATCATTAGAGTTCTTAAAGTACGATTTACAAGTTGATAGTTAGTGTTTTAGAGTTGTTAAAAGGTCTGCATAATAAGCAGATTTAGAGTTATTTATAAAGTTGTTGAAAGTTAAAGTTATAATTCTTCTTAGCTTTGTTAAGTAAATTCCGCATACTTAATAGAGATTACTCAGTGTTTCTTTGTTAATAACTTAGGATTTATCCGAGGTTATTAAACCTTAACAAGCTATTTAAGTTAGTTTGGTTAGAGTACATCGATCCAACAACTCACTTAGGGTCAGTTGGTCATATCTCCTAAGCAACTAGCCTCTACCGCCATTCAAAACTACCGAAACAAGGGTAGCTACCAATAAACTATGCATGCATACACTTAGAAATAATTATGCGGAAATAATATAAACGCAAACAAAACAATTAAGGAATCATAACTAGGCCATCACCAAAAGGTGCTTAGCCGCTCATATTAACCATACAAATCAATTCAATAATTAATGTTACGAAATACATGAATCGAAAGTAAAGAAAAGATAAAATTTTAATGCTTATCATAGGGGAGTGATTTCTCCCTTGAGATAGCCCGTATGCTCCTCTAGACCTTTTGGCTTCCCTTGTTCTTTGGTTGTGGTGTGTGAAATGGGATGCTTTGAAATGCCGAAATCGTGGGTATTTATAGGCCAGATATGGGTTACGACGTAACTAATAAAATAGTTACGCCGTAATCCTCTATTTCTTCGTAAATTGCACTAGATCTGATGGTTAACAAGCGAACCTTAGAAGTAGTTACATCCGATCTTCAATAATTCTTGGTTACGCCGTAGTTTATGCAAGAGTTACGACGTAGTTATCAGCGGCGCAGATCCTCTTTTGACCTAATATGGTTACGTCATAATTGTTTAGGAGAGTTACGCTGTAATCTTCTGATGAGTTGGCTTTCTGAGTCACGCTTTAGTTACGTGTAATGTGAGATGAGTTACGCCGTAACTTCTTCAAAGTGAGCATACTATGATAAATCTTTGATAATTCTCCAATTCGCGTCTCTTAGCTCCAATGCTCATAATTTACCCGAAGTGGAATATAATGAAAAGCAAGCGTAAATCCATATAAATGATATAAATTACAAGCATTATCGGAGGAAATTGACACTTAATATTCAGGATTATTTGATGTTATCAAGTACTAACTTACTTAGTACTGTTAGTGTAATCAACAGTACAAACTGTTAAGTGTTTTAATTCCCAACAATCGTCTCCTAAACTTGTGATTTATCTCCAAATCAACAAGTTTTCTTGAATTAAATCTTCAACCTTGATCTTATGGGGATTCTTCCAAACACTTATCTACTTTTCATAGTTTCTTCTCACCTGTTAATATATCTTTCTCAGTGATTCCTTTGCCATGTTAGTTTCTTCATCAACTCTGAGTTTAGCAGCCAACATCACAGTGAGAATACCAGCTCTCAAAGCATATTCTTTTTCAACCAGCATGAAAACATCAACTCCATCTTTTGTAGATACACAATGAAATCCACATGTGTCATACAAGTTCCATGTTGTTGCCATATTATGTGCTTGAAACATCAATAAACTATCATTTGATCAGCTCAAATAGTCCTTCCAATTCAACCCATAATTCTTTTCTCTTATCATCTGCAAACTCTGTTTGGTTGAATATTTCCTTGAATAATTCCCACAACTTCAGCAAATCATCTCTGTTAAATGCTTTAACCATATCATCAAAGTATTTGTATACCTCAGAGTGATTTCAACCTCTGATTATCTTCCAAAACTTTCCAAAGTTATTTGTGTAGATCTCCTAGTCTATAATTGGGTATTTTGTCTGTATGGCTTCCACATTCATTCCTTCTTCTGGAATAACCATCATCATGTGATGTAGCTATTCTTCAATCAATATTTCTTTTTCTTCTTCATTTATTTCATCTTCAGTTGTGGATGGACCTTCACTAACCTTTTGCCTCTTGGAAGACTATGATTCCAATAAAAAAATCCAGCTTTTTAATTCTTATGCCTTCTTCTTCAATTTCCATGAGAATGAAGTCTTTTACCTTCTTGTAAGCTTTGATGTACATTTCTTCAATTTATGCATATGTTTTTCCCTTCAGTTGACCAGCCTTCTTATGATCTTGATTCCATCAAGTATTCCTTCATATGCTTCATCCTTTTTGCTTCTGTTGGAGGCTTAATCCTTGCACCAGCCTTTTTAGTATTCTGATGTTTCTTGATCATCTCAAGCAGATCATTAGAGCATCTTCTCTATCTGTTTCAGGGATAGCTGCTTTCTCTTCTTCATAGATCCTTTGAGCTAACACTGTATCTGCTTCTTCTTGAGCTAACCTATATGTTTCTTCACTTCTGAGCTTCTATTCTATCATAAACCTGGCAATCATTCGCTCCTCTTCAGCTTGTGCCCTTTGTGCAATTTCATGATCAAAGCTGATATGAGATTGAACCTTCTTCTTGACTTTCTTTGGAGGTTCTTCTTCAATCCCCTTACCATGAAATCTTTCACTTGTAGCTGTATCTGTAATGTTTTCTTGAGCATCAAAGTTTACTGGTTCTGTGTCTTGTTCTTGAAGGTTGAAAGGCTCAGTTTGTTGTTCAATATCTTCTGTATCATCAAACCTCCCCTGATCTTCTGCATCCTCTTTTTGGAAAACTAGAAGAGGGTTAAATAGTTTTACCGATTAAAACTTCGTTTTAAAATATTTAGATCGACTTATGTCAATCTATTTAGATGTGTATGTTGGACATTGATAGATAGATGCGTAAATATGTAATGGAAAGGTAAAGAGTAAGAAACACAAAACCACGACACGAGTGTTTATAGTGGTTCGGCCACAAGGACACCTTTCTTGCCCTACTCCACTCCTCGAGACACCTACACGAGAGTTCATTAGCACTACACGACACAAATCCTTACGGTGGAGAAGCCTTCACAACGTCGCCTACTCGCCGCAAGGCTAGACACCGGGTTCTTCCACAAGGTAGAACCACACCAATCACAACGTCACCTACACTTTATCCGGTATAAGGCTAGATACCGAGTTCCATTACAAAGGAGGAACTGTCACCTAACACTACACAACACCTATCCCAAAGGAGACCCACTCCTTATTACAACATCATCAAGGATATCAATATCCTTGGATACAACCTATCTCTATTTATACATCGATACACCATGTCGATTGTACACCCTTGTCATCTTTCACTAATGCCTTCGACTTGACCCCTTTGGCATTCTTCACTAATGCCGTTGACACGGACGTTCGGCACCTTTCACTAATGTCTCTTTGACCCTTTGGCATCCTTCACTAATGCCTTTGATACGGACGTTCGGCACCTTTCACTAATGCCTTCGTCTTTACCCTTTTGGCATCCTTCACTAATGCCTTTGACACGGACGTTTGGCACCTTCATTAATTCCTTCAACTTGACCCTTTTGTCATCCTTCACTAATGCCTTTGACACAACACTTCTAATGAGGAAGAAAGAACTATCAACAAGAGAACCTCAATAGTCTTGATGATGATGAAGCATGGCAACTCATGGACTTGAGCTTGCTCAACTTCAAGAGGTGGTGATCCCGCCTTTAAGAGGAACCTAGAGAATCACACAAAAACAAACACAAACTACATAAAAAGATCCTTTGGATATGAGGTTAGAGAGTTTACAATACTAGGTGAAAGTATGTAGGGAGTGGCAACCTACAATGAAGAAATGGCTCACTATTTATAGACAAAACATGCTACTGTTCCACGGATCCCACGGATCCCTTACTTGAGGGATCCGTCTAGTGTATTCAAAGGGATCCGTGAGAGGCTCCTCTTTACCCATGGGTTTTGGGTCATGGGTCCTAAGCTTTGGACCATGGGTGTCCAAGTAGATACAATGTATCTAGAAGATGCAATGCATCCAGTCCATAGGTTATGAGTTAGCTCCATGGGTAATGGATAATACCCATTATGACTTATGCATGATGTCATGCAATGGGTCATGGGTTATACTCCATGGGTATGGGTCATGGACTTTGGGTTTTACCCAACTACATTCAATGTATTAAGTCAATGGGTAAATACTTAAACTTCTACCCATTCTATTTCCCATTTTAATACATACTAAGTATTATATATCTGCCCAATATGTAAACACTAGTTGTTGTACATATGCATTACTAAATCATGAAAGCAATATTAAGTCAATGGGTTAAATACTTAAACTTTTAGCCATTCTATTTCCCATTATAATACATACTAAGTATTATATATTTACCCAATATGTAAACACTAGTTGTTGTACATATGCATTACTAAATCATGAAAGCAATATTACTTGTTTGGTGATTTATATGAAAATGTATGTGTGTTAGTAAACTATTGGCTCAAACCATTTACGTATTTTATTTGATCGTTAATATGATTTTACGTTTGTTATCGACAAAACATTAGAAAGAAGAATGTCAGAAGACTGGGGTGATTGTTGGAATAAAGACACTTCTTCTCACAAGAAAGAAGAATGTCAGAAGACGTCAAAGCTACTATTACATCAGCACCTACAACGTTATCACTCAAATCATTAATCACCAACACTTAGGGGGAGATTGTTGGAATCATTCATAAACTAGATTACAAGTGTTAGTAATTAATATGTAATAGTTAGCTTAATTAGGCCTTTATGTTTGTTATTATGCTAAGGCTTATGTAGAAGGCCTATAAGCCTTGGCCCAAGCCTAATAAGGAAACGAAAGGACTAGGAGTGTTGCCCTAGCTCCCTCTCCTATAAATAGCCTTGTAAACCTTCATTTGAAGGTTGCTTGTTCACTTTCACATTTATCCTAAGCATAAACTTTCTTTCATTTCTTACGCATAAGTGTGTGTGTGTTCATCCGATCCTTTCTTCTCTATATTTCTTCATATTAATGCTTGTGTTACATAAATGGGAACCTAACAGAGTGGCTTGATGTGGAGGATCAAGTGAAGAGGGTTGAGGATCCTCAAAAGAAGGGGGATTGGCGGAGGCACATTCGATGATTGTTCAACAAAGGATAGTGGTGGAGGTAGAGAAGTGTCAAGTTCCATGTGGTCGGGTGGTTGACTTTGATGATTCCTCATAATCTAAAATGGACCATTTGAGGGAAATGGAGAAAAGGATACCGGTGCAAGTGTTGATTCGACACCTTGGTTTTGTTTCTCTATTGAGGAGAATGTCGGCATTGGTGGAGGATGGGATGGCCTAGGAGGCAAGTCCTCTGTTGTAGAGATGGAGATGAATGTGGAGTGGTAAATGATATGGCTCTAGGCACCAAAGGTGATGGTTGGGTGGAAATGGGTGTGTTTGGTTTAGAAGGAATTGTGGTGTTTGGTGATGATATTTTTGTGGGAACAATCCTTTTGGGGATTGGTTTGATTGGTTGAGTTGGTGGAGGAGAAATCCTAGTATTTGTGGATTTAACCGAGATGATTCGTTGAAGAAATTTCGTGAATAACACGAGCAAGTTTCTTGGGCGGTCCTTTAGTGGAGGAGTTAGTACTAGGAGCTTTCCTCATAATGAAATGACAAAAGGTTAGTGAGATAGAGGTCTCTATTTGCTGAGAATTAAGTTGTGGATGGTAACTAAGAGGTCCAAACAAGATGGCTAATAAAGGAAAGGATTTAGTGAGGAGTTTGTTACTACTCCTTTAGATCGTTTTGAGCCTTAGGGTTTAACAATAACAATGACAATACGCAGCGGATAAATCAAAACATAATTGTTATTGACACAAGGTTTTCAACCACTAACACTAACTAAACAATAACTATCCCTAGACGTTTATAAGAACACGTCTATATAACTAAACTACTAACTAAACTACCTAGGCGTTTACAAGACTATACGCCTAGGACACACACACACCTTTAATTCGACTACATCTTGGAAGACATGTATAAAACCTACACCTATGTCCTCTTTATATACTAGAGGATTAGGGTTTACAAAATACTACAAAGGACTAATAAATAAAACTTCTTTTGCAAGCAAGTCCTTCCATCTTTGTGTAGGTTTCCTTCTTGTCATATTAAGTCCCTCTTGTTTTATTCTTTTTGTCTTATCAACTCAAACGTATAATTCCCAACAATCTTCCCCTAGTTGATAATGACAAAACCCTTCTTGAACGAACTTCCCTAGACGAAGTAGAGAAATTGAGATCAGGGATCTCACCATGAATGAAAAAAGTATGTCTTCCTTTGTCTTCCCCTTAATCCATTCCATGCCACTCAAACATCTCTTCCCCTTTTTGTTATTATCCAAATAGGGAACGAATGCAAATAATGATCTTGACCACCACGAACCAATATCATACTTCCAATGTTTCAATTGCCCCATGAAGAACACCAAAATTCTTACTAAAATGAATTTGAAAAAGAGAAATCTAAACCATCAGTAGTAATACTAATCAATAGTAGTAAGAATCAAAAACTTCCTCTTGAGTGGTGCATGAACCTCAAATGATTCTTCAAATCTGTAAGCTCCTTGTAATGAATACTAATGAAGAAAACTGAGTATAATAAATTTGATGAAGAAGTAAAATTTCCAAAACTTGCGTCTTATTTCTTGTATTATCCACGGACTGAAAAATCATACTCCTACGAAAGTATAAGTAGACATCAACCTCTTGACAAATCCTCAACTATATGAGACACTGAGCACAATAACGTAACTCCTTAAAGTGCAAAGAAAAGTGAATATTAGCACCATCAGTTTGTAGATCACACAATTTTGCTAGATTCATCAAGTCTTTGTCACATCTCTATAAAGTACGAACAAGTTATCTACAAAGTGTTACACCCACTTTGAGATATGATAAGAGCACAAATCTGTGAAACTCAACTACAACATCAAATAAATGATATTTAACCTTCTTCGTAATCAATTTGTAAATAAATCCAAAAACGAGCTTTTTAAAACCTTTACGAAAAAATTACAATCTTTTTGTGTGTCTGAACCAAATCCCATGTGTGTGTCGCCAAAAATCCATAACAAATATCATGCTCAACTTCCCCTCAATTCCAAAACAATACAAGCTTCCAAAAACTCAATAGTAGAAACACTCATTCAGTATAGCATAAACCATCACAACGAGCAAGACTTAGCTTGTAGACCAATGTTAACCATATAACATGAGCAAAGACTTGAATGGCATAGTGACGCATTAAGTGGTTACTTTCAATGGCGCATAAACTTAAACGAATAGGGACCGCAGTATTTTACAAACAAGTATTTCTTTCAATAACAAAGAAGTACTGACTAAACCAACAAAGACTTTGATCAAAAACCAGTACTTTGACTAACACCAGAAGTACTTTAAATATTCCTAGCAAGACTTTCTATCAAGAGTAGTACTTTCGTCCAAGAGCAAGACTTTGTCAGCTTTCCCTATTCGACAGCCTGTAACTTTTGCATCAAAGCTCAAATCGACGATCCCTCTAGTGGAAAGTTAGATGGCTATATAGAGAACGTCCACCCAAAATTTAGTTATGATCCAACGGTTAACGAAAAGGTTATGATCGTTTAAAAATAGTCCTGCAGACGCCTTTACGAATTGTTTTAGTTTCGCAGCCAGACTTCGACGCTTATAACTTTTGATTGAGAACTCAGATCAACAATCCCTTCCGTGAGATTAAAGATAGATATACTAAGAAGCTCCGTTCAATTTTATCTCCATCCAACGGTCGTTCAAAAGTTATACCCTCTTGAAAACGTGTCGCAGAAACGTTGCGAATTTTGCAAAAATCGATTTTTTCTTCATTCTTTGGCCAAGAAACCTTGTGAATTCCTAGGTAACGAGCCCCCAAGCTCATACCAATTGAGTAGTTTGTTAGTACGCATTTAGATCGTTTTGAGCCTTAGGGTTTAACAATAACAATGACAATACACAGCGGATAAATCAAAACATAATCGTTATTGACACAAGGTTTTCAATCACTAACACTAACTAAACAATAACTATCACTAGACGCTTATAGGAACACGCCTATATAACTAAACTACCTAGGCGTTACAAGACTATACCTAGGACACACACACACACCTTTAAGTCGAATACATCTTGGAAGACTTGTAAAAAACCTACACCTATGTCCTCTTTATATACTAGAGGATTAGGGTTTACAAAATACTACAAAGGACTAATAAATAAAACTTCTTTGCAAGCAAGTCCTTCCATCTTTTGTAGGTCTTCTTTGTCGTATTAAGTCCCTCTTGTTTCTTTCTTTTTGTCTTATCAACTCAAACGTATAATTCCCAACAATCTTCCCTAGTTGATAATGACAAAACCATTCTGAACTAACTTCCCTAGACGTATAGAGAAATTGAGATCAGGGATCTCACCATGAAGGAAACAAGTATGTCTTCCTTTGTCTTCCCCTTAATCCATTCCATGCCACTCAAACATCTCTTCCCCTTTTTGTTATTATCCAAATAGGTAACGTATGCAAATAATGATCTTGACCACCACGAACCAATATCATACTTCCAATCTAAGCCGCCTAATGTTTCAATTGCCCTCCATGAAGAACACCAAAATGCTTACTAAAATGAATTTGAAACAGAGAAATCTAAACCATCAAGAGTAAATACTAATCAATAGTAGTAAGAATCAAAAACTTCCTCTTGAGTGGTGCATGAACCTCAAATGATTCTTCAAATCTGAGCCCTTGTAATGATTACTAATGAAGAAAACTGAGTATAATAAATTTGATGAAGAAGTAAAATTTCCAAAACTTGCTCTTATGTCTTGTATTATCCATGACTCCGAAAATCATACTCCAATGTAAAAAATATAAGTAGACAACAACCTCACAAATCCTCAACTATATGAGACAATCGAAAGCAATAACGTAACTCCTTAAAGTATAGCAAAAGTGAATTTTAAGCACCATCGCTTGTAGATCACACAATTTTGCTACATTCATCAAGTCTTTGTCACATCTCTATAAAGTACGAACAAGTTATCTACAAAGTGTTACACCCACTTTGAGATATGATAAGAGCACAAATCAGTGAAACTCAACTACAACATCAAATAAATGATATTTAACCTTCTTCGTAATCAATGTGTCAATAAATCCAAAAACGAGCATTTTAAAACCTTTACGAACAAATTCCAATCTTTTTGTGTGTGTGAACCAAATCCTATGTGTATGTCGCAGAAAAATCCATAACAAATATCATGCTCAACTTCCCTCAATTCTAAACAATACAAGCTTCAAAAACTCAGCAGTAGAAACACTCATTCAAGATAAAGCATATCCATCACATCGAGCAAGATTTAGCTTGTAGGGGACCAATATTAACCATATAACATGAGCAAGACCTTGAATGACATAGTGACGCATGCAGTTGGTTACTTTCAATAAGGCATAAACTTAAAACTAATAGGACCAAAGCATTACTTTTACAAAATACTTTCAATAACAAGCAGACTTTCAGCATTTCTTGACTAAACCAACAAGACTTGATGAAACCAGCAAAGACTTTGACTAACACCAGCAGTACTTTAAAAATTCCAACAGTACTTTGACTAAACGAGCTTTTTAAAACCTTTACGAAAAAATACAATCTTTTGTGGTTGAACCAAATCCCATGCTGTGTCGCCAAAAAATCCATAACAAATATCATGCTCAACTTCCCCTCAATTCCAAAACAATACAAGCTTCCAAAAACTCAATAGTAGAAACACTCATTCAGTATAGCATAAACCATCACAACGAAAGCAAGATTTAGCTTGTAGGACCAATGTTAACCATATAACATGAGCAAGTACCTTGGAATGGCATAGTGACGTATTGTGCAGCGGGTTACTTTTCAATGGCAGACAAACTTAAAACGAATAGTGGACCAAAGAAGTATTTTTACAAACAATACTTTCACAAAGCAGTGATTTTTGACTAAACCAACAGACTTGACCGAAACCAGCAGTATTTTGACTAACACCAGCAGCATTACTTTAAATATTCTAGCAAGATGATCAAGAGCAGACTTTCGTTCAAGAGCAAGACTTTGTCGCTGACCTATTCGACAGCCTGTAACTTTTGCATAAACCTCAAATCGACGATCCCTCAAAGGGAAAGTTAGATGGCTATATATAGAACGTCCACCCAAAATTTAGTTACGATCCAACGGTTAACGAAAAAGTTATGATCGTTTCAAAACAGTCCTGCAGACGCCTTTTACGGAATTTTTTAGTTTCAGCAGCAGACTTCGACAGCTTATAACTTTTGATTGAGAACTCTAATCAACAATCCCTTCTCATGAGATTAAAGATAGATATACTAAGAAGCTCCAGTCAATTTTAGCCCGATCCAATCGGTTCATCAAAAAGTTATACCCTCTGAAAACTGTGCTGCAGAAAAGCATTTTAAAAATCGATTTTCTTCATTCTTTTTCGCCAAGAAACCTGTGAACCCTAGTAACGAGCCCCAAGCTCTGATACCAATTGAGTAGTTTGTTAGTACTCCTTAGATCGCTTTGAGCCTTAGGGTTTAACAATAACAATGACAATACACAAATGGATAAATCAAAACATAATCATTGACACAAGGTTTTCAATCACTAACACTAACTAAAATACAACTATCACTAGACGCTTATAGAACACGTCTATATAACTAAACTATAACAAACTACCTAGGCGTTAAGAGACTATACGCCTAGGACACACACACACCTAAGTCGACTACATCTTGGAAGACTTGTAGAAAACCTACACCTATGTCCTCTTTATATACTAGAGGATTAAGGTTTACAAAATACTACAAAGGACTAATAAATAAAACTTCTTTTGCAAGCAAGTCCTTCCATCTTTTTGTAGGTTTCCTTCCTGTCGTATTAAGTCCCTCTTGTTTCTTTCTTTTTGTCTTATCAACTCAAACGTATAATTCCCAACAATCTTCCCCTAGTTGATAATGACAAAAACATTCTTGAACGAACTTCTAGACTAAGTAGTAGAGAAATTGAGATCAGGGATCTCACCATGAATGAAACAAGTATGTCTTCCTTTGTCTTCCCCTTAATCCATTCCATGCCACTCAAACATCTCTTCCCCTTTTTGTTATTATCCAAATAGGGAACGAATGCAAATAATGATCTTGACCACCACGAACCAATATCATACTTCCAATCTAAGCCCAATGTTTCAATTGCCCTCCATAAAGAACAACACCCAAATGCTTACTAAAAATGAATTTGAAAAGAGAAATCTAAACCATCAAGAGTAATACTAATCAATAGTAGTAAGAATCAAAAACTTCCCTTGAGGTGCATGAACCTCAAATGATTCTTCAAATCAAGCCCTTGTAATGATTACTAATGAAGAAAACTGAGTATAATAAATTTGATGAAGAAGTAAAATTCCAAAACTTTGCCTTTATGTCTTGTATTATCCACGTGACTGAAAAATCATACTCCAACGTAAAATATAAGTATACAACCTCTTTGACAAATCCTCAACTATATGAGACACTGAGCTAATAACGAACTCCTTAAAGTGATAGCAAAAGTGAATTTTAAGCACCATCAGTTTGTAGATCACACAATTTTGCTACATTCATCAAGTCTTTGTCACATCTCTATAAAGTACGAACAAGTTATCTACAAAGTGTTACACCCACTTTGAGATATGATAAGAGCACAAATCAGTGAAACTCAACTACAACATCAAATAAATGATATTTAACCTTCTTCGTAATCAATGTGTCAATAAATCCAAAAACGAGCATTTTAAAACCTTTACGAACAAATTCCACTCTTTTTGTGTGTGTGAACCAAATCCCATGTGTATGTCGCAAAAAATCCATAACAAATATCATGCTCAACTTCCCCTCAATTCTAAACAATACAAGCTTCAAAAACTCAAAAGAGAAACACTCATTCAAGTATAGCATAATCCATCACATCGAAAGCAAGATTTCTAGCTTGTGGGACCAATATTAACCATATAACATGAAAGCACCTTGAATGACATAGTGACTACGCAGGTTACTAATGGCGTGATAAACTTAAAACGAATAGGGACCAACAGTATCTCTTTTACAAACAATACTTTCAATAATGCCAGTATTTTCAAAGAAGTATTTTTGACTAAACCAACAAGTATTTTGACCGAAACCAGCAAAGATACTTGATATCACCAGCAAAGACTTTAAAAATTCCAACAGATACTTTGACTAAACGAGCTTTTTAAACCTTTACTTAAAAATTACATCTTTTGTGTGTCTCGAACCAACCCATGGTGTCGCCAAAAATCCATAACAAATATCATGCTCAACTTCCCCTCATTCAAAAAACAATACAAGCTTCCAAAAACTCAATAGAGAAACACTCATTCAAGATAGCATAAACCATCACAACGAGCGCATTTAGTAGGGGACCAATGTTAACCATATAACATGAGCAAGTACTTTGAATGGCATAGTGACGCATGCCAGTTGGTTACTTTCAATGGCATAAACTTAAAACGAATAGGGACCAAAGAAGTACTTTTACAAACAAGATACTTTCAATAACAAAGCAGATTTTGACTAAACCACCAAGACTTTGACTGAAACCAGCAGTGAGACTTTGACTAACAACTAAAGACTTTAAATATTCCTAGCAAGCATTTTCGTATCAAGAGCAAGATTTTCATCCAAGAGCAAGAGACTTGTCACAAAATTCTATTCGACAGCTCCAGAACTTTTGCATCAAAGCTCAAATCGACGATCCCTACAAAGGGAAAGTTAGATGGCTATATTGAGAACGCACCCACCAAAATTTAGTTATGATCCAACGGTTAACGAAAAAGTTATGATCGTTTCAAAACAAATCCGCAGACGCCTTACGGAATTTTTTAGTTTCAAAGAAAGACTTCATGACCTTATAACTTTTGATTGAGAACTCTAATCAACAATCCCTTCGATGAGATTAAAGATAGATATACTAAGAAGCTCCAGCCTGAATTTTAGCCCGATCCAACGGTTCATCAAAAAGTTATACCCTCTTGAAAACTGGCTGTCGCTGGTGGAAAAGTTGCGAATTTTGCAAAAATCGATTTTCTTCATTCTTCGCCAAGAAACCTTGTGAATCCTAGGTAACGAGCTCCCCAAGCCTCGATACCAATTGAGTAGTTTGTTAGTACTCCTTTAGATCGTTTTGAGCCTTAGGGTTTAACAATAACAATGACAATACACATGATAAATCAAAACATAATCAAGTATTGACACAAGGTTTTCAATCACTAACACTAACTAAACAATAACTATCACTCTTTCTATAGGAACACGCCTATATAACTAAATCAACTAAACTACCTAGGCGTTTAAGAGACTATACGCCTAGGACACACACACACCTTTAAGTCGACTACATCTTGGAAAGATTGTATGAAACCTACACCAATGTCCTCTTTATATACTAGAGGATTACGGTTTACAAAATACTACAAAGGACTAATAAATAAAACTTCTTTGCAAGCCCTTCCATCTTTGTAGGTTTCTTCTTGTCGTATTAAGTCCTCTTGTTTCATTCTTGTCTTATCAACTCAAACGTATAATTCAACTTCCCCTAGTTGATAATGACAAAACCATTCTTGAACGAACTTATCTAGACGAAGTAGAGAAATTGAGATCAGGGATCTCACCATGAATGAAACAAGTATGTCTTCCTTGTCTTCCCTTAATCCATTCCCACTCCACATCTCTTCCCCTTTTTGTTATTATCCAAATAGGAACGATGCAAATAATGATCTTGACCACCACAACCAATATCATACTTCCAATCTAAGCCCAATGTTTCAATTGCCCTCCATAAAGAACACCCAAATGCTTACTAAAAATGAATTTGAAACAAAGAGAAATCTAAACCATCAAGAGCAATACTAATCAATAGTAGTAAGAATCAAAACTTCCTTCGAGGGTGCATGAACCTCAAATGATTCTTCAAATCTGTAAGCTCCTTGTAATGATTACTAATGAAGGAAACTGAGTATAATAAATTTGATGAAGAAGTAAAATTTCCAAAACTTATGCTTATGTCTTGTATTATCCACTTGACTAAAAATCATACCCTACAGAAAGTATAAGTAGACAAAGAACCTCGACAAATCCTCAACTATATGAGCATTAATCGAGCACACAATCTAAACTCCTTGAAGTGATAGCAAAAGTGAATATTAAGCACCATAAGTTTGTAGATCACACAATTTTGCTAGATTCATCAAGTCTTTGTCACATCTCTATAAAGTAAGAACAAGTTATCTACAAAGTGTTACACCCACTTCATATATGATAAAGAGCACAAATCGTGAAACTCAACTACAACATCAAATAAATGATATTTAACCTTCTTCAGAATCAATTTGTCAAGAATCCAAAACGAAGCTTTTAAAACCTTTAATAACAAATTCCAATATTTTTGTGTGTGTGTCGCCAAAAATCCATAACAAATATCATGCTCAATTTCCCCTCAATTCCAAAACAATACAAGCTTCCAAAACTCAAGCAGAGAAACACTCATTCAAGATAGCATAAACCATCACAACGAGCAGTACTTAACTTGTAGGGGACCAATGTTAACCATATAACATGAGCAAGAACTTGAAATGGCATAGTGACGCACAACAACCAACTTTCAATGCAAGCATAAACTTAAAACTAATAGGGACCAAGAAGATTACTTTTACAACAAGATTTTCAATAACAACAAGACTTTTGACTAAACCAAAGTACTTTGACTGAAACCAAAGAAGACTTTGACTAAAACCGCCAGATTCTTTAAAATTCCAAGCAGTATTTTCATTCAAGAGCAAAGATTTTGTCACAACCATTCGAAATTGTAACTTTTGCATCAAAGCTCAAATAGACGATCCCTCCAGTGGAAAGTTAGATGGCTATATAGAGAACGTCCACCCAAAATTTAGTTATGATCCAACGGTACAACTAAAAAGGTTATGATCGCTTTTAAAAATAGTCCCAGACGCCTTTACTTTAATTGTTTTAGTTTCAACAGCAGACTTCGACAAATTTTATAACTTTTGATTGAGAACTCGATCAACAATCCCTCAAGTGAGATTAAAGATAGATATACTAAGAAGCTCCAGTTCGAATTTTAGCTCCATCCAACGGTTCGTCCAAAAGTTATACCCTCTGAAAACCGTGGCCGCAGTAAACGCTTGTGAATTTTGCAAAAAATCGATTTTCTTCATTCTTTTGGCCAAGAAACCTGTGAATCCCTAGGTAACGAGCTCCCAAGCTCGATACCAATTGAGTAGTTTGTTACTACATTTAGATCGCTTGAGCCTTAGGTTTAACAATAACAATGACAATAATGCAATGGATAAATCAAAACATAATCAAGTATTGACACAAGGTTTTCAATCACTAACACTAACTAAAACAATAACTATTATCCGGTGACAACCGCACTGTGTCATTTAACACGTTCATGTTTCATTATTTCAACATTTTAGTAAACTTGGTTTACTTGTTTCAAATTCGCGTAACCTTGGAGGTTTAGCGGCGTAATTCATGATCATAACATCACGTACATATCATATGGACTATGATTAGTCTACATTTCATTGACATCATGTGCATCTCATTAGTTCATTCACGACATTTCATTTCACCTGCAACGCAAAATTTTTATATTTAATAAACCTATCGTGAGTTATTATTTTAACATTTAACTGCTACTTTCAAAAATGATCCCGGGGTATTTTAAACTTACATTTAGTTTATCAAAACTATATTTTTAGTTTTCCTAGTGTTTCAAATTTATTTGGTATATTAATCATTAAAGTTTAATTATTACGCTGTGTTTCTAAAAATTTTACGATAATTATTTTGATCACCCAATTTTCACAAGGAAAGTATTACAATTTTATCAACTCATTACATTTCTATTTTGATTTACTAAAAAACTTACTTGTACCAAAAAGTCACAATTATTCACAATTTACTTACCTTTCTTTTACAAATTCTACAAATTAAACACAAGATATATACAAGTTTCATTTTAAAAAAATATATAATTGAGGGACAATAATCCCCAAAAACCGCCACCACTTAGGTGTATGTTAGTTGGTGATTTTTTCTTGATTGCATTAAATATGTACACTTACTTCAAGTCTACCTCTATTATTTTCATTCACTCATTTTCTCATTTCTCAAAGTGTAAAAGAAAACTTTTCTCTCTTCTCTTTTTGCTTCCTAGAACCTCCACCACACATCAAGAGCAAGGGATCAATATTTTTTGCAAAATCAAGAGTGTTTACAACCTAGATTATATCCTTTTTATGGTTTTGAAATAAAACCAAGGATATTTGGTTAATCCTTGTTACTAGCACCTCTTCACTATCACTAGTAAGCATATTCTTATCATTTTTATGTTTCCTTGTCATTTTCATAAGTTTCTTTTCATTTTTGGAGCTTATATGCAAGTTATGTGATTTATACCATTTATTTCAAGATTTTAGAGTTATATTTATATCTATGGTCATCCTATAATTATCCCCATGGTATTCTTTGGTCTTGATGGTGATTAGGAACCCATGACAACCTAAGAAGGTGTATGGTAGAATTAGATTAGTTTTGGAGTTGATTTGAAGGGATTAGTATAGGTTTTGTCCGAGAAAAACTATTTTCGATAAGTATATTTTGTGTTCTGTCCTTGTTTTGCTTTTCTGGAAAATCCGACAGTAGGCACGACTTTTTGGCCATGATATTTAGAAAATATACTTTAAAACGAATCTGGGTCAGCTTGAACGGATAAAACGGACTTATAACTAAGAAGTTATGGATTTTACAAGTTTGACGATCTAAATATATAATTTCAGAATTTCAGCAAATATATATTTATTTTGTCCGGGTCAAAAACGAGCCTTAAGCTTCACAAATTATTTCGACTTTTCAAAAATATATTAGTTTACTTTAATATGAAGCTAAGGATGATAAAACGTAGTAGAAAAACTTTGAAACGACAAAGATATGCACTTTTCATAAACTTGCCGTAATCTAATTTTCTCTGCACACAATTAGCAAAAACCACCATCTTTAACCCTTATTATCTTTATGTTCGAGACCTTTTGGATGAAAACTCGAATGAAACTTTTAGATATCGATACAAACTTTCCAAAACAGCGAAGTTCGTTCTCTAACGACGACGACACTATTTTTACTTAACTAGTTTTCCAAAGCCATTTTTGTTAATTTCATGATTTTTCCGACGACATTGTTTTACGACTAAAAGTGAAAATTTCACCATAAATCATTATAAAACCATTGTAGGATGACATTTTGACGAAAAACATGTAAAGTCATTTTTGATTGGTCAAGACGCCAAAAGAGTATTTTTCGCTTCGAAGTAATATTTTCAAAAACCCGTAAATGGTATAAATAACATATCAAGTGCATGCATAACATTACATTGCAACTCATGACATATCATATCATTCGTCATAGGTCGCTGATAACGATCTCATATATACCTCAGTGTACTCACTCATTATCTCGCCACTTACCAAGTGAGTTCCATAGCCCCACTTTTCTTGTTTTAATGTCAATATTAAACTTTGGGGAGATACATGCTCAAACTGTTTTCTTATGCTCATAAGTACTTTAAATTTATCATGAGTACCATTGTTTCTAAATCAAAGGTCATACTATATAAATTGTTCTTGTTTCATAAGTGCTATGGTATCACGTCAGATAACGCTCTAAATCAGTTGACTAATGATAAATTGAGTTAAGTGCTATTATTATGTGCAATTGTTCTCACGCCGAGTTAAGTGCTATTGATTATGTGCTATTGTTCTACGTCGAAGTTAGGTACTATTGTAATTCATTTGACATCATATGTTTGGAACATAAACTATATACATTCCGCAAAGGTTGTGAACACACAAGTTGCAAGTCTTGTATGGGCGGACTTGAACTGAGTGGATTTACAATGCCTTTGCTGCATAAACGATTTCATACCGAGTCATGCACTATTTTTGTGAATTCATTTGACATCATATGTTTGGAACATAAACTACACATTACTCGGTGGGTTGTGAACACACAAAGTTGCAAGTTTTGTATGGGGGACTTGAACTCGAGTGGATTTACAATTCCTTTGCTACATAAACGATTTTGAAAGTCTTTACATTTCAACGATTTACAATGCCTTTGCTACATAAATGATTTTGGAAGGCTTACAATTCAAAACAAACTCTATGAACTCACTCAACCTTTGTGTTGACACTTTTAGCATGTTTTATCTCGGGTATCTAAGGCATTCACTTCATGGCATGCATTTGGACACATCATGGAGTCGTGGTGACGACGCCTCACTTGGGTTTTACGACTTTAAAACATCGCTGAATTGTAACAAACTTATTTCCGTACAAGTTGATTTTCATTTGGGACCTACTTTGTAAACTCTGATTGTTTTATTAAATCAAACGATGTATTTTCCAAACGACACTTTAGGTCGCTCAATATAATCGTGATTGTGATGCTTGACAGCCAATCCCCTTCAATTCCATTTCACGCAAAACGTAATTTGGGGTGCACAGATTGGCATCGAGCTGTTATAGAGAACTAGTTTGCATCATTGACCCTAGACTATAACTACATTATCATAGCATCTCATCATTTCATCATAAGTGAATGTTCACTTACATGCGTTTTTTTACGCATATTTTCGAAGTTATTTACTTTCATTTCACATTGATTGTCACATGGATGCCCTCAAATGCCCATCCCATTATCTTTTCCTTATACTCTAACGTGGAGAATTCCTTGTCATTCCCTATCACAATTTTTATATCACCGATTCATCATCGATAACGCCAATGCCGATAAACCTTTTTATATGGGCTAAGTCGCTCTCACTCCTTTGTCTCACCACTAACATGTCGAGTTACACTTTATTCACACATTAAGTCTCTAAACCATCATACATTTGAAGTACTTACAACACCTCATAACCCATTCCTAGGAAACCTCATCATTTTGAAACATAACCTCAAACTTATCATCTCTTATCACATTTCTTTGGAACGCTTATTATTAACATCGGATTTTGCTACGTCTCACATTTTCTCTTGTTTTGAAGAAGATATGGCATCAAGAAAGCTACGCTTGAAATGACCCAAGCAGAAATTCAAAAGTTGGTGAATGATAGCATTGCTAATGCTTTAAGAGTTGAACGGGAACAGTGGTTGCCGCCGCCGAGGCCGCCGCCGCTGAAGTCGCTAGGCTAGCTGGCCGCACTGAAATGCCGAAGGATCCGAGTTAAGAAATGTTCGACAAGGACTTCAAGAGTGGTGAGCCCACGAAATTTAGAGGTACCGAGGAGCTACAGAATGGTTCGATGGTTTGAAAATTGAGTCGTGTTTTTGCTTTGCAACTGTCCGGATGATAGTAAGGTTAAATTTGCTACGAGTACTTTACTTGATGGAGCATTGTCTTGGTGGAATTCATATGCTCAACCGATTGGAATGGAGAATGCTTTCAAGCTTACTTGGGAGCAATTCAAGAGTTTGGTGACTAAGAAGTTTTGTCCTCGAACAAGTGAAAAGTTGGAGACGGAGTTTTATGAACTAGAAACTATTGGGTATGATATTGACACTTACATTCGGAGATTCCAAGAATTGGCCGTGTTATGTCCATCTATGGTTTCGGATAATGAGAAGCTACTGGAGGCTTTCATTGATGGACTTCCCGAAATTATTCAAGGTGACGTGACTTCTTCTCGACCAAGAAAACGATTGAGGAAGCTATTCGATTGACTCAAAAGCTCATGGCCCAAGTAGTGAAGAGAGGCAAGTACACCAACACCAACCAAAACAACAACAACGACGATAACCAAATCAACCACAACAAAAGGAAGACGATCAAGGAGGTTATAACAACAACAACCAAAACCGTAACACTAACCATCATCAACAAATGAATAGAAGACAAGACGCAGTGGTCTATGTTGTGCACCAACAAGGGGAAGAGCTTATGCAGAAACTTACCGATGCCACCAATGCACGCTACATCATAATGGACCATGTGGTATATGCTTTAGCTGTCACAAAGTAGGACACCTTGCTAAGGATCTGTAAGGGCAAAGCATTGTTACGTGCTTCGGATATGGGGAACAAGGACACTATCGGAACCAATGTCCTCAAAACCAAGGTCAACAAGTCGAAGGTGCTCATGGGAATGTATATATAGAAGGAGCTCGTCAAGGTATCAACGACGCTGAAGACTCAAGAAGTTCTGAGACTAACAGCCTTATTTCTCCTTATGTACCATGTTGTACTAAGTTTATGTTTTCCATTGTACCCGAATCTTTATAACCTAAGATGTACTGCTTGATAAACCACTGTCGTAAAATATTCTCATCTATCGATTTTATTTTCTCCGATTTGTTATCATTTACGAGGATTTTCATTCTTTTTACCTTAGCTATCATTTTAACGACACTTCTCCATGTCTTCTCTCCTCGATGTTCATCACAATTTTAACATCACTTGACTCAACACCAAACATCATATGAGTCGATTAGTCCAAGCATTGCATATATTCTAAATTATACATAGCCTGATCACCTATGTCTAATTCAAGAAGAATCATGCAATGAAGGGAGTAGTAGGCTTATATGTGTAAGCAATTCCAGAATCGAGCCAAATTTTTCAAAAGATTTTCTTCAAACCACTTGTTTCCAGTTTGATCCGCGGGACAGTTCTTGTTTGATGAGTTGCAAAGATCGAGCTAGAAACAAGTTGTTACCTAAACCGATTTAGCCTAATCATTGACGCTCTGTTTGATGAGTTGTGGGATTAAGTAAAAATCGGTTACCAAAAAGTCTTTTGAGGGTTTTGCCCGAGAATGGGAAAGTTTGCCACATCAAACCCTAACCCGAGAGACAACACGAACCAATTCGTGGATGAATTCCTTTTGGATGGGCTTAATGTGACAACCGCACTTCGTGTCATTTCACACGTTCATGTTTCATTATTTCAAACATTTTAGTAAACTTGGTTTACTTGTTTCAAATTACGTAACCTTGGAGGTTTAGCTAATTCATGATCATAACATCACGAATATTTCATATGGACTATGATTAGTCTACATTTCATTGACATCATGTGCATCTCATTAGTTCATTCACGACATTTCATTTCACCGCAACGCTAAAATTTTTATATTTAATAAACCTTATCGCAGTGAGTTATTATTTTAACATTTAACCGCTACTTTCAAAATGATCCCGGTATTTTAAACTTACATTTTGTTCATAAAAACTATATTTTTAGTTTTCCTAGTGTTTCAAATTTATTTGGTATATTAATCATTAAAGTTTAATTATTACGTTGTGTTTCTTAAAAAATTTTACGATAATTATTTGATCACCCAATTTTCACAAGGAAAGTATTGTTACAATTTTTATCAACTCATTACATTTCTATTTTGATTTACTAAAACTTACTTGTACCCAAAAGTCACATTATCTACAATTTACTTACCTTTTCTTACAAATTTTACAAATTAAACACAAAATATATACAAGTTTCATTTTAAAAAAATATATATAATTGAGGGACAATAATCCCCAAAAATCCGCCACTTAGGGGTGTATGTTAGTTGGTGATTTTTCTTTGATTGCATTAAACATGTACACTTACTTCAAGTCTACCTCTATTATTTTCATTCACTCATTTTCTCATTTCTCAAAGTGTAAAAGAAAACTTTTCTTCTCTTTTGCTTCCTAGAACCGTCACACATCAAGACAAGGGATCAATATTTTTTTTTGCAAAATCAAGAGTGTTTACAACCTAGATTATATCCTTTTTATGGTTTTGAAATAAAAACCAAGGATATTTAAGTTAATCCTTGTTACTAGCACCTCTTCACTATCACTAGTAAGCATATTCTTATCATTTTTATGTTTCCTTGTCATTTTCATAAGTTTCTTTTCATTTTTGGAGCTTATATGCAAGTTATGTGATTTATACCATTTATTTCAAGATTTTAGAGTTATATTTATATCTATGGTCATCCTATAATTATCCCCATGGTATTCTTTGGTCTTGATGGTGATTAGGAACCCATGACACCCTAAGAAGGTGTATGGTAGAATTAGATTAGTTTTGGAGTTGATTTGAAGGGATTAGTATAGGTTTTGTCCGAGAAAAACTATTTTCGATAAGTATATTTTGTGTTCTGTCCTTGTTTTGCTTTTTTGGAAAATCCGACAGTAGGCACGACTTTTGGCCATGATATTTAGAAAATATACTTTAAAACTAACTGCGGGTCAGCTTGAACGGATAAATACGGAGTTATAACGAAGAAGTTATGGATTTTACAAGTTTGACGACGAAATATATAATTTTCAGAATTTCAGAACATATATTTATTTTGTCCGAGTCAAAAACGAGCCTTAAGCTTCACAAATTATTTCACTTGTCAAAATATATTAGTTTACTTTTAATATGAAGCTAAGGGCTTATAAAAAACGTAGAAAACGGATTTGAAACGACAAAGATATGCACTTTTTCATAAACTTGCCGTAATCTAATTTTTCTCGCACACAATTAGCCAAAAAACCACCATCTTTAACCCTTAATATCTTTATGTTCGAGACCTTTTGGATGAAAACTCCTGAACTGAAACTTTTAGATATCGATACAAACTTTCCAAAACAGTCGAGTTCGTTCTCTAACGATCGACGACACTATTTTAATTTTAACTAGTTTTCCAAAGCCATTTTGTTAATTTCATGATTTTTCCACGACATTGTTTTACTAACTAAAAGTGAAAATTTCACCAAAAATCATTATAAAACCATTGTAGGATGACATTTTGACGAATAAACATGTAAAGTCATTTTTGATTGGTCAAGACGTCAAAAGAGTATTTTTTCGTCGGCGAGTAATATTTTCAAAAACCCGTAAATGGTATAAATAAATATAATGGTGCATGCATAACATTACATTGCAACTCATGACATATCATATCATTCGCACATAGGTCGCGGATAACGCATCTCATTATACCTCAAGTACTCACTCTTGTCATTCGCTGTTACCAAGTGAGTTCCATAGCCCCACTTTTCTTGTTTTAATGTCATATTAAACTTTTGGGGAGATACATGCTCAAATCCTGTTTACTTATGCTCATAAGTACTTAAATTTATCATGAGTACCATTGTTTCTAAATCAAAGGTTATACTATATAAATTGTTCTTGTTTATATATGGTGGTATCACGTCGTATAACGCTCTAAATCAGCTTGACTACCGATAAATTGAGTTAAGTGCTATTGATTATGTGCAATTGTTCTACGCCGAAGTTAAGTGCTATTGATTATGTGCTATTGTTCTACGTCAAGTTAGGTACTATTGTGAATTCATTTGACATCATATGTTTGGAACATAAACTATATACATTCCGGCAAGGTTGTGAACACACAGTGTTGCAAGTTTTGTATGGGCGGGACTTGAACTGAGTGGATTTACAATGCCTTTTGCCATAAACGATTTCATACATTGAGTCATGTACTATTTTGTGAATTCATTTGACATCATATGTTTGGAACATAAACTACACACATTCCGCAAAGGTTGTGAACACACGTGTTGCAAGTTTTGTATGGGCGGACTTGGAACTGAAAGTGGATTTACAATGCCTCATACATAAACCATTTTGAAAGTTCTACATTTCAACGATTTGCAATGCCTTTGCTACATAAATGATTTTGGAAGGCTTACAATTCAAAACAAACTCTATGAACTCACTCAACCTTTGTGTTGACACTTTTAGCATGTTTTATCTCAGGTATCTAAGGCATTCACTTCATGGCATGCATTTGGACACCTCATGGAGTCGTGGTGACGACGCCTTCACTTGGTTTTACGCGACTTTAAAACATCGCTTGAATTGTAACAAACTTATTTCCGCTATTTGTTGATTTTCATTTGGGACCTACTTTGTAAACTCGATTGTTTTATTAAATCAAACGATAGTTTTCCAAACCATTAATTTTAGGTCGTTCAATATAACTGATTGTGATGCTATGACAAATAATCCTTCAATTCCATTCCCGCAAAACAAAATTGGGGTGTGACACTATCACTAGACGCTTATAGGAACACGCCTATATAACTAAACTACCTAGGCGTTTACAAGACTATACGCCTAGGACACACACACACACCTTTAAGTCGACTACATCTTGGAAGACTTGTATTAAAACCTACACCTATGTCCTCTTTATATACTAGAGGATTAGGGTTTACAAAATACTACAAAGGACTAATAAATAAAACTTCTTTGCAAGCAAGTCCTTCCATCTTTTGTAGGTTTCCTTCCTTCGTCATTAAGTCCCTCTTGTTTCTTTTTTTGTCTTATCAACTCAAACGTATAATTCCCAACAATCTTCCCTAGTTGATAATGACAAAACCATTCTTGAACGAACTTCCCTAGAAGAAGTAGAGAAATTGAGATCATCTCACCATGAATGAAACAAGTATGTCTTCCTTTGTCTTCCCCTTAATCCATTCCATGCCACTCAAACATCTCTTCCCCTTTTTGTTATTATCCAAATAGGGAACGATGCAAATAATGATTGACCACCGAACCAATATCATACTTCCAATCTAAGCCGTCTAATGTTTCGAATTGCCCTCTATGAAGAACACCAAAATGCTTACTAAAATGAATTTGAAACAAGAGAAATCTAAACCATGAGTAGTAATACTAATCAATAGTAGTAAGAATCAAAAACTTCCCTTTGAGTGGTGCATGAACCTCAAATGATTCTTCCAATCTGTAAGCTCCTTGTAATGATTACTAATGAAGAAAACTGAGTATAATAAATTTGATGAAGAAGTAAAATTTCCAAAACTTCATGCCTTATGTCTTGTATTATCCACGTGACTGAAAATCATACTCCAACGTAAAATATAAGTAGACAACAACCTCTTGACAAATCCTCAACTATATGAGACACCGAGCTAATAACGTAACTCCTTAAAGTGATAGCAATGTTAAGCACCATCAGGGTAGATCACACAATTTTGCTACATTCATCAAGTCTTTGTCACATCTCTATAAAGTACGAACAAGTTATCTACAAAGTGTTACACCCACTTTGAGATATGATAAGAGCACAAATCTGTGAAACTCAACTACAACATCAAATAAATGATATTTAACCTTCTTCAGTAATCAATGTGTCAATAAATCCAAAAACGAGCATTTTAAAACCTTTACGAACAAATTCCAATCTTTTTGTGTGTGTGAACCAAATCCCATGTGTATGTCGCCAAAAATCCATAACAAATATCATGCTCAACTTCCCCTCAATTCTAAACAATACAAGCTTCAAAAACTCAGAGAGAAACACTCATTCAAGATAGCATAATCCATCACATCGAGCAAGACTTAGCTTGTAGGGACCAATATTAACCATATAAATACGAAAGCATCTTGAATGACATAGTGACGCATACAGCAGGGTTACTTCAATGGCGTACAAACTTAAAACGAATAGGACCAAAGTACTTTTACAAACAATACTTTCAATAACAGCAGACTTTCAGCAAGTACTTTGACTAAACCAACAAAGATTGATCGAAACCAGAACATTTCTTGACTAACACCAGCAGTACTTTAAAAATTCCAACAATACTTTGACTAAACGAGCTTTTTAAAACCTTTACGAAAAAATTACAATCTTTTTGTGTGTCTGAACCAAATCCCATGTGTGTGTCGCCAAAAATCCATAACAAATATCATGCTCAACTTCCCCTCAATTCCAAAACAATACAAGCTTCCAAAAACTCAATAGTAGAAACACTCATTCAGTATAGCATAAACCATCACAACGAGCAGTACTTAACTTGTAGGGGACCAATGTTAACCATATAACATGAGCAGTACCTTGGAATGGCATAGTGACGTGTACGTTAAAGGGTTACTTTCAATGGCAGTACAAACTTAAAACGAATAGGGACCAGCAGTACTTTTACAAACAGTACTTTCAATAACAGCAGTACTTTGACTAAAACCAGCAGTACTTTGACTAACACCAGCAGTACTTTAAATATTCCTAGCAGTATTTCCAACCTTTTTTTTTTTTTTTTTGTTTGATCAAGAGCAGTACTTTCGTCCAAGAGCAGTACTTTGTCAGCAGCCCTATTCGATAGCCTGTAACTTTTGCATCAAAGCTCAAATCGACGATCCCTACAGTGGAAAGTTAGATGGATATATAGAGAACGTCCACCCAAAATTTAGTTACGATCCAACGGTTAACGAAAAAGTTATGATCGTTTCAAAACAGTCCTGCAGACGCCTTACGGAATTTGTTTTAGTTTCAGCAGCAGACTTCGACAGCTTATAACTTTTGATTGAGAACTCTAATCAACAATCCCTTCGATGAGATTAAAGATAGATATACTAAGAAGCTCCAGTTCGAATTTTAGCCCGATCCAACGGTTCATCAAAAAGTTATACCCTCTTGAAAACTGTGCTGCAGAAAAGTTGCGAATTTTGCAAAAAATCGATTTTCTTCATTCTTTTTCGCCAAGAAACCTTGTGAATCCCTAGGTAACGAGCTCCCCAAGCTCTGATACCAATTGAGTAGTTTGTTAGTACTCCTTTAGATCGTTTTGAGCCTTAGGGTTTAACAATAACAATGACAATACACAGCGGATAAATCAAAACATAATCGTTATTGACACAAGGTTTTCAATCACTAACACTAACTAAACAATAACTATAACTAGACGTTTATAGGAACACGTCTATATAACTAAACTACTAACTAAACTACCTAGGCGTTTAAGAGACTATACGCCTAGGACACACACACACCTTTAAGTCGACTACATCTTGGAAGACTTGTATGAAACCTACACCAATGTCCTCTTTATATACTAGAGGATTACGGTTTACAAAATACTACAAAGGACTAATAAATAAAACTTCTTTTGCAAGCAAGTCCTTCCATCTTTTTGTAGGTTTCCTTCTTGTCGTATTAAGTCCCTCTTGTTTCATTCTTTTTGTCTTATCAACTCAAACGTATAATTCCCAACAATCTTCCCCTAGTTGATAATGACAAAACCATTCTTGAACGAACTTCCCTAGACGAAGTAGAGAAATTGAGATCAGGGATCTCACCATGAATGAAACAAGTATGTCTTCCTTTGTCTTCCCCTTAATCCATTCCATGCCACTCAAACATCTCTTCCCCTTTTTGTTATTATCCAAATAGGGAACGTATGCAAATAATGATCTTGACCACCACGAACCAATATCATACTTCCAATCTAAGCCGTCCAATGTTTCGAATTGCCCTCCATAAAGAACACCCAAATGCTTACTAAAAATGAATTTGAAACAGTAGAAATCTAAACCATCAGTAGCAATACTAATCAATAGTAGTAAGAATCAAAAACTTCCTCTTGAGTGGTGCACGAACCTCAAATGATTCTTCAAATCTGTAAGCTCCTTGTAATGATTACTAATGAAGGAAACTGAGTATAATAAATTTGATGAAGAAGTAAAATTTCCAAAACTTGCGTCTTATGTCTTGTATTATCCACGTGACTCCGAAAATCATACTCCTACAGAAAGTATAAGTAGACAGCAACCTCTTGACAAATCCTCAACTATATGAGACACTGAGCACAATAACGTAACTCCTTGAAGTAATAGCAAAAGTGAATATTAAGCACCATAAGTTTGTAGATCACACAATTTTGCTAGATTCATCAAGTCTTTGTCACATCTCTATAAAGTACGAACAAGTTATCTACAAAGTGTTACACCCACTTTGTGATATGATAAGAGCACAAATCTGTGAAACTCAACTACAACATCAAATAAATGATATTTAACCTTCTTCGTAATCAATTTGTCAGTAAATCCAAAAACGAGCTTTTTAAAACCTTTACGAACAAATTCCAATATTTTTGTATGTGTGTCGCCAAAAATCCATAACAAATATCATGCTCAATTTCCCCTCAATTCCAAAACAATACAAGCTTCCAAAAACTCAGTAGTAGAAACACTCATTCAGTATAGCATAAACCATCACAACGAGTAGTACTTAGCTTGTAGGGGACCAATGTTAACCATATAACATGAGCAGTAACTTGGAATGGCATAGTGACGTACAACAGTGGTTACTTTCAATGGCAGTACAAACTTAAAACGAATAGGGACCAGCAGTACTTTTACAAACAGTACTTTCAATAACAACAGTACTTTGACTAAACCAACAGTACTTTGACTGAAACCAGCAGTACTTTGACTAAAACCAGCAGTACTTTAAAAATTCCAAGCAGTACTTTCGTCCAAGAGCAGTACTTTGTCAGCAGCCCTATTCGACAGCCTGTAACTTTTGCATCAAAGCTCAAATCGACGATCCCTCTAGTGGAAAGTTAGATGGCTATATAGAGAACGTCCACCCAAAATTTAGTTATGATCCAACGGTTAACGAAAAGGTTATGATCGTTTAAAAATAGTCCTGCAGACGCCTTACGGAATTGTTTTTAGTTTCAGCAGCAGACTTCGACAGCTTATAACTTTTGATTGAGAACTCAGATCAACAATCCCTTCAGTGAGATTAAAGATAGATATACTAAGAAGCTCCAGTTCGAATTTTAGCTCCATCCAACGGTTCGTCCAAAAGTTATACCCTCTTGAAAACTGTGCTGCAGAAACGTTGCGAATTTTGCAAAAAATCGATTTTCTTCATTCTTTTTGGCCAAGAAACCTTGTGAATCCCTAGGTAACGAGCTCCCCAAGCTCTGATACCAATTGAGTAGTTTGTTACTACGCATTTAGATCGTTTTGAGCCTTAGGGTTTAACAATAACAATGACAATACGCAGCGGATAAATCAAAACATAATCGTTATTGACACAAGGTTTTCAATCACTAACACTAACTAAACAATAACTATCACTAGACGTTTATAGGAACACGTCTATATAACTAAACTACCTAGGCGTTTACAAGACTATACGCCTAGGACACACACACACACCTTTAAGTCGAATACATCTTGGAAGACTTGTAAAAAACCTACACCTATGTCCTCTTTATATACTAGAGGATTAGGGTTTACAAAATACTACAAAGGACTAATAAATAAAACTTCTTTTGCAAGCAAGTCCTTCCATCTTTTTGTAGGTTTCCTTCTTGTCGTATTAAGTCCCTCTTGTTTCTTTCTTTTTGTCTTATCAACTCAAACGTATAATTCCCAACAATCTTCCCCTAGTTGATAATGACAAAACCATTCTTGAACGAACTTCCCTAGACGAAGTAGAGAAATTGAGATCAGGGATCTCACCATGAATGAAACAAGTATGTCTTCCTTTGTCTTCCCCTTAATCCATTCCATGCCACTCAAACATCTCTTCCCCTTTTTGTTATTATCCAAATAGGGAACGTATGCAAATAATGATCTTGACCACCGCGAACCAATATCATACTTCCAATCTAAGCCGTCTAATGTTTCGAATTGCCCTCTATGAAGAACACCAAAATGCTTACTAAAAATGAATTTGAAACAGTAGAAATCTAAACCATCAGTAGTAATACTAATCAATAGTAGTAAGAATCAAAAACTTCCCCTTGAGTGGTGCATGAACCTCAAATGATTCTTCAAATCTGTAAGCTCCTTGTAATGATTACTAATGAAGAAAACTGAGTATAATAAATTTGATGAAGAAGTAAAATTTCCAAAACTTGCGTCTTATGTCTTGTATTATCCACGTGACTCCGAAAATCATACTCCAACAGAAAATATAAGTAGACAACAACCTCTTGACAAATCCTCAACTATATGAGACACTGAGCGCAATAACGTAACTCCTTAAAGTGATAGCAAAAGTGAATTTTAAGCACCATCAGTTTGTAGATCACACAATTTTGCTACATTCATCAAGTCTTTGTCACATCTCTATAAAGTACGAACAAGTTATCTACAAAGTGTTACACCCACTTTGAGATATGATAAGAGCACAAATCTGTGAAACTCAACTACAACATCAAATAAATGATATTTAACCTTCTTCGTAATCAATGTGTCAATAAATCCAAAAACGAGCATTTTAAAACCTTTACGAACAAATTCCAATCTTTTTGTGTGTGTGAACCAAATCCCATGTGTATGTCGCCAAAAATCCATAACAAATATCATGCTCAACTTCCCCTCAATTCTAAACAATACAAGCTTCAAAAAACTCAGCAGTAGAAACACTCATTCAGTATAGCATAATCCATCACATCGAGCAGTACTTAGGTTGTAGGGGACCAATATTAACCATATAACATGAGCAGTACCTTGGAATGACATAGTGACGTACAGCAGTGGTTACTTTCAATGGCAGTACAAACTTAAAACGAATAGGGACCTGCAGTACTTTTATAAACAATACTTTCAATAACAGCAGTACTTTCAGCAGTACTTTGACTAAACCAACAGTACTTTGACTGAAACCAGCAGTACTTTGACTAGCACCAGCAGTACTTTAAAAATTCCAAGCAGTACTTTCGTATCAAGAGTAGTACTTTCGTCCAAGAGCAGTACTTTGTCAGCAGCCCTATTCGACAGCCTGAAACTTTTGCATCAAAGCTCAAATCGACGATCCCTCCAGTGGAACGTTAGATGGCTATATAGAGAACGTCCACCCAAAATTTGGTTACGATCCAACGGTTAACGAAAAAGTTATGATCGTTTCAAAACAGTCCTGCAGACGCCTTACGGAATTTTTTTTAGTTTCAGCAGCAGACTTCGACAGCTTATAATGTTTGATTGAGAACTCAGATCAACAATACCTTCGGTGAGATTAAATATAGATATACTAAGAAGCTCCAGTTCGAATTTTAGCCCGATCCAACGGTTCATCAAAAAGTTATACCCTCTTGAAAGCTGTGCTGCAGAAAAGTTGCGAATTTTGCAAAAAATTGATTTTCTTCATTCTTTTTTGCCAAGAAACCTTGTGAATCCCTAGGTAACGAGCTCCCCAAGCTCTGATACCAATTGAGTAGTTTGTTAGTACTCCTTTAGATCGTTTTGAGCCTTAGGGTTTAACAATAACAATGACAATACGCAGCGGATAAATCAAAACATAATCATTATTGACACAAGGTTTTCAATCACTAACACTAACTAAACAATAAGTATCACTAGACGTTTATAGGAACACGTCTATATAACTAAACTACTAACTAAACTACCTAGGCGTTTAAGAGACTATACGCCTCGGACACACACACACCTTTAAGTCGACTACATCTTGGAAGACTTGTATGAAACCTACACCAATGTCCTCTTTATATACTAGAGGATTACGGTTTACAAAATACTACAAAGGACTAATAAATAAAACTTCTTTTGCAAGCAAGTCCTTCCATCTTTTTGTAGGTTTCCTTCTTGTCGTATTAAGTCCCTCTTGTTTCATTCTTTTTGTCTTATCAACTCAACCGTATAATTCCCAACAATCTTCCCCTAGTTGATAATGACAAAACCATTCTTGAACGAACTTCCTAGACGAAGTAGAGAAATTGAGATCAGGGATCTCACCATGAATGAAACAAGTATGTCTTCCTTTGTCTTCCCCTTAATCCATTCCATGCCACTCAAACATCTCTTCCCCTTTTTGTTATTATCCAAATAGGGAACGTATGCAAATAATGATCTTGACCACCACGAACTAATATCATACTTCCAATCTAAGCCGTTCAATGTTTCGAATTGCCCTCCATGAAGAACACCAAAATGCTTACTAAAAATGAATTTGAAATAGTAGAAATCTAAACCATCAGTAGTAATACTAATCAATAGTAGTAAGAATCAAAAACTTCCCCTTGAGTGGTGCATAAACCTCAAATGATTCTTCAAATCTGTAAGCTCCTTGTAATGATTACAAATGAAGTAAACTGAGTATAATAAATTTGATGAAGAAGTAAAATTTCCAAAACTTGCGTCTTATGTCTTGTATTATCCACGTGACTCCGAAACTCATACTCCTACAGAAAGTATAAGTAGACAGCAACCTCTTGACAAATCTTCAACTATATAAGACACTGAGCACAATTACGTAACTCCTTAAAGTGATAGCAAAAGTGAATATTAAGCACCATCAGTTTGTAGATCACACAATTTTGCTAGATTCATCAAGTCTTTGTCACATCTCTATAAAGTACGAACAAGTTATCTATAAAGTGTTACACCCACTTTGAGATATGATAAGGGCACAAATCTGTGAAACTCAACTACAACATCAAATAAATGATATTTAACCTTCTTCAATTCGTAATCAATTTGTCAATAAATCCAAAAACGAGCTTTTTAAAACCTTTACGAACAAATTCCAATCTTTTTGTGTGTGTGAACCAAATCCCATGTGTGTGTCGCCAAAAATCCATAACAAATATCATGCTCAACTTCCCCTCAATTCCAAAACAATACAAGCTTCCAAAAACTCAGCAGTAGAAACACTCATTCAGTATAGCATAAACCATCACAACGAGCAGTACTTAGCTTGTAGGGGACCAATATTAACCATATAACATGAGCAGTACCTTGGAATGGCATAGTGACGTACAGCAGTGGTTACTTTCAATGGCAGTACAAACTTAAAACGAATAGGGACCAGCAGTACTTTTACAAACAGTACTTTCAATAACAGCAGTACTTTCAGCAGTACTTTGACTAAACCAACAGTACTTTGACTGAAACCAGCAGTACTTTGACTAACACCAGCAGTACTTTGAAAACTCCAAGCAGTACTTTCGTATCAAGAGCAGTACTTTCGTCCAAGAGCAGTACTTTGTCAGCAGCCCTATTCGACAGCCTGTAACTTTTGCATCAAAGCTCTAATCGACGATCCCTCCAGTGGAAAGTTAGATGGCTATATATAGAACGTCCACCCAAAATTTAGTTACGATCCAACGGTTAACGAAAAAGTTATGATCATTTCAAAACAGTCCTGCAGACCCCTTACGGAATTTTTTTTAGTTTCAGTAGCAGACTTCGACAATTTATAACTTTTGATTGAGAACTCAGATCAACAATCCCTTCGGTGAGATTAAAGATTGATATACTAAGAAGCTCCAGTTTGAATTTTAGCCCGATGCAAAAAATCGATTTTCTTCATTCTTTTTCGCCAAGAAACCTTGTGAATCCCTAGGTAATGAGCTACCCAAGCTCTGATACCAATTTAGTAGTTTGTTAGTAGTCCTTTAGATCGTTTTCAGCCTTAGGGTTTAACAATAACAATGACAATATGCAGCGGATAAATCTAAACATAATCGTTATTGACACAAGGTTTTCAATCACTAACACTAACTGAACAATAACTATCACTAGACGTTTATAGGAACACGTCTATATAACTAAACTACTAACTAAACTACCTAGGCGTTTACAAGACTATATGCCTAGGACACACACACCTTTAAGTTGACTACATCTTGGAAGACTTGTATAAAACCTACACCTATGTCCTCTTTATATACTAGAGGATTACGGTTTACAAAATACTACAAAGGACTAATAAATAAAACTTATTTTGCAAGCAAGTCCTTCCATCTTTTTGTAGGTTTTCTTCTTGTCGTATTAAGTCCCTCTTATTTCATTCTTTTTGTCTTATCAACTCAAACGTATAATTCCCAACATTTAGCAAGTTCATTTAAGAGTTAAACCACTAGGATCTTTTGAAATGTGATGATTTGCATGCACAAAAGTCAACTCCAGAGTTGTAATGATCTAGGGGTTTAGTTAAGACAAGATGGAGTGTTCAAGTTAGCAAGGAGAGCTTGAAATGATTGTTTTAGCTAGAGTTTAGCTGAATCTGTCACCCGGATCCTACGGTTCCCTCCAATGAGG